>CM050422.1:29643484-29688484 GCA_027564155.1 Gymnocypris eckloni scoliostomus | reverse complement strand
ATGATCTCCTAAAACATGTAACTGTAAAACACATTTAAATCACAGATATCTTACTGAACTTTGTTGTTCTGGGACTCTTTTCTTGCTTGCGTAAGGGCACCTTGCTTTTTTTCATAACTGCAGATGTCAGATGACATTTTTAGGGGTTTTCCTGGATAAGAATCTTTTTTCCATTTCCTTTAGTCCAGCTAAAGTTGAAAACAATATTTCACAAACAGCAGTTTAACAGACGCAGGCTGTTCTGTTTTCCATAGCTAGATCTGATTTTGACAGTCACAGATTAATACATGCATTGCATAATAAACACATAACTAAATAATAGCATTAATAGATGAAACTTTTAAATACAAATAGTTATATTTGGTTGCCAAGCCATTTCTATTCAGTTTCTAAATGAGTGTTTTTAGCATGTTTATATTCAATATTTTGGTCTCTAGACATGACTTGGGTTTTTCCTTCATTATAAGTCTATGGATTTTAATATTTTAGTTTAAAGCAAAACTTGTGGAGCTTACATCTGCTGCATGCATGCCAACACAATCGCTGCGCTCGTCGTATGGAATAGTTTTTAACACTCCACTTCAGCAAGCCTGAGGTTATTTCTCTATCACATGATCTTGTCATAATTGCCCATGTCATGCAGGGGGTGAGGCGCAGCCTAAGGTCTCTTCTCCACTCCCGGGGTCACCAGGGTTGTGATAGCAGTGGAGAGCCGGATCTCTTCCTCAGCGTTCTGGGTGAACTCACACCCCAGGCCTCCCCACTTCAGCTCTGACAGCAATAACAGCCATCACTGACCAAGATCATAATGCTCACGAGTACTATCTCAGGCCATCATATATGTCATGACACGGGAAGAAGATATGCACATCATTTATGATAAACATTTTGACAGTCATGCTGGTCCCAAAACATTTTGGGGGTAGTTCTGTCAAACGGCTGTTGAGAAACTCCTACCCTGTAATCAGAAGTCATGTGCACTGGAAAGTACTTATATCTGTTTTCAAATGGGAATTTAAGCATGATATCATGTTATTGGTTACGTTCCCCTGGTTCTATTGAAGTATTCTATTGTTATTTTAAAAGGTTAGTTCACCCCAAAATGAAAATGCTGTCATTAATTACGCACCCTCATGTAATTGCAAGCACGTAAGACATTCATTCATCTTCAAGACACAAAATGAAGATATTGTCAATGAAATCTGAGCGCTCACTGACCCTCCATATACAGCAGCGCAGCTGTAATGTTCCCAGGTCCAGAAACGTAAGGACATCGCTCAAACAGTCCATGTGACATCAGGGGCTCAACTTCAATTTTCAGTACTTTTTGTGTGCAAAGAAAACAAAAATAACGACTTTATTCAACATCTCTTTGCCTCTGAGTTATTATCTTCTGCCATTTTGGAAAGTATCACAACGCATACACCCGCATTTGCAGCGGTGCTATTTTCTGAGACCACTAGGTGGCAGGGCTGTCAAATGTAGACTTTTAGGGAAGACCCCAGCGTGCACCATGAGCTTCGAGAGGCTGTTCTTCCATGTAAATAAGTTTAATGGTTCCCATTTGTGTTCATTTAGAAAGATCCATAACCCCCCAAAAAATGGAAGTTGTACCGAATTAGCTAAATGAAGACACAATATGTGTGTGCCAAGAACAGTGTGAGCTGTGCAGTAGATTATCTCATCAACAAATTATATATAATTAAATACATAAATCTCAATTCTGCACTCATAAGAAAAAGGCTTTTGCTTGCTTCATCATCTATTGCGGCCTGCTGTGTTTCAGTTGTTGTACTCACGAGTCACTGCTCTGCTGTTCTTCACCGGCTCTATCCTGGTCTTATTGTAATTATAATTTAGTTGTGAGCAAGCAGTAGGCCAGATTTATGATTAAACTGACCAGATTGTGACTATAAGACCCATGAATACCCATGAGTTTTTAAAACGAGAACATCAAGACTAATGAAATACCTAACTTAAGATTGCATTTAAAATGATTGATTTAAACAGAATCTCAGCCTTTTGAGATCTAATTTGAATTAGAGTCTGATTAAATGAATAATGGGTTCAAATGTGTTTGATTATATTTGAATCATTTTTAAAAACCTCTTCCAAAAGCACAAGATTAATGTTCAGGAAACCTTCCCCACTTGTATGTGGTTGTTGTATGTAAACAAGAAATGCTGATGTAAACCTTCTCTCGCAGATGTAAGAGCAAATCCAAATAATGTTGAGAACTTGTTTTCCTTTGAAAAGGTCAGAAGCCTCATTTCCTAGTTTATATTAATACATGTTATAGCTATGTAAATAAAGCTTATAGAATACACAGTAAATTCCTCCTCATATACACAGAGGCCATAAATATTAGTGTGTAGGCTACACTTAATGATGTAGGACTGTTATTGCATGAGATACAAAATATAGCATTTTGCTTTAAAACAGACACACACGCTTAAGAACATTTTCAAGCAAAAATAACTATAAATTAATAGTTAGCTTTTTTACATAAGATTGACTGTCAGCTTATGTGAGGCTCGTCAACAACATGCAAAGAAATAAACTGTAATATTTAAATCAGTGTCAATAACTGATGCTATATCATGCACATAAAATAATCATGATCAAATGATCAAGCTAGACCTGCAGAAAAAAGTGATTTAAAGATTGCACTAAACCACCAGGACAGTGAACCTGATCAAGCTTGCATTACAGAAAAACATGACACTTAAACGCATAGAGCCATCTAGTAGAGGGGGCTCTTGCATTCAAAATGGTGTTAGAAAGCAAATAAGCAGGCCTTTGGCCATACATGAGCCAGATCGCCTATCCCCAGAGACCAAAGATGAGAAAGAGAGAACCAAAGGGAGCATTGGCCAGTGTCGTTTGAAGTGAAACAGATCCACCTCTGCCCTGCTGATCCTCCCAGACTTCATTCTCTGGGCCTTAATTCATCCCTCAAGAGAAGATCTGCCCCAAAATCAACTGACCTAGGATATATACAGCCTTTAGCGACTTATTTTGCACCCAAAAAACTATGTGCTAACCTCCAATGAGGTCAGGACACATTTCCCCTTGCAACATGTTGTCCTTACAACATCTTTGAGGGTCTTGAATGTCTGGAAGGAAATAGATAAAAACTGGAAAAACTGCCATTATTTCACAGGCGATGTATGTGCAACACCAAACACCACAGGCTGGGTGAACTTCAGAAACAGCACCCCAACATACGGATGTCGTAATCACCCCAAAACTCAAAAACTGTGATTGTTTCCAAGGTAAAGTGTTCAGATAGCATCTGTGCGTGTCCTGATTTGTTCTGATTTAATCAAAGGTGAATAGACTGGATACAAGCAGTAGACAACTGCTTTTGCATAGTTCATGAGTTCAGTTCCACATGTATGCATTATAACCGTTTGAGTGCCACATTTCATCAGATTTCTTTTGTGATCCTGTCACAATCTAGATGTACAACATAAAAGACTTTTACTGAAGGATAGTACAAAATGTGCTGTCTCTCAAGTGGAGCATTGATACTCCTAATTGAGATTGTAGATAGTGTGTTAATGGTCTATTTGAGAGATAGGTGGTGGTAATGCACTCATACGTCTGTGATCATAAAGCAAGAAGAAGAAGATGGTTGAGAACGCGCTCAGGACCGTGCATGCAGTGGATATGAGGTAAAAACTATATAAATACTGTTCAGTTTCTTACACAAACCTTTAGACCTCAATGTATCGTCACGAGCCGCAGGGTTCAATTTGGTTTTGTCTGTGTATGTTTTTTCTCTCTCAAAGCCGTGAGTCCCATTGACTGACATTATATGACTGACAGACTGCAACGGTTTGAGTTAAAAATCTTCATTTGTGTTCTACTGAAGAAACAAAGTCACCTACATCTTGGATGCCCTGGGGTAAGATAAACATAACATTTTCATTTTTGGGTGAATTATCCCTTTAAACAGCAGCACTTCTTTCTAAGGCTATTTTAAAACAGTCAGACATTCTGGGTAAACAAATGGCATCTTAAAGGGCTAGTTCACCCAAAATTGAAAATGATGTCATTAAAGTCTGCATGAAATCAAAATTGACTATTTATTTTGTTAGCGCACATTGCTATTTTTGTGGTGAACAATTCATCATGCAAGTCAATCCACAAAAGTATATTTTTGCCTTCATAATCCAAATCTGAAAATGCTCCTCCCCTCTAAAATGACATAATTTTGACAGCTTGGGCATGAGCATAACATCTTTAACCACACCCCTCCAACTGTCAGTGTTTATTTCTGAATGAAACGCCTACTTTACTACATCCAATCAATGCACAGTAGAAAAAACAAGCCATGCGCTCTATTTTCTTCATTCAATAATCTGTTTCTCTTTGAAGAAAGTCACAACACGGAAGTAAAAACGGTCGCAAACTTTAAGTACTCATCCTGATGTCGTTCCAAAACCTGTAAGACCTCCGTTCATCATCAGCAAACAAACTAAGATGTTTTTGAATCTGAGAGCTTTCAGACCCTCCATAGACAGCAACACAACTGAAACATTGCCAGGTCCAGAAACATAGCAAGGAGATGGGTAAAATAATCCATGCAACATGAAAATTGTTTATTTGTCACATACACAATTATACAGAGTATAACCAGCAGTGAAATGTGTTCTCTGCATTTAACCCATCCAAGTGCACCCACACCTGGAGCAGTGGACACACACACACGCACACACACACACACACCTGGAGCAGTGGACACACACACACACACGCACGCACGCACACACACACACGGAGCAGTGGGCAGTCCGGGGAGCAGTTGGGGGTTCGGGGCTTGCTCAAGGGTCTCACCTCAGTCGTGGACAATTCCTGCCGGAGTCGAGATTCGAACCCACAACCTCGGGTTACAAGTCCGACGGTCCGACGGTCCCCCGCTTATTACAGCTGACGACATCGGTCTGTCAACTGTAATTTGACAAATTGTACTGCTCAGAGTGAAGTCCATGACCATCATGTTTGTGCCTGGCACTGTCAGTGGATCCAGACCACACAAGAAGCAGAAAGGAGCCGCTGCTGTCACAGTTTGGACTCCGTTTTGGGGTATGTTTCCACAACAACAATGTACTAAAAACAAAAAGCGTTTCCTTTACATTTTTGAAGTTTTGCGTACGGAGAACAGCACTGTCAAAACCATCCCCATTCACAAGGACATGCAAAAACGACAAAAATGCTTTATTATGCATGCCAGGCCAGTAGTTGGCGATGTCCCATGCACACATGCTGTATCAATAGACTGATCATGTGATACGCATGCATATGAAATCACGATAATGGTATTATTTAAAAAAGTACTTGAGACACATTTTCAAAAGCATTTAAAGGCCCCCAAAATGCTGTTTAAATAAGCAGCCAAAAGGCATCACAAGTTTTTAATTGACACACTTAGTTGTGAAGTATAATCCCAGTAAGACAATGCTGACTAACCTGTGGTTTTGATATTATTTTAGCACAGGCAAACAGGCGCAGAATAACACTGGCTTGTACCTTTGTGCTGTTTGATCTGCCCCACACGAGTAAATGACTCTTGAATGAACGAGGTCACTGTTGTTGTTCAATGACCACATTTAGATGCAACATAAAGAGCTCTTAAAAAGCCCTCGCTGCACACACTAGAGATTTACACTCAAGTGAAATCAGGGGTACTTAAGGTAAACATGTGTTAACCATAGGCATTTCAATTAACTTAATTAAATTACATGCACTTCATTTTATAATAAGGCTGTCAATAATGTGCATTTTGTATTGTGCAGTTTTAAATAGTTGAAATGTTGTCTTATCATAGGTCTTAGGTTTTATTGTCTGTTAATCTTTATTTTTTTTGAGTAATGAGAATTTGTTATGGTTTGATTTTCAGCTAATTATAAATACCAACGGGCATTTTTTCCCAACTTCTGCACAGTTAAAGACTTGTGTAATGGTCTCTTCTTACACCATTGTGATTGGTTGCAGATTGTACAGTTAGATTGCAGATGGCAGTCACATGCAACATTGCGTATACATCTTTTTGTTTGTGTTCTGAGAAACACCATCTGAGATGAAGCAACAAGATTCAGATTTTTGCATAAAAGAAAGGAATGGATTATTTGATGCTGTTTTACAAGGAAATATTGTATAATTAAAATGATCAAGCGATGGTACAAATATAAATAATAGTACTCTTTTTCCATAGTACATGCAGATAACCCATGCAACCAAACGCTGACAAACGACAAACACACCGAACAGATCACCTACCTCTCCATAGTGATCTCTTCAGCAAGTCATCAGGAATTGACCATGAACCCACCACCTTAGACACTATCACACCAGTGAGAAGCAAAGAGACACAATGGATCATTTTCCCTCAAAGCCATTCACCACCCAGTACAGGCAGTGACACCACAGGCCAATACAGCCATTGTTCTCCTTCTCTTTGTGTGTGCCTTTTATTGTGCTTTCCGACGGGATTCGGTCAGAGGACCCTCATCTCATTTACATCCGGCAACTCTTTCAATTACTTGTTTGTCCTAAATGGGGAACTGATTATTGTAAATTGTATAATTTTCGATCTTTATTGCTTGTTTACAATGATATGATATATCATATTGTCAAAAATAGTTCAAGAAAAAGCAATATTCTTAAAACACAATTGAAGATATTTTGGATGCCCATTGACTGCCAAACAATTAACAGAAGACTTCACTTAACTGTATATGTTTTTATTATTATGTACTAAATCATTTTCAGGGCAATGGGTTTCTCGATTGTTTTAAGTAAAGTCAACTAATCTCTATTTGCAGTGTGCTTGAACACTTTTAGTGATAAATGAGGACTACACTACTCTGTTCAGAGCTTATTCTTGTAAGTAAGCTTTTTTGCACATCTTATTGTTTTGCACTTTTTTTATTTCATTGCACATTTTACTCTTATTTCTCTTTTCTTACCATATGTATGCCCTTGTGTTGTGTTACTTTATATAATTTGTATTCTTATTATTTTGCACTGTCCACTGAGCGGACCTGATTCGATTACATTTCACTTCTAATTATACCCTGTATAACTATTATGTGACAAATAAAGAAACCTTGAACCTTGAACCTTGAACCTTAAGTGTCAATAACGGTTATTCTTTTGTATTGATGACTGCGTGTCTTTGTCATTGTTCGGTAGCGTGTCTTTATTGGAGATCATATTCCCTGTTGTATCCAGGGCTGGCGTAGGGATCCGTTTTGTAATTGGTGCGGTCTAGAAAGTCTTTGTTAGATGGGTTCAATTTCTATTTCTCTTCTATAGACTCCAGATTTAGAGTTTGCTGATCTCTGGACTGCCACATTAGGAAAATAATAAAGCCCATCTTTCACCAGTTTTGGTTTTCAGCTAATTATAAATACCAACAGGCACTTTTTCCCAACTTCTGCACAGTTAAAGACTTGTGTAATGGTCTCTTCTTACACCATTGTGATTGGTTGCAGATTGTACAGTTAGATTGCAGATGGCAGTCACATGCAACATTGCGTATACATCTTTTGGTTTGTGTTCTGAGAAACACCATCTGAGATGAAGCAACAAGATTCAGATTTTTGCATAAAAAGAAAGAAATTGATTATTTGATGCTGTTTTACAAGGAAATATTGTACATTTAACTGTTAATTAATTTAAAAACAGAAAGAGTGTACTGGTAACAAAACAATGCCTGGGGGTTAATGATGGATTTTCTTTTTTAATTACCAGGGAACATCCTGCCTACATGAACTGACCCGACACTTTCTTCCTGTTTAACAGAAGCTTCATGCTTCCTAAATAAAACAAGATCTTATAATGTGTTCCTGTGTGGCTCAGCGGTAGAGCATTGTGTCAGCAGCGTAAAAGGTTGTGGGTTCGATTCCCAGGGAACACATATACTAATGAAAATGTATAACCTGAATGTACTGTAAGTCGCTTTGGATAAAAGCGTCTGCTAAATGCATAAATGTAAATGTCTTCCACTCCCATAAAAGCCAGACAGCATGTAAGCAAACATGTTAAACTGTCCTCTTAAAACAAATGTGCAATATACCTCACTTGCAAACGAGTGCTTTGAAATACAGATTTCAAAGATGTTAGAAGGCTAGCAGTCATACTTTTTAAACTTTAAATATTAAGCAATAAAACTCATTGGGGTATAAAACCATTTGAACTTCATTAACATTGCGTGTGAAGTCCTACATGTTTAGTAAAACCTGAGATTGTGCTCTAACAAGCATAGCAAACGTTTCCTCTCTTGCAGGGTCATAAATGACCTTTAGAAGCACCGTTAGATTCATGTTCGGCATGTTGTCAATGACAGCATTTTAATGATCATTTAGATGTCTTTGATTCATTTTTGAGGAGATTTAAGCACATTTCAATCACTACACACATCACCACTTTGCAGACAGGGACATTGCATTAAAATAACACATCTGTTCATCTTCTAACTCGTACAGATGAACAGCACATTATTTATTTGCACCAGGAGTGTTTTTTAAATATAGAAAATAGCAAATCAAATTAAATTAAATTCACATTTTAACAAATTCCTGTCATGTTAGATTAAAAAAAAAATAGGTGGAGAAAATGTCCCACATTATTTTAAGCACACTAATTTGAACTATTAGAAACCAATATACAAAACCACTGCACTGCTGGAGAAAACACATGTGTACAACTAAATATTACATCTTAAAATAATACAGCTAAGATGCAGCTCTTGTTCATGTGACAAATAGTCCCAATCTGTTTAACATTAATATATAAGAATTATATCTGACATATTGTGGAGTAAATGAAGTGATGTTTTATTTGACCATATATACCATGATTTTCAGACTGCACCTTTGTTATAGAGTTCCTTGGTGCGACGATCAAGACAATAAAGTTGACTCTATACGAGTCATTTTCCCCTGGTTCAGAATCACAATAAGGAGGAACAAAACGAGTTTAATATATTTATTGTATACATTATATATGCCTCAGATTGTAATAATAATACACACTTCTGTGACTACAGTTAAAAGGCCGTTTTAACCAAAAATGTAATTCTATCATTGTTTTCAAACCCTCGTTTCTTCTGTGGAACAGAAAAGACATTTAAAAAAAAAAGGTGTTTTTGTCTATACAATGAAAGTTAGTGGGGTCGAATGCTGTTTTTTTCTGACCCTATTGACTTTCATTGAATGAACAGAAACACAAAGTCATAGAGGTTTGGCATTACATCTTTTAAGTCTGTTCAGTTTTAAAATAATTTCTTCATATTTATACGCTGTATTCTTTACGACTGCGCCGATGATAGTCATGTTCATACTGTGTTCCCCCTTATATAGAAAATAAGCAATCAGCACAATATGTTGATATTTTAAAAAGGTAGATTGATTATGCACAAAATTACACTTTTTTATAAATATGTTGTTTCTGTGTATGCTGTATGACCTCTGTTTTTTGCACTGATACGGTCTTTCAACACAGAGTAAACGCAAGTTCATTGAACTATTGAAATAATCAGGCTGAGATACTTCAGGGTCATTTAGGACCCAGTAAATGTGAGCATGTCAGTTCCCCTTCATGGGAACTCGAACTGCGTCCCCTAGGGGTCGCTACGGGGAACGCCCTCAGCGTGACTCGGTCTGAAGATACATATGAAAAAACACCACCTGTTGGCCGGCGACAGCCCATGACGTCACTACCGGCGTGCCACAATATAAGTGCCGCCGGGCGAAAACATCATCAGCTTTTTCGTCTTCACTGACTGATTTGTTTGAAGCGTGCAAAGTGAATCTGGTAAGAGTACAGTTTTCTAACTCTACTATGGCGAGCACTAGCAAGGCGTTTCGGAAGTGTGTGGATCCGTGTCCTCGTTATTTGACACCCGATGACACACACGACTGTTGCGTCTTTTGTTTGGGCATGGAGCACGCACGCGATGTCTTTGAGGGGGCGGTTTGCGTGCATTGTGAGCGGCTCCCTATGAGGACGCTCCGCTCTCGCCTGTCCCTCTTTTCGAGGAAAGAGGGGCAGCCGTCTGCTTCCCGCGATTCAAGTCCCACCGCTGCCGAGGCACGGAGGAGAATGAAATCGTGGGGCTCGCAGGCGGATCTAGCCGATGAGTTTGAAAGGGAGCTTTCCCTTTCACACGAGTCGGCAAAGAACGAGAGCGAGCCGCTAGATTATGATGATGTAATCTCTCTGACATCATCTGATCCGGCGGCTAGTGCTCTGCTGGGTTATGCCCAGGAAGAGCAGGAGATGTCTGAGAGTGAGGATGTTGAGACTGAACTCTCTCAAGACTCCTGCCCTGCGTACGAAGAGCTGCTGGATGTTATGGAACGCGCCACGGCAAGGCTTGACTTGCCGTGGGAGCGAACCAAAATGGCGGCGCCGCGAGGACGCCTCGACGAGCGTTTTCTTCCTGGCCATAAAACCTCAGCTCAAGTGAACCTTCCATTTCTTCCTGATCTCCATACGGAGGCTGAGAAGGAATGGAAAAAGCCGTTTTCTGCTCGCATCCACAAGTTCCAGCGTAACAGTTATGCTAACATTGCAGGGATGCGTGAAAATGGCTATGAGAGGATGCCCCCTGTAGAAGAGACGCTAGCTAGCTATCTCTCTATGGGGGAGACACCCTCTCTGAAGGTTCCCTCCTTGCCATCCGGGCCCCTTCAAACTACATCACGCTTGAATGGCAGGGCGTACGCAGCAGCAGGTCAAGCAGTCGCCTCGTTGCACACCATGGCGGTGCTTCAGGCGTACCAGGCGGACCTGCTGAAGGACCTGGATAGCGGTCAGGGCTTGTCACCTGACGAGGTAGCCGAGCTGCGCCGCACCACAGATCTAGCCCTCCGTGACCAAGCAGGCTGCCTCTGCTATGGCAGGTCTATGGCAGCCATGGTGGTAACAGAGAGGCATCTGTGGGTGAATCTGGCAGACCTCGAGAAGAAAGAGAAGGGCTTTCTGCTCGACGCTCCAGTCTCGCCCTCCCAGCTTTTCGGTGCCTCCGTCGAGACGGTGGTCGAGAAGTTTAGGGAGGCGAGGGCGCGCTCAGCTGCCTTCAAAACCTTCATTCCAAGAAGGTCCAGGTCCGAGCCCGAACAAAGCGGGGGTCCTGGTCCATCCTGGTCTGAGGACCAGAGGCGGGCGCAGAAGGCTAGTGTCGCGACTCGTGCCCCTCCCCCGCCTGCGGGTAGGGGTAGAGGGAGGTACTGGTCAAAGAGAGGTAAGAGGCAAGACCTGAGGGAGGTGATCCAGACTAAGCGTTCTCAAAGAGGCTTTCGTCTGGACCAGAGTGAATAATAATATCTACTCCCCTCCCTCGGGGAGGGTTCTACCATCGACCCTTAGCTTCCCTCCTTAATTCCCCTGCAAACCACCATCTACCCCACCGGAACCGAGGTCAGGTGGGAGCCTAAGAACTGCAGTCAGGCTGGACCTATGATGATTTCAGGCAGGTTCTGTATTTTCGAACTGCCTTACTGATGGTCTGGACGTGAGTCCCCTCTGAGGTTTCTGCGGATCCTCCTGGATCTTCAGTCATTCTGGTCACCACTGCAAGGGTAGAGCCAGCATACCTATGAGTATGCCGCTTCCTTCTGAGCGGCGCAGTGTCTTTCATTCTGAGGAATGAGTTCTCCACCTCCAGAGCTCGTTATAGGTAGAGCTAGCATTGCTCCCCTCACTATAGAGGGTCACCTATGAGCATGCCGCTCCCTGCGGAGCGTGCCTGAGTTCCCACTCATTCTGAGGAATGAGTTCTCCGCTCCTCAGAGCTCTGTGATAGGTCGCTCTCCTTGCTGGTCGAGCTAGCATTGCTCCCCTCACTATAGAGGGTTATCTATGAGCATGCCGCTCCCTGCTGAGCGTCTGAGTTCCCTCTCACTCCGAGGAATGAGTAGTTCTCCGCTCCTCCGAGCTCTGTGATCTGTCTTGCTGGTCGAGCCAGCATTGCTCCCCTCAACCAGAGGGTCATCTATGAGCTTGCCGCTCCCTTCTGAGCGTCTGAGTTCCCTCTCACTCCGAGGAATGAGTAGTTCTCCGCTCCAGGGCATAGAACGTTCTTCTAATAAGTGCACACGCGAGACTTTGGGCACTTTCTAAAATCCACTCAGTGGTAAGTCCGCACATCAAGATTCTGCGTTCTTTCTAAAAATCCCGAAAGGGTAGGGTTATGCGCACAGCCGTGCCCTTTTGAGTTGGTTAAAGCCCGGCTTGTGCCTTGGGCCCCGCCTCCCTGTCCCATATATGTTGGGTCCAAAAAGGGAAAAGAAAGGGGTGTACGCTACCAAGAGGTCTGTTGAGACAGTTCCTCGGTAAGCTTGAGAGCAAGTGGTAACCCCTGAGTGATCGGCCAGGACCTAGTGAGCCAGGTGCCTGGCCATATCCCCTTAACCCTTATGTGCTGTTGGGGACGTTTTCGTCCACTAAGGTGCTGTTGAGTGTTAATTACAACTTTTTTGTGTTTCAGCAAATGGAATGATTTTTGGTGACAAATCTTATTTTAACACATATTTTAGGAAAATGCTTTGAATTTTTTCAAAACTCAACAATGCACCGTGGACAAATTCACTACCCTTACGTTATGTTCGGGATGAAAACAGCCACTAAATTAGACTGCTATAAAATGTATCGGATAAATATTTTTTCCATTTTTTTGCATAAATCTATTAATCAACCTCAGTCCTGTTCAAAACTACAATTTTTTTTAAATCCAGGATTTTACTCCTTAATTGCCAAGTTCATAAATGATGTCACTGATTTTGAAAACACAAAATTACTTATTTTCAATATAAAAAGTGATTGTGGACTGGAATTTTTTACTTTTATCACAGTCTTGGGCATGTCAAAGATTAGGAAAAACATTGGCTTTGATGCATTTTTAGTTTTTGAGCAGGATCAGATTTACATTTTTCTCCCTCATTTACTGTTCGCGTGGCTGTTTTTGCCCCATTGACTTCCATTATAACTACATTTTTGATTGCAAAGCCATGACACCATATAATCATGCATTTTTGATTGTTGGTGGTTTTCCCTGTTGGGAAGAGATAAAACTTGTCATTTTTACTGTTGATCATGAAGTAGCACAATTAACCCTTTAGATAGACCTGTGCAAAAAAAAAGCTTAGTTTTTAGCTTTTATATGGAGTCATATGGAGTATAACAGCATAGTATAGTGTGTTTGTGTGTGTGTGTGAGAGAGAGAGCGTGTGAGAGACCTTTGTGCACTTACCTTGATCGCCTGAGAAAATCTAAATATGCACCTCAGCTCTCAGAACTACATGGAGTAAACAAAAACAAAGTAAGTGTATTTATGCACCTGCTGCCTTTGATGGTGAGAAGTGCAGACTAAATAAAAACAAGATAAGTGGATTTAAACCCTTGCATACCATCCTGCTGGTCATTTGATGGTGAGAAGAGCAGCAAGCAACATGAGAAAGGACTTGACTTGTACCAAAGTTTTAGAAATTATTATGCAGCCTGACCCTCCAGCGAGCTGCAGTATGTATTGTCACAAACCACAGATTACAACCGCTGCAAGGGAAGTGTCGAAAATCTACACAAGGTATGTGCCATTACTGCACTAGTGAGAGAGATTCAGTCTCCTGCAGCTGTCCCTCTAGACACAAATCCACAGACACCAGCAGGCACCAGCAGCTCAGGAGTGAAAAGGGGAACATGCAAGTGGTGCAGAGGACAAAAAAAGAACACTCAGCTCTTGCATCTGTTGTGGTGGACACACTTGCAAAGAGCACCAAGTGATATGCTGCAAGTCCTGCTGGAAAGACTGAACACACACACACACACACACACACACACACAATTCTCACAATAAATACTTAGAATAATTGTTTAGTTCTCCATCCATCCTCAACTCTTGCACCATTGTTCAGTTTATTTGAAGTTGTTGTTGCATTTTGGTTCATAATAAATTATGTTCATAAATCTAATGCAGAGTAGATTGTTTACAGAAAAAAATTGAAAAGTGTATCACTGAAGGATTTTAAGGTTTTAAACTGGCTTTATACATGGCTCTTTACATCAAGAAAAGACAAGCATTTCACACATAGGCCATCTATACTTCTCACCATCAAAAGGCAGCAGGTGCATAAATACACTTACTTTGTTTTTGTTTACTCCATGTAGTTCTGAGAGCTGAGGTGCATATTTAGATTTTCTCAGGGTAAGTGCACAAAGGTCACTCTCTCTCTCTCACACAAAAACACACACACACTCACACACACACATACTATAATATACTGTTATACTCCATATAACTCCATATACAAGCCAGAAACAAAGCTTTTGTTTGCACAGGCCTATCTAAAGGGTTAATGGTGCTACCTGGTGATCAACTGTAAAAATTACAAATTTGACCTCTTCCCAATAGGAAAACCACCAACAATCAAAAATGCATGATTATATGGTGTCATGGCTTTGCAATCAAAAAATGTCGTTATAATGGAAGTCAATGGGGCAAAAACAGCCACGAACAGTAAATGAGGGAGAAAAAATGTAAATCTGATGCTGCTCAAAAACTAACAATGCATCAAAGACAATGTTTTTCCTAATCTTTGACATGCCCAAGACTGTGATAAAAGTAAAAAAAATTCCAGTCCACAATCACTTTTTATATTGAAAATAAGTAATTTTGTGTGTTTTTTTTCCAAAATCAGTGACATCACTTATGAACTTGGCAATTAAAGAGTAAAAATCCTGGATTTTTTAATTTTTTTTTAGTTTTGATCAGGACTGAGGTTGATTAACAGATTTATGCAAAAAAAATGGTAAAAAATATTTATCAGATAAATTTTTACAGCAGTTAATTTAGTGGCTGTTTTCATCCCGAACATAACGAAAGGGTAGTGAATTTGAACAATGCACAAGGGTTAAAGGAATCTTTTTCTGATTCCAAGACTTTGAGCTCTACCCTAGGCCCGGTATCCCGGCACCTAGAACAGGTAAGTACTAGGTATGCAGCTCGGGCCTTTGGCCAAGGGATAATATCACTGACAGCCATCAGCCGTCCCAGGGGCAACTCCCTTAGCCGGGTAGAGCTGGCTTAGTGCTCGCCTTTTGAGAAATTGGCTTGCATTCTCAGCATGGTGAAGTGGGTATAACGTTCCCGTAGCGACCCCTAGGGGACGCAGTTCGAGTTCCCATGAAGGGGAACGCCTCAGGTTACGATAACCATGGTTCCCAGTGGGGAACGAGACACTGCGTCCCCTAGGCTTCGGGCCATGCTCGACGCAAGCTTCAGACGAAGAAGCTGATGATGTTTTCGCCGGCGGCACTTATATTGTGCACGCACGGTAGTGACGTCATGGGCTGTCGCCGCCAACAGGTGGTGTTTTTCATATGTATCTTCAGACCGAGTCACGCTTGAGGCGTTCCCGTAGCGACCCCTAGGGGCGCGAGTGTCTCGCTCCCCACTCGGGGAACCATGGTTACATACGTAACCTGAGACGTTTTAAAGCCCGCTTTCTTTAAGGAATAATGTTGAAGATTCAGTGTATGATATATCATATTGTCAAAAATAATGCAAGAAAAAAGCAATATTCTTAAAAATATATATATAAAATTGTATCATTAATCACGTACCCTCATGTCGTTCCAAGCCTGTAAAAGCTTCGTTCGTCTTCGGAGCACAATTGAAGATATTTTGGATGAGAAGCAGGAGGCTTGTGACGCTCCCATTGACTGACAAACAATTAACAGTCAGGTCCAGAAAAGACACCGTCAAAATACTCCATCAAGTTCACTTAACTGTATATGTTTTTATTATTATTTACTAAATAATTTCAAGGCAATGGGTTTCTCGATTGTTTTAAGTAAAGTCAACTAATCTCTATTTGCAGTGTGCTTGAAGCTTTCATCCGAAGTGATAAATGAGGACTACACTACTCTGTTCAGAGCTTATTCTTGTAAGTGTCAATAACGGTTATTCTTTTGTGTTGATGACTGAGTGTCTTTGTCATTGTTCGGTAGCGTGTCTTTATTGGAGATCATATTCCCTGTTGTATCCAGGGCTGGCGTAGGGATCCGTTTTGTAATTGGTGCGGTCTAGAAAGTCTTTGTTAGATGGGTTCAATTTCTATTTCTCTTCTCTTAGACTCCAGATTTAGAGTTTGCTGATCCCTGCACTGCCACATTAGGAAAATAATAAAGCCCATCTTTCACCAGTTTTGGTTTTCAGCTAATTATAAATACCAACAGGCACTTTTTTCCCAACTTCTGCACAGTTAAAGACTTGTGTAATGGTCTCTTCTTACACCATTGTGATTGGTTGCAGATTGTACAGTTAGATTGCAGATGGCAGTCACATGCAACATTGCGTATACATCTTTTTGTTTGTGTTCTGAGAAACACCATCTGAGATGAAGCAACAAGATTGAGATTTTTGCATAAAAAGAAAGAAATTGATTATTTGATGCTGTTTTACAAGGAAATATTTTACATTTAATTGTTAATTAATTTAAAAACAGAAAGAGTGTACTGGTAACAAAACAATGCCTGGGGGTTAATGATGGATTTTCCTTTTTAATTACCAGGGAACATCCTGCCTACATGAACTGACCCGACACGTTCTTCCTGTTTAACAGAAGCTGCATGCCTCCTAAATAAAACAAGATCTTATAATGTGTTCCTGTGTGGCTCAGTGGTAGAGCATTGCGTCAGCAGCGTAAAAGGTTGTGGGTTCGATTCCCAGGGAACACATATACTAATGAAAATGTATAACCTGAATGTACTGTAAGTCGCTTTGGATAAAAGCATCTGCTAAATGCATAAATGTAAATGTCTTCCACTCCCATAAAAGCCAGACAGCATGTAAACAAACATGTTAAACTGTCTACCTCTTAAAACCAATGTGCAATATACCTCACTTGCAAACGAGTGCTTTGAAATACAGATTTCAAAGATGTTAGAAGGCTAGCAGTCATACTTTTTAAACTTTAAATATTAAGCAATAAAACTCATTGGGGTATAAAACCATTTGAAGTTCATTAACATTGCGTGTGAAGTCCTACATGTTTAGTAAAACCTGAGATTGTGCTCTAACAAGCATAGCAAACTTTTCCTCTCTTGCAGGGTCATAAATGACCTTTAGAAGCACCGTTAGATTCATGTTCGGCATGTTGTCGATGACAGCATTTTAATGATCATTTAGATGTATTTGATTCATTTTTGAGGAGATTTAAGCACATTTCAATCACTACACACATCACCACTTTGCAGACAGGGACATTGCATTAAAATAACACATCTGTTCATCTTCTAACTCGTACAGATGAACAGCACATTATTTATTTGCACCAGGAGTGTTTTTTAAATATAGAAAATAGCAAATCAAATTAAATTAAATTCACATTTTAACAAATTCCTGTCATGTTAGATTAAAAAAAAAAATAGGTGGAGAAAATGTCCCACATTATTTTAAGCACACTAATTTGAACTATTAGAAACCAATATACAAAACCACTGCACTGCTGGAGAAAACACATGTGTACAACTAAATATTACATCTTAAAATAATACAGCTAAGATGCAGCTCTTGTTCATGTGACAACTAGTCCCAATCTGTTTAACATTAATATATAAGAATTATATCTGACATATTGTGGAGTAAATGAAGTGATGTTTTATTTGACCATATATACCATGATTTTCAGACTGCACCTTTGTTATAGAGTTCCTTGGTGCGACGATCAAGACAATAAAGTTGACTCTATACGAGTCATTTTCCCCTGGTTCAGAATCACAATAAGGAGGAACAAAACGAGTTTAATATATTTATTGTATACATTATATATACCTCATATAGCTTGCTTTTCCCCCTTATATAGAAAATAAGCAATCAGCACAATATGTGGATATTTTAAAAAGGTAGATTGATTATGCACAAAATTACACTTTTTTATAAATGTCTTGTTTCTGTGTATGCTGTATGACCTCTGTTTTTTGCACTGATACGGTCTTTCAACACAGAGTAAATGCAAGTTCATTGAACTATTGAAACTTTCAGGCTGAGATACTTCAGGGTCATTTAGGACCCAGTAAATGTGAGCATGTCAGTTTTAAAGCCCGCTTTCTTTAAGGAATAATGTTGAAGATTCAGTGTAGGAGATCATAGAAAAATATTCAAATGAAAGGTTTTAAAATCTGAGTCTGTATCTAAACTGGACTTCTTTAGTTGGCTGCATGGAGCCAAAGCCCCATCGTCTGATATCAATACCAGGAATCTCTTCATCGGGGTTTTTCAGCTCAAAGTCAAAGTAGGACAACATGAGAAAAACAAACTGCTTCAGTTCATTTGTGGCGAAGAATCTTCCCGGACACATAGTGGTTCCTGCTCCCCAAGGCATGTTGTAGTACTTGAGTTTCTTCCCACCTTTGTAGAAATCAGTCTTTTTGTTTCCATCTGGCGTGAGAAAACGGTCATACTTGAAGGTGTAGGGATCTGGGTACACTTCTGGGTCCACCTGAACAGCTATGTAGGGGAAAATGGCCACCCTGTCGCCCTTACGGATCTTGTACTCTTGCCCGCTGGCCATGTTGATGGTCATATCCTGCAAAACAGCTCTTGTAAGGACCGGGGCGGCTGTCAGACGGAGGGTCTCCTCGACTACACTGTCTAGGATGGGAGTTTTGAGGAGCACATCTCTAGTCAGGTCAATCAGCGGCCCGCCTCGTTTTACCTCCTGCCCCATTTCTCTGAGAATCTCCTCGACTTCTTTCTTCACGGCATTCATCGCGTCAGGGTGCTTCATCAGGTACAAGAGCAGCCAGAACCCCGCAGGACCCGTGTTGCCTTGAGACGCCCACAGAAGCAGAAACATGTATCGATCCTGCATAAACTCCTGCATGCCGTGCTCGTCTCTCACCTGTTGCTGGTCACTGACCCAGCCGCTGATGTTGTCTCTGGATCTTATCTTCTGCACTGAAAGCGTGCTCCAGAACATCCTTTTCAAACGCTCGGCCTCCAGCTTCTCGCTGGGTCCCAGGACACCATAAGCAAGATTCGGGAATAACTGATCATATTTTCTGAATTCCTTGAAAAGTTCGTCCGAATGCTGCCGGTCAATTTCCTTCGCCTTTTCCAAAGTTCCTGTACTTTTGACCGACTCGTTCCCAAACAGAGCCAGATAGCCAGCGCGAAACACAATGTTGTAGCTGTACGTAAAGAGTCCGGTTTCTTGCCATTGCTTGTCATCTCCTGACCCAACGCTATGGAGCATCAGATTCTGAAGATTGTACATCATGGCCTGAGTCATGACGACCAGACCGTCTCCCATGAGATGTTTGGTACTTGATGTTTGGAGAAACTTGTGTTCGTTTCCCGTGGAATGATAGCCGAATACTCTGGCAACCAGCAGTTTTGCGAATTTAGTAAAATCCAGCTTTGTTCTGGCCTCTTTAACCACAGAGCCAAAAGAGAATGGATCTGTGATAAAATGGAAATAAAAGCCTCCCAGCTGCACCGTGACAATATCTCCGTGTTTTTCCTTCATTCTCTGCAGGAATTTGGCCGTGTCCTTCCTGAATTCCAGCACATGGCCAAACCAGGGAATAGGTCCCTTATCTAGAGGGGGCTCTCCAGCTCGTCTGCGGCGAAAACACCCCAGAAGGTAGAGGGCACCTATGACGGAGATGAGTAGAGCAAGCAGGATTTGGAAGAGGCTGCCCATGGTGCTCTTTTGCCGTGCTCTTGCTTGAAATCTGCTCTGTTTTTAATTCCTCTTGCTTGGCAGCTGTGCTCATGTCCCGCCCCTGCTGTCATCATGTGACTTCCTGCAATGCAGGACTCTCAAGTTTCTTTACAAAGTTGCTTTTGTGTCTAGAGTCAGCATTTTTGTAATTAAATCATTTTTATGTGTTTTTGTGTCATATTTAACAACATCAGACACAATTCAGATAATTTTGTGATCAGTTTTTAATAAACATGAAATCATTTAATTTCTAAAACTAATGCTATATTTACTAACAAATGGTCTGAGACATTTCTCACAATTAACCATTTACTTCTCATGCATATTACTAGCATCTTGGCTGTTTATGAGTAATTATAAAGCACATATTAATGACTTTTTCCGCATGAACATATTTTAGATCCCTTAATCCACCCTAAATTTAACAACTATTTTACTAGCTATTAATAAGCAGCAAGTTAGAAGTTTACTGAGGCAAAAGTTCAGATTAATAGCCCTTTAATAGAGAGAATTGGTCCCAAATCTAAAGAGTGACCAAAATAGGATTTAAATCACAAATTGTAAGTAGAAAAGATTAAAGAGCTTATTTAATAGTTTAATACTAATTATTCACAAAGAATAGCTTATGGAGAATTTAGTATATAATGTCTATTTCCTAACTGACTGCAGATAATGTAGTGATGTAAAAGGGAAAGGATCAAGGCTATTCTTATCACTGAGATAAGAGATGAGAGACTTGGTTGCAGTTAGACATGACCTCGATGGTGCAATAAAGGTTACGTTGATTCATTGTCTGTTGCTAAATGCCTTCCAATAGCTGCATCTACTTGACACAAAGCTGAGCTATAACGAATAAGCTGAATTAAGTTTTCAAGTTGGAACAACAGGTAAAGCTATATACTGTATCATCTGTGTATACAGAGAAGTTGTGTGTCTTCATGATTGAGCCTATTTAAGTGAAGTATATTTCAAAACACCAAAACAGGTCATAAATAATTGCTGTATTTAGTAAGTCTTCGCCTCCCTTGCATGATAGATCACAGTGGGTGGAGGACCCTATGTCATTTTTTCCAGCCCAAAGCGTGCTTCATCCTACTTTACTAATAAGATGTAAAACAAGTAAACAATATACTGTTAGCGGAATAAACCACTCAACGTTTCTAGGAACAGCGTAACTCTAGTTTGGTATCTGAATGTATACACAGTGACCTACCTTGGAAAGTCTTAAAGGGATAGTTCACCAGAAAAAAATACACTTCTGTCAGAAATCACTAACCTTCATGTCGTTCCAAACCCATAAAACACGCTTTCATCTTCAGAACACAGATTAAGATAATGATATCCGAGAGGTTCCTGTCCCCAGTGTTGGTTATGTATGAGGAGACCCCCCCACACTACTATGTAAAGTGCATTGAGTACCCAGAAAAGTGTGTAAGGAATTATCATTAATTATTATTATGTAATCTGATTACATAACCAATGAGTTATGTAATCAGATTACTGTTTTAAATAATTAATAAAGTAACACATTTTAAATATGCAAGAAAAAAGCTGAGTTACTTTTATGAATAAGTAACACAAGTAACTTTGTTTTCCCATTGATTCCCTCACTGACACATCTCCTGACCCCGTGTTGAGAGAAATTATGAGTGAGGTGCAGAAGCAGAGGCTCATAACTCACCCTGAGACTTATTCGTCTCATTTTTAGTGTGAAAGGGCCTTTACAGTTACCAAAAATATAACTTTGGGGGTTTTTGTTATAAAAAAAATATATGAACAGATAAGAAGCCCCTAAAAGTTATGTAAAAGTAACATAATGCATTATTTTCCATAAAAAGTAACAAAGTAACACAATTAGTAACTTTTTTATGGAGTAGCATTCCTTTTAAATGTAGTTTTCCCCAATGCTACAAAACTATTACTTTCAAGGCCCGGAAAGGTAAATACATTATTGAAGAAGTCCATGTGATTCCAGCGGTTCAACCTTAACTGGAATGCTTTTTGTGCACAGAAAACAAAAATAACTTTATTCAACAACTTCTTCACTTCTGCATGGATCTCTGACGTGTGTTCAGGAAAGCACCGTGACTCATGTGTGTTGTGTTGATGCGAGAGCACTGTTTACAAGCAGAGGAAGAGGAATTGTGTAGGCAAGCTTTGTTTGTTAAATTCTGCATTGATGCTACTTAAGGTCTTGGTTGATGTTTTTTTTTACTTCCTCACGCAAGTTTTGCTCATTCTCAAGTTGGTTAAATTAATTCAGCACATTGAGCAACAAACACCTGCTTGGTTTGAAAGTGACTTCTTTGTGAGCAGTGCAGGAAGCAATGCTTGCTAAAAATGTGACTGTACTTTCAGAGTGTTTTTTTCTATTGTTTACACTCCTCTGTCTGTCAGTTGGTCCGTCTGAATCATGGTGTCACGGTTCCGCACGGGGATCCAGGAACGAGGAGATGAGGATTGTAACAAACAGGGTTTTAATGCTGAACAGACGGAGGAGACACAGGAAAGGACATCTACACAGACATTGGCATTTGACATATGCAATAACCGACAGGAAACATGGGGCAGAACAGACTATTAATAGGGAGACATAACTGGAAACACCTGGAACGTAACAGGACACAGACGGAGACTAATCAACTAATGATGGGGAACAGGAAGGACCATACAAGGGTAAGGAAACACAAGGTCCAGTCAATAATCATCTGTTAGTCCTGAGCTCATGCTATCTCTTTGCCTAGTTCACTGGAGAAACACTACGGATCCATCGGCCTAAAGGCTCTAAACCCATTGACTACGAGTGAGACTGCCCTTGAATTTATGTTATGACCAATGCCTGCTCTATCTCATCTCAGTCCATGTTCTGATGTGGACCTGTCTATCACGAATCCGGTTCATGGTTTTCCTTTCACTCACCACCAGAGGTCACCCGCTCACCACATGGACTCTTGCACTACATACTGTTGCACATCAACTCAGACTACAGTTCCCATCATCCATTGCACTGACGACACACACACAGCTGATTGCACTGATCACACAGCTGTCACCGATCACTGGCTCACTTAAGAGCTATTACACACACTACATAAGACCCACTCAGATCCTGTTCAGATCCCTGAGTATTGTTCTAGCGTTTAGCACTGTCCTAGTGTTAGCTGCCTTACCGAGCCATTCTGTGAAGTCTCTAGTATTGTTCTGCGTTTATCTCTCCTAGTGATAGCTGCTTTACTGAGTCTAGTTTCTTGTTCTAGTTTAGTAATTTCGTGTCGCCTTGTTTCCGGTCTCCTGATTCCTGCCTGTGTATCTTGCATTAACCCTTGTCTCGCCGTTCAGACTCTGTTTGGATTATTGCTCGTGTTATTGGATTACCCCTCTTCTCTAGCCCTCTGGATATTGTTTGTCGATCAAAGACCCACGCTTGCCCTAGGATTACTCTTTGTCTTGCCTGTGTTATACCTGTTTGCTGATGCTTTGACCCCACCTGTGTTTTTGATCAAGTCTTGGAATAAAGCTTGCAAATCGATCTGCACGTCTCACGTCTCGTTCGCCCTGTTACACTGGCAGAGAAATGGCTCTATTTCAGTTTTAACACCGATTTACCCATAGCTATCACTAGCACAAATCCTCTTTGGCTGTAAAAAAAACTACTGTCAGGATTTAAAGATGCTATGAATAATTAGCAATGAAAAGGCGTGGGTAGATATTTTTCCAGTTGACCTAATAGCATATGCATTTGTAGGAGTTCCTCTTTCAGACACAACGTTTATGGGAGGTGAATTTTGAAATAAATCATGCAATGTGGTGTTGTGCAGTTACAAACTATGCCGTTGAAACAAATCAATGTGTACAGGATACACATGTGTTGCAGTTTGACTTTAACATCCGTCCACTCTCCAAAACCACTGTTCTCTGTTGCACGCAGGAATGCTGGAGCCTAAGAGAGCAACTCGGGCAACCACAGAGCGTGCGAACACACACACACACAGACACACACACACACACACACACACACACACACACACACACACACACACACACACACACACACACACACACACAGACAGACACACAGACAGACAGACACACACACACACACAGACAGACACACACACACACACACACACACACACACACACACACACACACACACACACACACACACACACACACACAGACACACAGACACACACACACAGACACACACACACACACACACACAGACACACACACACACACACACACACACACACACACACACAGACAGACAGACAGACAGACACAGACAGACAGACAGACAGACACACACACACACACACACACACACACACACACACACACAGACAGACAGACAGACAGACAGACAGACAGACACACACACAGACAGACAGACACACACAGACACACACACACACACACACACACGTAATATCTTCACTTCACCTATGCCACATGTCTTTGAATTGTGAGGGAAACTCACAAAGACACAAGTAGAACAGAAACTTCACATAGTATAAATTCTTAGAACCTTTTTCTCTAAACCTCTGTAATTTCTCAAACTAAAACATTTGCTAAACAATTGCAATTCTATAAATGTCACCTCCTCAAAAATACATCCTTAACTGTGCATCTATAGCTTAGAAATACTCTTTCAGACTTCTCTTTTCAGCTGTGATAAAGGCCCTAGTGATAGCTACTTTAAGTCCTGATACAACACAGCTGATATAAAACGGTAACATATGTTCATAGGTGAACTGCTGTCATAAACTGTAACCTCGTTTTTTTTGAGCTGGAGAGCGATCATTTAAGTAGGCCTTGAACTTTGCATTATTGATGCTGTTTTTTCCTTGTTTGTTTTTGCTACGAGAGACAAGACCTTAAACAACATATAAAGACTGTATTTGACCTTCCATTGTGAATGTATGGGAAAGGATAAAAAAGGTCACATATAAAAGAGCAAGTAAAACAATGGTATGGCCTGGAATTTAATGTCTATATTTCAAATTATACATGGTTATATGTATAATTTGAATACATATATTTGTATACTGTGTAACCATGTATATATGTTGTATACATGGTATACAGTGTTCCTGTGGCTCAGTAGAGCGTTGCGTCAGCTGCGCAAAAGGTTGTGGGTTCGATTCCCAGGGAACACACATACTAATGAAAATGTATAACCTGAATGTACTGTAAGTCGCTTTGGATAAAAGCGTCTGCTAAATGCATAAATGTAAATGCAAATTATAATTTATTAAAATAAATCCAGGTAAACACAAAGACTGGTAAAAAATGTTTAAAAATATCAAAATGCCACTTTACTGCATAACATAATATAAGCAAACTATACTGCATGATAAAGCAAAATAATACACAGTGAAGCAGCTTTAGTAAAAGTGGTAAACATTATAGTGTCTTTTAAAATATCTATTGTGATAACTATAAATAACGAAACGTTTTCTTTTTTTGTTGTTTTTGTTGGATCCAGCTAGTTATTCCCTGTAGTTTTATTTAAATGTGTGCACATTGTGTGCTTCATTACCAAGAAAATATAATCTTCCTTGACAGGAAATGATTTCTGCTTCTGGAGTTGATTATGCTTCTGATATCAGAACATATCACATCTATCGCAACTTCCCTGAAGCTCTTGAAGATAAAATAAAAGGACTAAATGCATTGAGCATTGCACTGATTGTGTATGTGAAATGTGAAGAGTCAAGGCTAGCATTATCTTTATGATAAGGATGTTGGGGAAAGACCACTGAGTTCATGCATGATTCAGCATATCTCAGAATCACTGAACTTTTGAAAGCAGTGTCACTTCATAAGTATATTAGTTTGACAGCAAAATGGCTACATGTTCTCCTTTTTAGACACCTCACAGGGTCAAAGAATTTCACAGACACGCATGATTTTGTCCTTGGTAGATGAGCCATTGCTTGTGGAAAGCACTTCAACAAATTTGATTGAAAACATTATGTATTGGTATATAAAACCAAGCTGTTATAAACTGTACATGATATCTGTCTTATAAAATATATTTATATATATTGATATACTGTAATAGTAATACATACTATAGTAACTAAGAATAAACCATAGTGAGTAACAACATTGCTGGCATAACTATTAAACTGCCATAAACAAAATGAAGCTTTTACATTGGCTCAGGTAAGAAATCATTAGGTCGTTCAGCACTAATGCTCAGGTCATGAGTTTGACATCGCTGAACCGCCTTTAACTCTATAGCTCCGCCCAGAGATGTCACGACAGATGAACTGTTGGACTCCTCAAGAAGATACTCTCTTGGAGATTTGCAGGCATTTCGGAGTCGTCGCCAGACTTTTTTGTTTAAAAAGATGTACAAAACAGGATTGATGAAAACATGCATGAAAGCAATGCATTCTGTCACATGAATGGCAAAGTCAAAGTGTATGTTAGTGGTGCATGAATAAAAAATGTGAAGGTCTTGCAAAGCATGCAGGAAAAGGACCACGCTGTAGGGGAACCAGAGGAGAAAAAACATGACGGTGAATCCAGCTTCATGTCTAAACACCTTGAACGTGCTCCTCACCTCAGCAACACAAAGTAGTCTGATGGAACAAAACAGGAGCACTAGGAACGGTACGACGAACCCAAGTACGTTCAGCTGAAATCTTGCATAGATTTTCCATCCGACTTTATCGTTGAAGTGATACGTGCAAATGCACTGGTCGTGGAACTTTTGAGTCTCAACGAAGCTGACATGAACAGCTGCACCCAAAACTGAGAGAAGCCACACCAAAACGCACATGATAGTATTCCTCTTTGGACTTTTGAAGATGCTGGTGGAAGAAACCGCAAATGCAATATCCATAAATCTCTCCAAGCTCTGACTGGCAACAAACAGGTTGCTGCTATACAAACTAACCATGTAAACCAATGAGATTGCCTTACAGCTATGATCCCCAAAGATCCACTCGCTGCTGGCATACACTGCCCAGAAGGGAAGGCTCAGTGTGAAAAGAATATCCGAAATGACCATGTGTAGAGGCGACACCTTCCTCAGAGTTTTGTATTTGATGAACAATGTTAGAAGGGTCAAGTTGGCAATAATGCTCAATGCACAAGTAATGGAGTAGAACACCGGCAGAAACACATGGCTGAATTCCTTTACGTGTGTCTTCTTGCAGAGCCCAAATTCCTCAAGTCCTTCTGTGCTATAATAGTCCTCATAGCTGTAATCCTCTGGGTTTAAAACATCCATGGTTTAGAATCAGCTCCGAGTCTGTGTTGCAGGTTTTAGTTTCTGAGAGAGAATCCGTTTCCTTTTATTTAAGAATGCACTTCCCCATCAGTATGGCACTCAGGACACTTTTCCTTAAGCTTTATTCATTTCATTCTTATGGAAAATCAGTCTCCAGGAAACCAAACAAAGCCTGGAAAAAAATTGTAAGCAGTGAACACCCCCTGAACATCTGATTATAAGGCAATGAATCAGAGGAGCCTGCTGCGTAAAACTATTTTATCCAGTGGACATTTATCAACAGTTAGAGAGGAAATATGCTCCACTGCCCATTGGGAGGAGCAGGAAAACACACACACACACACACACACACACACACACACACACACACACACACACACACACACACACACACACACACACTTTAAATGCAGTAGTCGTTTTGTTTTTCTGATGTATTTAGTTACTACTAATACATTCTGAAAATGAGAAAAATAGCTTGCTTTCATCTAATTGGCCTTCTACCAATAAAATACTGTGCGTGATGGCACCATCCTTAAATATATATTTTTTAGGAATATTGTCAAATAAATACATACATACATACATATAAATAAATAAATATGAATCCAGCATTATTTTTAAATAACATTATATTACAATTATTTTACATATTAAATTGTAGGCTATATGCACAACATTTATTTTATTAACAGTGTCACATCTTTATCATTATACAGTGTATTTAGATAAACTGTGGAAGGAAGGAAGGAAGGAAGGAAGGAAGGAAGGAAGGAAGGAAGGAAGGAAGGAAGGAAGGAAGGAAGGAAGGAGGGAAGGAGGGAAAGAAGGAAGGAAGGAAGGAAGGAAGGAAGGAGGGAGGAGGGAAAGAAGGAAGGAAGGAAGGAAGAAAGGAAGGAAGGAGGGAAAGAAGAAAGGAAGGAAGGAAGAAAGGAAGGAAGGAGGGAAAGAAAGAAAGGAAGGAAGGAGGGAAAGAAGAAAGGAAGGAAGGAGGGAAAGAAGAAAGGAAGGAAGAAAGGAAGGAAGGAGGGAAAGAAGAAAGGAAGGAAGGAGGGAAAGAAGAAAGGAAGGAAGGAAGGAGGGAAAGAAGAAAGGAAGGAAGGAAGAAAGGAAGGAAGGAGGGAAAGAAGAAAGGAAGGAAGGAAGGAAGGAGGGAAAGAAGAAAGGAAGGAAGGAAGGAAGGAAGGAGGGAAAGAAGAAAGGAAGGAAGGAAGGAAGGAAGGAAGGAAGGAGGGAAAGAAGAAAGGAAGGAAGGAAGGAAGAAAGGAAGGAAGGAGGGAAAGAAGAAAGGAAGGAAGGAAGGAAGGAAGGAGGAAAGAAGGAAGGAAGGAAGGAAGGAAGGAAAGAAGAAAGGAAGGAAGGAGGGAAAAGAAGAAGGAAGGAAGGAAGGAGGAAAGAAGAAAGGAAGGAAGGAAGGAGGAGGGAAGAAAGGAAAGGAAGGAAGGAGGGAAAGAAGAAAGGAAGGAAGGAAGGAAGGAAGGAGGAAAGAAGAAAGGAAGGAAGGAAGGAAGGAGGAGGGAGGGAGGGAGGAAGGAAGGAAGGAAGGAAGGAAGGAAGGAAGGAAGGAAGGAGGAAAGAAGAAAGGAAGGAAGGAAGGAAGAAAAGGAAGGAAGGAGGGAAAGAAGAAAGGAAGGAAGGAAAAGGAAGGAAGGAAGGAGGGAAAGAAGAAAGGAAGGAAGGAAGGAGGGAAAGAAGAAAGGAAGGAAGGAAGAAAGGAAGGAAGGAGGGAAAGAAGAAAGGAAGGAAGGAAGGAGGGAAAGAAGAAAGGAAGGAAGGAAGGAAGGAAGGAGGGAGGGAGGGAGGGAGGGAAGGAAGGAAGGAAGGAAGGAAGGAAGGAAGGAAGGAAGGAAGGAAGGAAGGAAGGAAGGAAGGAAGGAAGGAAGGAGGGAAGGAAGGAAGGAAGGAAGGAGGAAGGAAGGAAGGAAGGAAGGAAGGAAGGAGGGAGGGAGGGGAGGGAGGGAGGGAGGGAGGGAGGAAGGAAGGAAGGAAGGAAGGAAGGAAGGAAGGAAGGAAGGAAGGAAGGAAGGAAGGAAGGAAGGAAGGAAGGAAGGAAAGAAGAAAGAAGAAAGAAAGAAAGAACGCTTTTATAGTCGAAGTGAATGCTTGTTAGTAGGCTTATAATTTGTAAGATGTGAGAAAATATTGCTTATTCTGAATATATAGAGAATCCAGCTTGATTCTGTAATAACAAGCAGACACGGAGAAAAATGCAGACAGTTGATAGTGGCTCTAAACAGAGAAAGCCCTGTGGCTTCTGGCCCCTGAACAGCATACTAACTCGGGTCCCTCGGTAGAAACGGTATTCCAGGGGGTTGTTTGCATTGGGTCTCCTCTCTGATCAGGGACCTTGGAAATGTATTAATCTTCCCCCCTGTCATGCTACCCCTGACACTAAATACAAGAGGTTTAATAAATGAAAGAACAAAACAAGAAACTGGGAAACAGGGAACTCTAATTAAACATAAACACAAAGGATAACCATGACAAGAAGAAATGGAACGCGGAAAGAAACGGAAACACTGGAGACAAATCAGGGGTTACATCCACAACAACTGATCACAGCATGAGTGATAAAAGCTTTGAGGCATGCATCGAGCACGCAGCACAGATTCCAGTGAAGCCTGGTTTAGGGTGTGTGTTGTTTTCACAGAGTCATGTGATTGACATCAAAGTCACGTGAGTGCTTCACTTTACTTCAAACCCCAGATCATCTTTTATAAGAACATTTTCATTCAAACTGAGATACATTATAGTCAAACATGTCAATTATTCAAGGCAAAATACTTGACACATGCAGCTCTGTTATGCATATGTGTACGCTATTCTTCTATCACACCATATTGATATTCATTGATATACTGGTATTTTAATGGGTAAATTAATTTAACAGCGGGAGAAATTCAACACACACACACACAGAATGAACCTGAATGAGTGTGTGGTAGCTGCTTCATCCAACAGTTTCTTAAAGGGGTAGTTCACCCAAAAATGAAAATGTGACTGTGTTTTACTCACCCTCGAGGCATCTTATGTGTATATGACTTTCTTCTTTCTGATGAATCCAATTGGAGCTATATTAAAAGTTGTCCTTGCCCTTACAAGCCTTTCAATGGGGGTAAGTAGGTGTTTTTACAATAGTTCAGAAGAAGTGAAATAAAGTGCGTGCATCCGTAATTTGAAATATGGACATTTATCTTACAAAAGCACATGGATTCACTACAGGAGACCTTTATTCATCCCCCAGAGCCGAGTGAGGCACGTTTTATTACGGATGCACGCACTTTATTTCACTTCTTCTGAACTGTAGACAAAAAACACCTGCTTACCCTCATTGAAAGGCTTGGAAGGGCAAGGACAACTTTTAATATATTGGATTCGTCTGAAAAAAGTAAGTCATCTACACCTAAGATGCCTCGAGGGTGAGTAAAACTTTTTGGGAAACTACTTTTCATAACTTTTTAACTGGCTTTTGGCTGCTTTATTTATTACCTAACTATTAGATGTGCTGTTTTCAACTCTCTGGAAGCTTTCAATCTTTTTCTGGAACTGTAAGGGGAATGCCTCTGAACTTTATGAAGCTGATTTCCAACACAAGGATAAAACACAGGGTATATAAACACAAGAAAAATTGGCCTAATTAAACAGCAAAAACAAACACAAAAAACAGGAACCTCAAACTTCAACATGAAAGTCTAGAGATCACGGGAGACTTATAACAGTGAAATTACAACAAACAAACAATGCAAATTAAGCTCAGATGAGCTTTATTTGTCACATACACAATTATACAGAGTATAATGAGGAGTGAAATGTGTTCTCTGCATTTAACCCATCCTGGAGCAGTGGGCAGCCGACTGTGCAGCGCCCGGGGAGCAGTCGTGGACTTTTGACTGCCGTGGGATTTGAACCCTCAACGTTGGGTTACGTCGGGTTTCAAGTCCAATGCTCTATCCACTAGGCCACGACTGCCCCACTAGGCCACGACTGCTTTGATGCAGCATGTCATGGCATTTGTGTCCAGAGTAGAAATGGTGAGCCGCAGTTCAAATTGTTCATGATCGCTCATTTTCTTTTCTTTTGGGAGAAACACAAAGAAAGTTCCAGCAGGGAATTCAGGAGAGACAGAAGTCTTCGAAGAAGATGCTGTGAAGTCTTATAAGGTGAGTTTGACCTTCATTCCCATTGAAGCTCACTGTGTCTTTCAGGCTGTGTGAGGTAGCAGTAAGTGCTGATTGTGATGTGTGTCGGACAGCGCTCTGCACAAGCAGCCGTGGACAACACTGAGAGGATCTTTACTCGACTCATCCACTCCATTGAGAGAAGCCGCTCTCAGGTGGTACAGTTGATCAGAGCTCAGGAAGAGGCGGCAGTGAGTCGAGCTGAAGGACTCCTGCTGCGACTAGAACAGGAGATTGATGATCTGAAGGAGAGAGATGCTGAGCTGGAGCAACTTTTACACACAGATAATCATGTCCATTTCCTGCAGGTAACAGAGAACTGAAACACAAAACAATGGTTGTGGGTCTTTTCTTTGTTCCAAGTAAACTTGGTATCATTTTATAACAAATATTGTGGACGATTTCATATTTTTAGGAGAAAAAAATATTTTGCTTTTGGTGAATCTATGACAGAATACTCTGAGACTTTGCAAAAGATCCAAGTGCAGCTTTAAATAAGAGTCACACCAGACATAAGACTGAGAGCACCAGCACAGGGCAATACAAAAGACAGATGTCAATCAGCAAAATCCACACAGAAACACAGTACAATACTACAGCACCCAATGTTAAGTGAACAAAGGGTATAAATGGGGAAATTAACAAGGTTATTGCCATGCAGCTGGAACAAAGAGACCTGATAGACCGAGCAAAGGGTGATGGGAAATGAAGTCCACAGGCAATAGGCAATTATACGGGAGGAGTGCCCTCTGTTGGCTGTCATGGACAAACCAGTGGCTTCTTGCACCGACACACCCCAGCATTATCCTGCTCATCCAGACAGATTTAATGGCTGTGTGCAGGTGTTGTGTAGAGAGAGTGTGTGTGGACGCTGTTATTGGGAGCCTGAAGATTGTGTGCAGGTGTTGTGTAGAGAGAGTGTGTGTGGATGCTGTTATTGGGAGGTTGAGTGGAGCGGGAGAAAAAGTGTGTGTGTATATCAGTGTCATACAAAAGCATCAGCGGGAAACAATTGTTTGGATTTAATAATCAGTCCTGGAGTTTGTTCTGCTCTTCCTCCGGTTACGTATTCAGGCACAATAACATAAAAACCGAGCTCCCTGTGTCCTCCAGATCCTTTAGAATAGGAGTGTATGTGGATCACAGTGTAGGAATCTGTCCTTCTACAGCGTCTCTGACACAATGAGCCTCATCCACAGAATCCAGACCACATTCACTGAGCCTCTCTATCCTGGGTTTGGGTTTAGTAGTGGATCATCAGTGAAACTATGTATATGGGGGATTCTGCATGTCTCGTTCACATACTGGGCAAATGGAAGACACAGGCTTGTACATAAAATACTCTGTACAAATACTAAGACCTTTTCATAATGTTAACGCTTATATGTTTGTAGTTACATTTATGTTCAGGCGATTCTGTTGTTACATAAATCTTATTCTACACCCCCAGCAGTGAGTGCTCTCACTGTTTATATGAGTGAAAATTGTATTTGATAAATTTAGATTATATACAATCATACCGGCAGCCATATCACCCTGCAGCCCAAGACTGGTTGCCCACTGAAGCTAAGCAGGGTTGAGCTGGTCAGTACCTGGATGGGAGACCTCCTGGGAAAACTAGGCTGCTGCTGGAAGAGGTGTTAGTGAGGCCAGCATGGGGTGCTCACCCTGTGGTCTATGTGGGTCCTAATGCCCGCTATAGTGACGGGACACTATACTGTAAAAGTACACCGCTCTTCGGATGAGACATTAAACCGAGGTCCTGACTCTGTGGTCATTAAAAATCCCATGGCACTTCTCAAAGAGTAGGGGTGTAACCCTAGTGTCCTGGCCAAATTCTTCCACTGGCCCTTGGTCCATCATGGCCTCCTAATAATCCCATCCACTTGATTGGTCTATGACTCTCTCTCCTCTCCACCTGTAGCTGGTGTGGTGAGCGCATACACTTGATAGTCTCTATGACTATGACTCTCTCCTCTCCACCTGTAGCTGGTGTGGTGAGATACACTTGATTGTCTCTATGTCTCTCTCCTCCACCTGTAGCTGGTGTGTGGTGAGCATCCACTTGATTGGCTCTATGACTCTCTCTCTCCTCTCCACCTGTAGCTGGTGTGTGGTGAGCGACACACTTGATTGTCTCTATGTCTCTCTCTCTCCTCTCCACCTGTGTAGCTGGTGTGTGGTGGCGCATACACTTGATTGTCTCTATGTCTCTCTCTCCTCTCCACCTGTAGCTGGTGTGTGGTGAGCGCATACACTTGATTGTCTCTATGACTCTCTCTCCTCTCCACCTGTAGCTGGTGTGTGGTGAGCGCATACACTTGATTGTCTCTATCTCTCTCTCCTCTCCACCTGTAGCTGGTGTGTGGTGAGCGCATACACTTGATTGTCTCTATGACTCTCTCTCCTCTCCACCTGTAGCTGGTGTGTGGTGAGCGCATACACTTGATTGGCTCTATGACTCTCTCTCCTCTCCACCTGTAGCTGGTGTGTGGTGAGCGCATACACTTGATTGGCTCTATGACTCTCTCTCCTCTCCACCTGTAGCTGGTGTGTGGTGGCGCATACACTTGATTGGCTCTATGTCTCTCTCCTCTCCACCTGTAGCTGGTGTGTGGTGGCGCATACACTTGATTGGCTCTATGACTCTCTCTCCTCTCCACCTGTAGCTGGTGTGTGGTGAGCGCATACACTTGATTGTCTCTATGACTCTCTCTCCTCTCCACCTGTAGCTGGTGTGTGGTGAGCGCATACACTTGATTGTCTCTATGACTCTCTCTCCTCTCCACCTGTAGCTGGTGTGTGGTGAGCGCATACACTTGATTGTCTCTATGACTCTCTCCTCTCCACCTGTAGCTGGTGTGTGGTGGCGCATACACTTGATTGGCTCTATGACTCTCTCTCCTCTCCACCTGTAGCTGGTGTGTGGTGAGCGCATACATGATTGTCTCTATGTCTCTCTCCTCTCCACCTGTAGCTGGTGTGTGGTGAGCGCATACACTTGATTGTCTCTATGACTCTCTCTCCTCTCCACCTGTAGCTGGTGTGTGGTGAGCGCATACACTTGATTGGCTCTATGTCTCTCTCTCCTCTCCACCTGTAGCTGGTGTGTGGTGAGCGCATACACTTGATTGTCTCTATGTCTCTCTCTCCTCTCCACCTGTAGCTGGTGTGTGGTGAGAGCATACACTTGATTGTCTCTATGACTCTCTCTCTCCTCTCCACCTGTAGCTGGTGTGTGGTGGCGCATACACTTGATTGTCTCTATGATCTCTCTCTCCTCTCCACCTGTAGCTGGTGTGTGGTGAGCGCATACACTTGATTGTCTCTATGACTCTCTCTCCTCTCCACCTGTAGCTGGTGTGTGGTGAGCGCATACACTTGATTGTCTCTATGACTCTCTCTCCTCTCCACCTGTAGCTGGTGTGTGGTGAGCGCATACACTTGATTGGCTCTATGTCTCTCTCTCCTCTCCACCTGTAGCTGGTGTGTGGTGAGCGCATACACTTGATTGTCTCTATGACTCTCTCTCCTCTCCACCTGTAGCTGGTGTGTGGTGAGCGCATACACTTGATTGTCTCTATGACTCTCTCTCCTCTCCACCTGTAGCTGGTGTGTGGTGAGCGCATACACTTGATTGTCTCTATGATCTCTCTCTCCTCTCCACCTGTAGCTGGTGTGTGGTGAGCGCATACACTTGATTGGCTCTATGACTCTCTCTCCTCTCCACCTGTAGCTGGTGTGTGGTGAGCGCATACACTTGATTGTCTCTATGTCTCTCTCTCCTCTCCACCTGTAGCTGGTGTGTGGTGAGCGCATACACTTGATTGTCTCTATGACTCTCTCTCCTCTCCACCTGTAGCTGGTGTGTGGTGAGCGCATACACTTGATTGTCTCTATGACTCTCTCCTCTCCACCTGTAGCTGGTGTGTGGTGAGCGCATACACTTGATTGTCTCTATGATTCTCTCTCCTCTCCACCTGTAGCTGGTGTGTGGTGAGTGTACTGGTGCCGTTGTCCTGTGGCAGCCGTCGCACCATCCAAGTGGATACTGCACACTGGTGGTGGTTGAGGGGAGACCCCCCGCCATATGATTGTAAAGTGCTTTGAGTGTACAGAAATATACAATAAAGCGCTATATAAATGAATCATTCATTCATTCATGCATTCATTCAATCAATCATTCATTCATTCAAATTCCTTCTTTTTTTTAAGACCACATTCCTCCCACATATATCATATCACATATATCAGTGATTAGACTTAATTTGGCATCACTTTGTGTTTACCGGATTCAAAATTATTTGTGCCCTTAAAAATAAATTGCATCCATAATTAAAAGACAGTCACTGACAGTCACAGAATTTGTCCAATGTCTTCAATTATTTTTTATTTTGTTTAGTGCACCATATTTATTTGTAATTTTCCTAAATAAAGCACAGTTCACAACTTTGTAAAGTCCTCAAAAACAGTCCACTGTGTAAAGGAAAGACTACTGCTACTGAGGAGGACGCCTTAAGTCATTTATGCTGTATATCAGGGGTCCTGGAGTGCCGATGTCCTGCAGAGTTTAGCTCCAACCCTGAAAAAAACCTCACCTGCCTGTAGCACTACAGTAATTCTGAAGACCTTGATAAGCTTGTTCAGGTGTGTTTGAATAGGGTTGGAGCTAAACTCTACAGGACAGTGGCATTCCAGGATCGACGTTGCTTACCCCTGCTGTAGATAATACTAAACTGATCAAAAAATTGTCTAATGACATTTATTTCACATTATTGCTCAATTTAGGAATAATCTGATTGAGTTTATTCGAGATAATTCATTGTGATTTTAACTTTTTTATTATTTACAACATAAAGAAGGGTCAAATATGCACATTAGATGTGTAATGTATGTCTTGTTGCATTTTATAAATTATTGTGCTACCACAGAGAACGATAGGAAATGTTTGGTCTTTCAAATCATTCTCCAGTTTCACAAGTTTGTTTATCCATAAAATCTTTGAACTATTATGGCTACTATATTACTATGCACATAGGAAAGTGGCTTCAGCTTGAGTTCTGGTGTCAATTACCCTTCAAAAGGCTATTAATACATTGTAGATATTTATATAAGGCAAGATACATAAATGAAGGTGGAGTTGGGGAGTTGATGGCAATTCAACTGACAACAGAGAGTGAGAAGCAGCTGATTGCATACTTCAATTATTTGAAAGATTATGCGCTTGCTGCTCTCAAACTAAACTATGTTAAATGAGAGGCAAGCTTTACCATTTTTGATCATATTCTTAATCAAACGCATAGGCCTGAAATTTGCTACAGGTAAAATATTACACATACAGGATTAATGTGTTTTGCCAAGTCCTTTCCTTCTGTACCGTGTAAGCTCAAATCCTGCCTGGACCATCAGGGTAGCTTATGTTGCCATTTTTAGTTTTAAAATTTAAATAAAAGCCTTTCTGCATTCTACAATTGAGTCCTCTCTTTTTCCCGAACCCTGCATGTGACACAGCAATCTGGCCACTAGAGGACTCTTCCCACCTCCCATCTTTCAGTGATCAGATGACCCGGCTTGTCTCATGACATCAGAGATTTTGCCGATGACTTCTTTGCCATGGTGGATGACCTGAACTACAATGTTAACATTCACAGAGCTCCTAAGCCAAGGGTGTCTCATACTGCTCCCGAAGAGCCGAGTTCCTGGAAATTTTAGCTTTCTGGAAATTTAAACTGAGCTCCCTGTGTCCTCCAGATCCTTTAGAATAGGAGTGTATGTGGATCACAGTGTAGGAATTCTGTCCTTCTACAGCGTCTCTGACACAATGAGCCTCATCCACAGAATCCAGACCACATTCACTGAGCCTCTCTGTCCTGGGTTTGGGTTTAGTAGTGGATCATCAGTGAAACTGTATCATCTAACAATGTAGATGAGATATTGTTCATGTGTTAGATCTGGAGAAAAAGCATCTTTTAGAGTCTTTTGTATATATAATTGAAATACAGGGTGAACTTGAGTATTATTAATTATGTATTTTCTGGATGATACAGGAATTAAAAATGTTTCTTTACTGTATTTCTTTAAGGATACTAAGATCATATAATAAAATAAATATATTGTAAAAGTTCATGCAGTTTCTGAAAGAAAGCATATAAACCTCTAGTAATCTAAACTTCCAGTAGAGAGCGCTGCATGAACGAGCTGACCGTGCCACATAATGAATGATATATGTGACCCTGGACCACAAAACCAGACCAGTCAGAGGGGCCATTCAGTGACATTTAGATTTATACATCATCTGAAAATAAATACGCTTCCCATCGATGTATAGTTTGTTATGGCAGGACAATATTTGGCTAAAATACAACTATTTGAAAATCTGGAATCTGAGGGGGCAAAAAAATCAAAATATTAAGAAAATCACCTTTAAAATTGTACAAATGAAGTTATTAGTGATGCATATTACTGACCACAAATTAAGTTTCGATATATTTACAGTAGGAAATTTACCAAATATCTTCATGGAACATGATATTTAATTAATATCCTAATGATTTTGGCATATAAGTACAATTTATAATTTTGACCCATTACCTGTGCTACCTCTGACTGGTTTTGTGCTCCAGGGTCACACGCACGCACGCACACACACACACACACACACACACACACACACACACACACACACACACACACACACACACACACACACACACACACACACACACATATGTATAATATATATATAGGCTATTTTGTTATTTTTTACTTTATATCACTAAAAAGGTTCACAGTATTTCTGTCCATATATCTGGGTGAGGTTGGTAGCACTTTATTGTGCAGTCATGTTCCGCATGTACACACCATGTAGTCTACTTATTATATTAATTACACTAACTGGGTAATAACTGAACCTACCCCTAAACCTAACATTAGCCCGTAAGTACCTTTTATAACCCAGTATATGTGTAGGACTACTGTAAGCATGCGTAAATGCATGCCAACTGTAAAATAAAGTGCAACCCAACGGTTTATTAACAGGATTGATTTTATTTGTAATTAAAGGCAATTAGAAAAACCTATAAAAATAAATAGCTTAAGTAGCATATTAGGTGAGAAATAAAGCAACAACAACACAAAATCCCCAGAATTTGTCCACTCTCGTGTATTTATTTTTCACATTTCCAAGTAAAGTTAGTTCACAAACGAACAGTCTGTCCTCAGCTGCTCACAATCTGCTGCTGGTCTATTATCGTTCTTGTTTGTTTTTAAAGCAAGATGGGAATCAGGATTTGTTGATATGTGGATATCTTATTCAATTTCACTGTGATTTTAAAATGATTTAAAAGACCATCGTTTGGCCATCTTTGGAATAATAACCGCAGTTTGTCCTTGTTTATTCCACGGAGCTGGATGTTTTGGGCAGGTATACAGACTGGAAACAAATGGTGCGTGACAGAACATCCAGTCAGTGCTGGCGACGTCACGAGCACGAGCTCCCAGCGGCAGTCAGTCAGTCAGCGCGAGCACGAGCTGCCAGCGGCAGTCAGTCAGCGCGAGCGCGAGCACGAGAGACGAGCTCCCAGTGGCAGTCAGTCAGTCAGTCAGTCAGCCAGCGCGAGCACGAGCTCCCAGTGGCAGTCAGTCAGTCAGCCAGCGCGAGCACGAGCTCCCAGTGGCAGTCAGTCAGTCAGTCAGCCAGCGCGAGCGCGAGCACGAGCTCCCAGCGGCAGTCAGTCAGTCAGTCAGCGCGAGCGCGAGCACGAGCTCCCAGCGGCAGTCAGTCAGTCAGTCAGTCAGCGCGAGCACGAGCGCGAGAGACGAACTGAAGAGAGAACAACCCGCTCATCATCTGCTCACAGAAGTCGGTAAGTTATCACATATTCAGAAACTGTATTCAAATATCCCGTGCGTGGTACACAGTGGGTCATGTGTTGTCAGGATTGATGTCAAATTAATTGAGTTTCGTTCATTCTTAGGCTATTGGATTGACATCTTGACTCTTATTTCTAAGCTTGGTTTACTAAAATTAAGCAATGACCTTGATAGCATATCATATGTGTAACTTAATCAGCATCGTGTCTATCTGAAAACACTTACTGTACAGGACCGAACATTCGAAAAGATACAGATCAATACAAGCTAACGCAAACTTTACTCAAATGCTTTTAATGTTGTTAAACTTGTATGCTTTCTCAATGAAACAATCTTAATGTGTGTGACATTACGCACAGTTTATAAAACGAGCATGTTTTAGGGTCACGTGTCAAATGAAACCACACTGGGGTCATAAAGCTGCTGTAGAAAATAAACAGTCTTAAATAAACTCAAAAGCGTAAATCATCATCATGTGTGATACTAACCCACGCTGAGAGTTTGCTGCACATTTGATGTGTTATAAATACTTCACAGCTGTCATTGGGTGAGTTTTCAATAGGGAATGTCTTTTTTAATAATAGTAAAACAAATAATTCAAAGATGGGGAATACATTTAGATTTGTTATTGTCTGTAATTACTTTCTCTATTTTTTAAGACTGTTTAACTAAAAAAACTAAAGAGTCATGATGACAAATAGCTGACAAAAATGGACATTCATTTTTTTAACACCAAGATTTTAGATCAAACTTCATATTTTCAAAAATAACGTTTGATTATTAGCACCGACTATTCCACGAAGAGCCTTTAACATTAAATGAACTTTCCCATTACAAAAAGGGTCATTATAGGGGAAAAACATTCTTCGTATTATTTAAATATTTTTCACACTAAGATTTTTATATTATTTTAAGAACTGTTCACACAGAAATATTATTTTGGGAACTTAAACAGTTGCATTGCTGCTGCATTGCTCCCATTTTGGAGTGTATTTTGTTGTGACTGCTCACCATTTCATAAAACAAAACTGACTATTGTTAATCACCTTTTAGATTTTTGTCCAATTAGACTACTTCATGTATTTGTGCTATTTAATTTGAGGCCATAAAACTAATTATAATTATAAATATATCATATTAGACCGGTACTGCTTTCACTTTTTGAAATGTTGTCGTGTTTGAGGTTTTGCAACACAACACTGATAATGGTCTTTCTATTAAATCCTCTATCACTAGATTCAGAATCATGGATAGGATCCTCTCTTTGACTGTCTCTGTTACTAGCTGAAGTCATGAACTGAATTATATCTTATATTTAAAGGTTTTAAAGTGATCAGTGATCCTCAGGGATCCTAGGTTGCATTCCTGGTGCAGCGCCAGTCTATTTGACCACATTCCCATCTAAACTGGACATTCATCAGATGTCCTTCGAAGTCCAGTGACCTGAAGGTTTAAAGGCAATGTTTTGGTCACATTCCTGTGTCCTCACGTCCTCGTTCTTTCCCACCCCCTGAACATTTCTGCTCAGTGGCCTTAGAGGTCACAGACACTTCGGAGCCGAAGTCAAAAGCCAGCTATGAGAAAGCTGGACTCCCAAACATGCATTTGGTAATGAAGCTGAAAGTACACCTCAGACAAAAATGGCAAACTGTTAGCTGTTGGTGCGATCATGCAGTTGACTTTGGTCTTCGAAGTCAAGGTGAAGACAAATCCAATGTTTTGATGACCTAGCTGAAAACTATGCAATGCAATAAAATAAGTAACTTTTAATGATGTCTGCATGAAACAACATTTGTAACCAAATTTGATATTTTAGAGTAGAAAAGTAAGGAATGAGATGTAATATTAATTTGGCTATTGGGAATTAATTGATGAACAGTGGTTCCTATATCACAAGTGGTTGAAGGGTTGATGGCAGTCAAAAAGCAGCTTAAAGAATGATTACATAGAATAGATAGAAGCTTTTTGTATAGTTCACCATCAGATATAAGAGTGTGTAAAAATGTGCAGGATATCAAAATTGACCTTTTTTTCTTAATGTATACTTACTGGTGTATACTATAGACACAAGGTTTTGAATCAGATTCGTTGTTTTTGAAAAAAGTATCTTATTCTCACCTATTTATTTGATCAAAACACAACAAAACTCTAATATTGTGAAGTATTGTTACAATTTAAAATAACTGATTTCTATATTAATGTTTAATTTTTTAATTTAAATTCATTTTCGTTATTTTTATTTTGTTATTTTAAATTATACATTTTATTTACACTTCTTTATTTGTGATTTATTCCTGTGATGCAAAGCTGAATATTGAGCATCAGTACTTCCGTCGTCAGTGTCACATGATCCTTCAGAAAAATATTTTTGTTGAAACCAAATTTTCATATGTCTGTATGACCTGACATACTTTTTTATGGCAAATAAATCTAGTACAGGCAACATGGAGAAAGCCATTGTTCATTTCCATATACGACAAATGTCACAATAGAAAGCTGGTTGAAAATCAGCAGAGTTGTGTTCGTGTCATAGCAAACCTGTAGGACTTTCTTTCTTCTTCTGTGATCTGGAGAATAAAAAGTCATACACATTCAAACGTTATGGTGACTAGACCATTTAAGAGAAAGCAAATAGGTTTTATACTGAGGCCACATTGAGTCAAATTATTTGAAATGCTACTTTACTAAAAACGTGCTCATTGTACCTGTTAAAGTGGTCAGTTTATTTCAAATTCATATGATTCATTCCCAAACAGCTTTATAAAGTATAGTCCTTCACAATCCCCAGCCACTTTAGGTAGTCCTCTCTGAGGTGTTTCGGGTCAGTTCAAGAAAAACCATGTGAGGAACCGAGGCTCCAGAGAGGTCAGGTTTTAATCAAGATGGCATTGGTCTATTGGCCTGGTATTAAGTTATACACTCTCAATGCAATCAGACTTTAGTGGTAATTCAATATGGTCCCTCCTGCTTCTAATTTACCAGTCTGTGGTGATTAGAGAGCCAGACCAACTGGCTAAGCTGCCACTTTATCAGCACGAGCTTAGAGCTTATGAAAAAGTGTGAGTCCTTGTTCGATTGGCTGAAAAGACAAGGTTTGCTGGGTGGCCTTTCGGTGCTGGAGGCATGTGCAGATGTGCCTTTAGGTCAGGGGTCTTGGACGGTGACCATCTGGACCTTTAGGGGGTGGTTTCCTAAGATGCAGCCTTTGTTTGCCAAAAACAATTGGAAGTTAATCTGGAGGAGATAAGAATAGCCTCTGTTACATTTCCGCCATTGGCCAGTCTTCACGTAGTGTCTAAGGAGACATCTCTTTCTGCTTCTGTCTCTCTCATGAAAGAGGTTTTGACCGACTGGCTTCCCTATTATTTAAAGAGATGGAGGAGATGTTACAAAAACAGTGCTGCTTTCCAAGAGTCAAGGTTCTGATTCAACTATTGTTTGGCAGCTGAGCCAAGTCTTGATATTTTTAGGCCCTTTGACAATACTTGATTATTTCTGACAATACTCGGTATCAGTATATATACTTTTACTCTGAAATTACTTTAAATTGTGCCACCCCCCCCCAAAAGGAAGCAAAAGTTACACCAAATGTAGGGCGGGGTCTTGGTTCTATCCGACATTGTTCATTGGACCGAGCCAGAAAGTTTGACATTTAACCAGATCAAGTTTGACATTTTGATACAAAATTATGTGGTCAAAACTAAAAAAAAAAATGAAACACCCATAAATGGATAATTTGTTCACAGTAAGATCAGTAGCAAAAAATGAAGGATTGACTTTCTAAACACATGTCGACTAAATGCATACAAGTATAATTCTAGTTAAAATAATCACAAATGATCTTTTTTTCAATAAATGAACACAAGGATTAATAACATTGGATATGTTTCCATTGTTATGCATCATCATATTATCTATACACACCATATATGTATATTACCTTGAGTTAGGGTTTTGAATCAATTCACTAAAGCCGAGTTGAACTGATTCTAATGAATCATTGTGAATATGTTGTAGATATTTAAAACACTATTAATCCAGCACTAACTATTTCGCACAGGTCTTTGAAAAGCTTCTGTTATTCAAAACATCATGTAAAAAATGCTGAATATATCTTTTACATACAGCCTTTGACAGCTGAATGCATAGTGTTGTCTTATTGTTCTTTAATAAGGCCCCAAGACATAATCCTCATAGAAATGCATATCAAAGTAAAAGTTTCTAGCAATCCAGCTTTTTTCGCTTCCATTTGGTCCCTCAGCTTTTGAGACCGCCACTCTCAATTCAACGTTTGGCTCACCCATGTTTCCAAAGGAGTGATTGAAAAGAGAGCCAGGGATTGTTTGCTGTTTGTTGACTGCCAGTGAGTCCTTCACTCTAAAGCTCTTGTCCACGGTTAGACACGAAACCCTTTGTCTCTGTGGGCCAGAACCTGCAGGGAGGACACAAAGGTTCTGCTGAAAGCTGCTTGACATCTCCTACACAGATAACACAGCTCAATGTGACTTAGACACTTCATTGTTGATTGATTTCTTATTTTTAGTCTTCCTGTTACCACGGTAACTGTTTTACAAGTCCTTCTCCTTGGTGATCTTTCTTCCTCTCTTCCTTCCTTGGTCGTGTGTCATTACTCTTATATGTTTTGACATGGCCATGTGTGTGCTAAACTTCTTTCTGTCATAACAGAAGATCTAATATAAACTGCATTGGATATCAATAAAGTCAAGAGAGGCTGGCTTTCAGTCTCCAGTATTGATCTGCGTAACACGATAATCAATCACTGAACAAAGAAGAGCAAAATCAGCGTACAATTAAGTTGCTTAAATCACCATTAAAAGTATAGATGATGTTGCTCTCATTTCTTCCTGGTGTTGATTTATAATAGCACTTTTCAGGCAGTTAATCTGTTGATGCTGAATGCTTGGTGTTTTTGCAGTTTTTTATCTCTCTTGATAGCAGTTACTGAAATATAATCAGACTATTATAAGCAGTTAGTTAGTCCATACTGAAATGCAACCCCCCTCCCCCTAAATTTGAATGTTTACTGTTAGCAAAATACCGTATATCGGTCTATCAATATCTATATGTTTTCCTATATAAATGTAACCCCCCCCCCCGGGTCCGCACCATCACACTGAGCAGGTCTCGAACCCGGGACGCCGGAGCGGGAGGCAGGCGCTCTACCAAGGAGGCTAAAGGCTACAGCCTCTAGAGCGCCTCTTTTTGAGGTCAGGGGAGTGATGTTTACACACAGCCCTTACTGGCATACATCCGTTACACTCACCCCCCTAAACCTCACTCCCGTCCGGGTCACGGGCACCAATGTAACCCACCCGATTACACTCAGCCCCTAAACCTCACTCCCGTCCGGGTCACGGCACCAATGTAACCCCCCCGGGTCCGCACCATCACACCGAGCAGGTCTCAAACCCGGGATGCCGGCGTGGGAGGCAGGCGCTCCTTTCTTACTGGCATACATCCGTTACATAAACTTATATTCTAAAGTTTGAGGTCATTAAGCTTTTTTTCAATCAAGGATGCAATCAATTGATCAAAAGTGATAAACATAATATTACAAAATATTTATCTTTCAAATAAACGTGTCAGGTTTCTGCACAAAATATTAAGCAGCACAGCTGTTTTCAGCATTTTCTTATAATGTTAGAAAATAAAATCAAAAGATGGAATCTTAAGCATCAAATCAGCATATTATTATGATTTCTGAAGAATCATGTGACACTGAAGACTGGAGTAATGATGCTGAAAATGCAGCTTTGAGCACAGGAATAAATACATATATTCACATATAAAACAGTTATTTTAAATTAATACACATTCACAATATTATTAATAAATGCAGCCTTGGTGAGCGTAAGACACTTCTTTCAGAGACATAAAAATCTTACCCCCAACATTTTGAACAGTCGTGTAGCAATTAATGCAATTAAAAGTGGTCATTTTA
>CM050422.1:29218484-29638484 GCA_027564155.1 Gymnocypris eckloni scoliostomus | reverse complement strand
ATATGTTTTATGTACTATTTCTATGTGATAAGATATTAGTGTTTGGCACAACTAGAAAAAATGCAGGCTTTATTCAATATAAAAACGCCAGTGGAGCTATAAGGTTATATGGTCACACTATGGGGACCAGTTCTCACTATAAACAAACTATTCACTATGACTTTTGCCTTAATAAATTCATAATTTGCTGCATATTAATAGTTAGTAAGGTAGATGTTAAGTTTATGTGTGGGGTGTATTAAGGGATCTAGAATATGCTCATGCAGAATAAGGCATCATTATGCACTTTATAAGTACTAATAAACAGCTAGGATATTAGTAATATGCATGCTAATAGTTAACTCGTTAGGATTAGTCCTTAAATTGATTCGTTTTACATGACCTTTGCCGGTCTAGAAATCACACTTTGTATATGGGCCAATGACCAAAAGAGGTTTTCAAGCATCAAAACAATAAGAGTTTAATACAGCTTTTATTTTCCTCTGTACAGTAGAATGTGTCCTGATTCATTTTATTCATTTATTTATTTAGAGCAAAGAATAATGACTATCATACATTGTTACCATTACCAAAAAATCCAGTCAGGCATATGTAGAACCAGAATCATTAGAGGACATTAAAAGACTCAAAAACTAATTAATTGTCATTTTAAATCTTTACCAATTGTGTATTTGCCATGATCCTTCAAACCACTAGGTTTTACCAATTTGTCAGCAAGAAGTTGTTAATCATTAAAAAATATTAAAATTTAATATGTTCACATTTTCTTTTATATATTTTATATTATAAAATATATTAATATATATAATATATATAGGTCCGAATATATGTTTCATGTTTACACAAATACATCTGTTACACTGAATGCCAATAGATCATTAGCCTATTTTGACAATATTTTGACATTTGTCACAAAAGTAATTTGAAACATAATAGTAGACAATTTACTTTTTGTGTATATAAAATCACTTTTGTAAACTGAATTTGATGTGAACACCAAAATGGGACGTCTCGTCTTTTACTCATATTTGTTATATGAGTTATATGGCCCATATATGAGTTTTAAAGCTTTATTCATTTTATGTGACTTTTCCAGGTCTAGATATCACACTTTCTAAATTTGTTAGGTTTTATTTTTCGTGATCTCTGACTGCGAACCTCTGACCTAACAGTTAAATTGACAAAAAAAATGTCTAAAGATCCCATAGAATAACATTAAAGGAGGGACCAAAACCATATCTAGAGATCAGGATATCATAGGCATTTTGAGGATGAGCTCTTTTGACTTCATCATGTTAATAACCTTGCAACCAGCCAGCATTGTGCATTAATATTCAATCTGTGTCATAATCCTCAGGCTGTGTGTTATGGTAGATGAGGTTGTTCTCTGGATCATGCCAGCATGTAATTCTTCTCTCCCCGCAGCCATAACCTGACTTGCCCTTTATCTTGGCTTGTCTGTTCAAGTACGTACTGCGCACTTCAACTGAAAAATTGCAGGCAAGATTAACGTGATTTACTTTTCTTAATAGAGTACAGAGTGTTTTTGATGAGCTGTACCTTTTGTGGAAACCCGCTGTTGACATGATTTAATGCTCTTTTTGTTATTATTATTATTATTTTGCAGGACTGTATAACTTTTGAAAAAGCTCAAATTTACTATAACCCTAAACAGAGCTGAGCCACCTTGACCTCTGCATTAATATACCTCCCGTTATCAAACATATGCACAAATACTCCATAGCTTTTATTTATTTAAATATATATTTTTGCATTCTTTGAAGGTACTGAACGAACCTGACAAACTTGGAAATGCTTCAGGAGATTCCTTCACTAAAAATCAGTTTCTCTTTCCACACACTGTTTTCTTTCAGCTCTGTCCAAATGTTTTCGCATTCTTTGGACACTTCTGCATGAAGCCGGTTAAGCCCAAGGTCACCAATAGCGGCTCCGGGGAGATGGGGAGATGGGGTGAGGGGGGGGAGCGGGCCGGCCAAAGTCACGGTGACCATGACTCAGTGCTGGACTCCACAATCTAGCTGAGCCAAAAAGAGAAAAGAGTGCTGCTCTGAATCCTCCTCTGATCTCAGATGAACACTTTCTCTGCTGCTTGCAGAAATGGATTCTGGACGAAACAGAGATCAGTCTTACCAATGAGTTCAGTCTCACCGCTTTCCTTAGACTCAGAACAGTAAACAGATGATCTTCTCTTTACAATCCCTTTGTATTGGAGGGATGTATTGTATTTTATTACATCCTTTATCCTTTTTTATTAGCTACTAAAATAAATTATGATTACTGTTAGGAAAAGTTAACCTATGTTTTACATAAATATTGGCACCTGGAGATTTGATTTGCTGCACATAGTGTGAGCCATGAAATATAACTATAACATAATAATAGTTATTTAGATTTTTAGTTTTTTTATTGTATAAATAAAATAATAAAGTGTGGTAATAGTATTATATTTAAAAAAATAAGTATTACATAAAAATAGATTTATTTTATAGTACACTGCTAATATTTACATTTTCTATTTATTTATTTTATATGAATTTTCAACATTTTCAAACCTAAAATCAGAAAGCTTTTATTTTGGCAGGTTGCCAGCAAATGTGCTGCAGAGTGAAGCGCATCAGTGAATATTTGTGTTAGCCTCTACTGTATTTATGATTTCTATTCAAATAGAAGTCATATACAGTATTACAGTGAATCAATCTAAAACGGTGATTGTTCATTAACAGCTGTCAACCCTGTTGGTATGCAAATGAGCAGTCTGAACTTATTTACCCAGCACATTTTTTTATTTTGGTTGCACATGCGCACCTGCGCACCATTTATGTGCACCCCTGATGCTTTTTAAGACTTTGGCACACTGGATGTGTTCAGTTCAAGACTAAACCATTCATCTAATCACAAAACAGGCAAACGTTCACTTCAAGAATCAACACAGTGGCATTGAGTTTGAAGAAAAAACAAAGCAAATAGAAAGAGAAAGCATGCTCTGTATTCATGGCCTACATGTTCCACAGATCTGTGTACTATGCCACAGTTTTTAATAGCGTAAAGACCGTTTCTTGCAGATAGTAGTATATTTGTTTTACTAAGCGTGGTGTCCTGTCAGCAATAACATGCCTGTGCTCTCGATGGGCTTTTATGAGTTTTGTCAGTGTAAGTGTCTACGTTGCAGTGTTGCCTGATATTGCTATGGTAATGAACAAAAACACACCCTCTAAAATAAATGATTTTGAAATATGTTTAGGAAATAATATAAGCCTATTGCTAGCCCTAAACTCATAATTTCACTCCATGGCCACTGAACAATCTAGGCAAACTGTCTAAATTAAACTCTTAAAACTCATAAGAGTTTTAAAGTGATTATTAGTCATTCAGAGACCATACATTTTATTTTTTGAATATAAAAAAGGTCTGGACCTCGGTGACCTTATAGCTGATTATTATAGCTCTCTGTGTGAAGCATACAGACTTTATTCAAGCCACAGAGAGATAAACATTTAGCTGAAAAATGCACAATACATTCTTACAACCACTCAAAAGCACTGTAGCTATATACAGCACATAACAACGCCTTGACAAACACCCAGAAAACTGTAACATCAAGACGACGAGGTCTTTAAAGTGTGATTTGCTGAGGTCTACCTTTATTGGTGGATTTGTGATTTTTATGCATTACTACTATTTTTATCTCCAAGAGTACAGTAAATACAAATCCACAGGACTCTTGGATCAGCTGTGTTTTGACTGGACCTCATCTGACCTCAGGAAGCATCCAGACTCGTGGCCCTGCCGCTCATGATAAGAGAAAGGGCAAATATTTACCCATGAGGAACATAAGCTACGGTCTTGATGGCCATTTCTCCTCAGATAAACTCTCTCTATGCCACATTAGAAAACGTCTTTAGACCTGCTACTGCCAAATAGTAGTCGCAGTCGGGCAAACATTTGATTTCTTTAGCTGCTCTTTCACGTCTAAAGTCTGCTGTGCAGTCAATCGTTTTAAAGGAGTAGTTCACCCAAAAATGATAATTCTGTCATTTACTCACCCTCATGTTGTTCTTTTGTCATGCATTTAAAAGGAGACCTATTATGCCCCTTTTTACAAGTCCCCAGAGCATGCGTATATGTGAAGTTTGAGCTCAAAATACCCCATAGACAAATTTCATAGCTTGTTAAGATTGCCACTTGGCATGAGCCAAAATGCGCTGTATTTGTGTATGTTGCTTTAAATGCAAATGAGCTGGTGCTCCCAGAGAAGAGGGCGGAGCTTCAAGAGCTCAACCTCCCTCATTAGCAGTGCTAGCCTTTGTAAATAAACATTTCACGGTTAGTACAAACCTGTTATCTATACAGAAAACATAATCCGTTTCAAAGTCAGTTGTCTGATTATTAAATGCATAATAAATGTGCATTTGTGAATTACACAGACGGTTATAAAAATAACAACATAGCTGGTCCCATGCTATCACAAACTTTATAAGCCCCACTTCTGATTATGAGCTCGACAACTTCATGCGATCGACTTTCGTATGCAACTTTTAACTACCACATTGCTATTTAAGATCATTCTGGCAGCACTTGAAGGCAGCATCAGTGAAAACAGGCAGAGATAATGGTAGCTTTAGCAATTATCCTTGTGCCAAGAAGCTCTTTCAGATAGGCAATTTGGAAAACAAACGCGTGATACTTTGTCTGGAGCTGATGTTCATGCAAAAAATGTTGGTTTTGATCCCTGAACATATAGTGGACATTACCGATTTTTCCGGGATATTTCCTTCAAAAATGAAATTTAACCCCAGTGTCCTCGGCTCAGATGAGGGGAGATTATGGCGACTCCTATTTTCATTAGTGCATTCCAAAACACAACACTTGTAATGCCTCTTTGGCGCTGTCATTATATATATATATATATCTCCAGTAATGGTGGACCGCAGCTTCTCACTCAGGGCTGTGTTTATGCTAATAGGGCAGCGTCACAAATGAGCGGGACTTTTTCTCCTCGGTGACGTGAACAGAGGGAGAATCTGAAACAGCTCATTTGGAGAGACTGTTCATGATTTATTGGTTTTATAAAAAAATGAGTTTGTGGATTTTTAACATTATTGGCTGGTTGTTTTCACACACTGCGGCCACACAACTGTGTTCAAACTAAAGCTGGTCCGAATACCATTTATTGAGCTTCGAAGCTTCAGTAATAATCAACACTGAATATTCGGAGGGAGGGGCTGAACATATTCTCTCTAATAAAGCCAGGAATCTCTTTGTCTGTTTACATTTTTATTATGTCGAGAACCGTTCATCCAATCGACTTCACGCATGGCGGGTGTGTTGCTGCGGACCCAAGGGAGTGCAGTGTCGCATTTTGGTGCAATATGGACACGCGACACATTCAGAATGAATCAACTTTAAATAAACTACAGAGCAGTAGTGACACAAAACACACAGGTCTGTTAAGAGCAATACTTTTAAAAAGGCAGCCCAGTGCTTAATTTGTAAATTGAGAGGTCCCGGAATAAAGCGGGGTAACGGATCCGGCATGTGATTAGAGGAGGGAGAGGACCAATCTTTAGTGATTGAAAGCGTGCATCAGTCGCTTTTATAGGATTCGTACGGTCATGAAAAACCTGGAAAAGCTATGAAATTAATCTTAAAACAGCAATTTATAGGCCTGGAAATGTTTTGTAAAAATCATGGAATTTTATTTCAGAGTATTTAATCAGTTTTACTGATAGTTTTACTATTCCTGTAGCTTTAGGGTTTATAATGAGGGGAATGCCTGCAAACATTTATTGAATATAGCATGTAGGTTAGCTGAGTAAATAAATACACACAAACTATCAGATTAAATCAGTCATTTGAAAACAGCGCGAGTGATTAAGCTGTACCGCGTCTTCTCTCTTTCACTCTCTCAAATTGGCTTCACATCGGCGCATCTCATCTGCACTACAACGAGCTGCTGCACGCTGATCCAAGACTTTCGCTCGCATCTCGGGACAGTTGGCAGAAAGAAAATGCATGCATCACATTCGGTTTTGTGATAGCAGAGGGTCCGGTCACAAACGGTCTTTTGCATGTTTAATTTTCAAATGTAGATGTGTGGCAAGCGCGCTCATAATTAAAGATTTTTAATGAAATATGCATGCAATAGGTCACCACGGATGTCTTTCATTGGCAAACGGCCTGTTGCTGGAGCAGATGTTCATCCAGGTGGACAAGTTGAGAACCGTTTCGCGGGGGATGCCAGGTGGTCAAAAAAAAAAGGATATTTGAATCTAAAAGCTGAAAATCGAATGCCAACCCACCGAACTAATGTCGAATAATCTAATATTCTGGTCCAGCCCTAGTTCGAACACCTTATAAAAGTGATTTTTGCATAATAGATTTTTGCATAATAAGTCAATGATAACCAAATGTTCTCCAATATTGTTCTAAATATCTTATTTTATGTTTCATAGTAGAAAGAAAGTCACACAGGTTTGGAATGACATGAGGATGACTTGATGAAAATCCAAACACATAAGACTTTGGTCAATCTTTGAAACACAAATTAAGATATTTTTAATGAAATGTGAGAGATTTCCCATCACTGAAAATCCATTTACTCAAAACTTTGACTCTGTAATAAATATATTGTAAACATAATCATGAATCGAGCCGTTTAATCCATGTTTTTGATGAAATAGGATTGATAGATTTACTTTATTCATATGTAAACATTGATCAACACTCATACACAGATCAAGTATGGTCAATGGCTGCTTGTACAATGTCCAGTAAATGAAATAAAAAGGCATTAAAGTAGAAGAAAGTTTTTAAACATTTCTTATGCTGTTTCTAATGAGATCGTATTGTATTACAGCTAACAATACTTTAGTGTTTTGTCTGAAATTCTGGTGGTACCACTCAGCTCAGTTCGGCTCGATTCGGCTCAGTTCGCTCGGTTTGCGTTTCCACTTCGGTTTAGTACCGCTTTAGAGCGGGCGGGATTATTCACGTGTCGTTATAGTTGTGCCGCATCTACTGCCGTGACTCCTGAAAATCGTTTTAATTCCGCGTTGCTCCATCACGCTCTCGCTGGATCCGCTCCGCTCCTCGGCTATCAATGAGAGAACATCTGTACCCCCTCAACAGACAACTAAACAGCCCTTTTTGGTTGTTAAAAGAAAGGTGCACTCATTCAAAACAGTTGTGTTCGATTATTCGCTGACTGTGCTGATTTAAATCTAGCGGGTCTGTTGTGTCTCGTGCCGCAAGTTCAATGACGCAGGCAGTGGCGATTTTCTCCGGCCAATCAGTGATCAGCAGAGGTTACACGTCACGTTTTGGTAACAGTGCGGATCCCTTGGAACCTCGGCCGAGGTGGTATTAAAAAGCACCAGGTACCAGGTACTGTACCCAGTGGAAAACCCCCCAAAAGTGAGCCGTACTGAACCGTACCTTGCCGTACCATGCAGTGTAAAAGCGCCATTTATGATCGATTACAGTAGCTCAAATCACATCACAAAGCACATCAAGAGTAGCCTTTTCAGGTCTGATTTGAGATCGGTCTGGCTGTTCCCAGCACAGTTGATTAAGCGAATGGGTTTGTGCCTGTGTCAGCACTGGACAATAGATTGGACCTGCCTTTGTTACATCGCAACAACAAAATAGAAACAAGGGGATTTAAATTGTCAACCCTATCACCATGGGCAACTCACTCGGCTTTATCAGCATGACACTACTGTTACCCACCACACACACAGCAGTCCTGAGGCTGCCTGGGGTCAGGAAGAGGAGCATGATGGATACAGTTGAGCGCTCCACAAGGAAGTGGGGAGGGGGCGAGGACAGGGGTCTTTCCTCAGAACATTAAAGACCCTCATTGTTCATCTGTGACGCACTCATTCAAGGTGGCTTTGTGACTCTGAAGAGGGGAAAGCGCTGTTTCTTTGCTCTGACATACAGACACTTTTATTTAAATTGATTATATGTTGATCTGCTCAGTCGTACAATCAGTTTTTGGTGGGAATCAACTATACAGTGAATCATGTAAGGGCCCATAACTCTCAGTACTGACGTCATTATCAGTTGTTTTGTGCTGTGTTCACATCATGTCACAAACATTGTGGCTATTCTGAGATTCTACTCTGAGCTGTTAATTAATTGGACATTTTTATTTTTGTGGCAGTGATTAAAATCATGCATCCACGTATTGTTGAAGACAGCTAAATACTTAATTCATATAATTCATATTCAAAAGCAAAGAATGTTTTAACAAAATTGCACATCAAATAGATATGTACTATTTAATGCCAAAGTATACTTCACTTTGTACGCGTACGCGAGGGACAGCGTACAGTGCGCATGACGCGAATTTCGTCATCAGAATAGTACGCGTGTTAGTGATGCGCGGGTGGCGGTTATATCCACGGGCGCTAGGGATGATCCGCGGGTCAGGTGGGTCGGGTAATAAAAAAATGCATTCTGATTATGTGCGGGTGGGTCGCAGGTGGATAAGATAAATCATTAATGATCCCATTATTAATTACATTTCCTAAATAGGCTACAGAAATTGAATAAAGTGTAAATTAACATATTAAATTATTCAACAAAATTTATTTAGTCAGGAGCAGTGAGGGATTTTCTCTGTCTTTTGTTGTTTGATTAACATTAATGACAAACAGCACAGCTTTATTAGGCTGCTGTCTCAAGACCTGTTTCACAGATGCAATACTGATACAGATCGTTTTCTCTCTTAACTGTTTACATTACCTTAAGACAAAACTGACAACGCTTACGAGGATACTCGCCAGGACGACCATTTTAACGTCATTTTGTGTGTATTTGACGCCTTAATCGCAACTAGAGATGCAGCGATTAACCGGTTTTACTATTAACCGCGCTTTAAAACGTCATTGTTAATTAATCGTAACGGCTCTGCTAAACCGAGTGTTTCTGTTGAATGGAACTGTTGCAGCTTGCACAAAATGAAAACAAAGTTACACTAGCGGTGCACCAGCTTAAAATGCCGTGTTTATCAGAGACACTGAGGCTATTACTAGGGATGGGTACCGAAACTCGGTATTTAATCGGTCTCGGGGCTAAATTATAAAAGACCGGAGTATCGATAAGCTCTGACGTTAACGGTTCTGCTATCGGTACTGGAGAAATTAAGAAAACACACATACATTTATTATTGCTATATATATACACATTATCTTGCAAATTATATCCCGCCAGAGTCACCAGCTGTTTTTATATGCAATAATATTCAAACTCTTGTCTATGATGCATTTTGCTATTCCCAAATCAGAAGCGCGATCGCTCACGTGGAAGAGTTTCAGCACGCGCAACATAAGCCCTGTTTATGATAGAAGAGAGAACTAACCATTAAAACATGCTTACACTTTAGGCCTGTGGCTGTTATATTAAACTGAGTTCATTTAATGGTTTTTTTAGCTTCTAAAGATTATAGCCGTGTTTCTTCTAACACAACTTCCTTCTCTTCACAGCGGCGCGCATTCGTTCCTCCCTGACCAAAACTTAACATCAGAATCAGATCAATCGTCTGTCGATTGTTGTAAAATGCTGTCTTTACAGTTACTAAATTGCTGGACATGTTTGATAATGAAATGTTGGAAGTACAATCCACACGAGAGATGCTGTTCCTCAGGCTGAAGTGTGTGTGCGTGTGTGTGTGTGTGTGTGTGCAGGGGCGCGGGAAGGTGTTTTATGTAGGGGGTGCTGTGGGGGGTAGTCAATTTCTGCATATAAATATTACGCCAAATAGAAACAGAAAATCGTGCTATAGCCTACGCACTTTCATGAGATCGTGTTAGACAACAATTAGCTATTTTACAAATGGGAATAGGCTACAATGAATTCATAACAATGTTTTACATTCAAGTTACATTCAAGCTTAAAAACCCTTAAAATGTATAGTGAAAAGTTTTTTTAAAAGCATCTGGAATGCAATAAAGTAATTTTAAAGCTGTTTTTAAAGCATTTGCTGCATGGATTAAAACGATAGGCCAATAAATAATTCACATCAGTCAGACAAAATTGCATTGCAACAAATCCTTTAAATTTCAAGGACAAAGATTTACATTTTTTTTTTATTGAATACAATTATAAAATAAAACGCAAATTATAATCGGGCCTGTTTTAGGCTTTCCCTTATTTTTATATTTTAGATGGTGAGGTGACGGGAAAAATGACTCGCCATTTCCTCATTCGAGAAATATATGCATCTTAACGGATTACATAGGCTAATGAAGAGTTTTTGCTTTGCTTTGAATTATTTCGTTTTAAAGTAGTATTTTAAAGCTTTCTATAGATATATTTATCATATCTCTGAGCCAGTTTCGAGTTGCCGAGTTTCGGTTCATCATTGAAGCCTCTTGTTCAAAACCGGAAGAAAGTGCATTCTCTGTTTTCCTATTTTATAAAAGCACAATGTTGATATTGTGAATGCACACAAATAAAAGTAGACCCTTTACAGTTCAAAATGATATATTACTCTTACCTTTATGAGAAAAAAAAAAAATCACACGGCGTATTTTAAGTTGTTTTTACTGTAAGAAAAAAATCCTCCATGTCCTGTAAAGCTCGCTTCAGCTTCCACTCTCCACACAAACGGTTGGATATTGCACATTTATATAGGTTAAACATTTAAACTAACACTGTGATCTGCTTGAACTGTTTATAGGCCTATCTATCGATTTTATTTTAGTCAAGTCTTGATGATTTGATAAGGCTAAATTAATCAAACATAGGCGATCAACTCTGATGCTGGCCGCTTGGTCGTTGCTTAAAAGAAAAAAAAACATTTAACGAACAAAAAATGCTCCCAAGGTTTTTCTAAATTAACTTTATGAAGAAAAAAAGCGAAACATCGTCTAATCACTTTTCCATTACATACAAAACTGAACTATTTTAGCTATAAGCTGTTTTGGGAGAAGGGAAAGACTCATATCGCTGAGAACAAAAAAAAAGTACATCCATGATATTTCCATGTTCCGCTTTTAAGCCACAACCTACAAATTCTTCAACACAATCATAGCATTCACAAACATAAAAGCAAGCATTGGCAGTGCTGCGTGCGTGATTTGACAGGATGTGCAGCGTGCGCATCAAATAGCCCTGCATCAGTTTAATAACTTTGATAACTTTAATTCTTACAACTGTTAAATTAATGGGCAAATGGTAAATATGTCGAAGATCACATAGAAATAGATAGCAAAATAGCCAATGTAAACTAAATGTTATAAACATCGGAGCAACCATATACATTTTTAAATTAATCTTTATTATAACAAATTTAGCCTATATATTTTTTTTATTCACAACAGTTTACAGTTGCCCACAGAAAAAAACAGGGGGTGCTGCAGCACTCTCAGCACCCCCTGTTCCCGCGCCCCTGTGTGTGTGTGTGTGTTTGCGCGCGTGTGTGTGTGTGTGAGTGCGTGTGTGTGTGTGTGAGTGCGTGTGTGTGAGTGTGCGTGTGTGTGCGTGTGCGTGTGTGTGCGCGTGTGTGTGTGTGTGTGTATGGCGCGCGCTCCAAGCGGGCGTCAAGCGATCAAATACACACACAATAAATGGTATATTTGTCAGTTTGTTTAACTTTGTTTCTTTGTTCATGTTCTTACTCTATCTTATCTTATGTATATAAAACACAAAAAAATGCCTGCACACTGCTGCATTTACAAATTGATGTTTTATATTTATTTAATGAAATATTTATTTAACATCTCAGAATATAAAGCCATGTTAATTAAGCTGCTAATCTATCATAGAAATATAAATTTCATACATATATGTGTATGTATGTATGTATGTATATATATATATATATATATAAATAACAAAAAGTACCGATAAGAATACCGTTAAAGCACCGGACCGATAAGCAGTATCGATAAGAGTAGTAGTACCGTTAAAACCTTAACGATACCCATCCCTAGCTATTACACACACTAGGTTAACTGTGACAGAGGAACCAAACAGCGATCCTTTATTTCCACCAGAGAATGTCTGAAGTCCATAGTGTGGGACCATTTTGGGTACACCAAGAATGACCAGGGCATTGAAATGTTGCTGTAAAATAGCTGTTAAAGAGTATACGTTACATAAGGGACAATGCACGGCTAGCCAACCTGTTCTCGTTGTGAAATATACTATTTTAAAGCACGACGCGAAGGCAAGGACCACCTGACGCAAAGTTCATTAGCTCTAGTATTCTGCCCGCTTCAGACAGAGATGAAACATGGCAATAGATTTCCATGACTTTTCTAAAACTTTCTGGGTTTACATATTTTTCCAAAACTTTCCATGCCTGGAAATTGCTGTTTTAAAATTCCATGACTTTTCCCGGTTTTTCATGACCATACAAAACCTGAATGTGACAATCGGTGCGGGTCGGGTGCGGTTATCTAAATCAGACTTTGTGTTACGTGTAAAAAAAAAGAAGTATACTTGGGCCTTAAGTCTTTTTCGCTGTTATCACAGAGGACTAATGAGAGATATAATAACTTTCATAAAATGTATCATTTGAAAACTTCCAAAGATTCAAAAGTTAGAACATTGAAATTATGTTTGACTGATGTAAACAGTTTTTACTCATTGAAAACTATAGACGCTGTTCAAATTAAATACGTTCCTACAATGTATCAGAACTATATCAGTATATTTTTAAATGTATAATTAATTGTTTGTGTTTATTTTACAATCAGATTACTTCAGCTGACATCTAATGGTTACTTAAAGTTAATCTTTAAAACGAAAACACTAATAATTGAATAACAATCTTAATGAAAAAATCTTAAAACAAATATCCATTGTTCATACTGTACATTATGAAAAATAAATCATTTTGTGAAGCCTAAATTCATGGATTTAAAACTTGTAGAACAAATTTAGACAAAGAAGTTCATACTTTAAGTAGTAATAGCCTTTGATCAGTTTTTGGCCATATTATGAAATAATTTTCATCTTATACATTTCGGTCAGAATTTGGATTTTGGTGAATCTCTACATATTTCAACAGTACCGACATTGCATGAGTTCAGCATTAACATGTGGTACCAACACTTCGGCTTTGAGGAAAAGGTGTAAAACTTTGGTTGACCTTTTCCAATTAAACAGATGTGCAAGATCAGTCAAGGAGTAACTCATACAATGCTGGAAATGGTTTCCCCACTTTTCCATTGTTAAAATCCATCCTAAAACTGATGAAATAGCCTCGTATTGCCATATGACATTTGTTATTGTCTTTTTTGAAACTATATCACAAACATTAAACGACAAGCCTCCAGTCGCATCTGGTTGAATGACATGGTGAACTGTGGTGTCCTGACCAGCACTGCCATTCCTCGCCTGAATAATGATGGATGAAGCGTCAAAGCAGGAGGAATTGTGTCAGGAAGCACATCTGACCTCTCTTTGGCCCTTGTCACCTGATAACGCTTGTCTGTTTTGATGTGCTTCATGTGACACAGGGCTATTAAACAAGAAACCTTTTTGCACTGTAACTTAAATGTCCGCCTATAAAGGCTATTTCACCCTGAGAACAAGAGCAGGACAAACAAACCATTAGGAACCAGGAGTGAATGAGTGAGTTTACCGAACGATTAAGCCAAAATGCAGCAAGGAGCACTTGTACTGAAACATAAACACTTAAATTAGTCTATTTCCAAATGTCAGCCAGTCATCAGTGCATAACAGCAACTCATTTAAAATCATACAGGAACAAATAAATGCATTTAAGCCATTAGTTGAACTATTATTGTCCCTAGTGAATAACAGCTGTGGTCTGTGTTGTAAAATGCAGGTCTGGGTTCATCGGCAGGTCTCCGGTTTATTGGCCAGAGCAGCCTTGCTGTTCTTCACCCAGATTGAGCTCTTTGTTTGTTGTCATGGTATCAGGACACATGATTTTCCCATGGACACCATAGATTTTGGAATAAAGCTTAGGTCTCACTGTTTTGTTGTTGAGAATCCACTCCTATAAAGGGACACCAGTCATGTTGGTGCACGTAAGTCCCAATATTGGTGCCATCATTGGTTGTTTGAGCATGTGCACCGACACTTTGGCTTTGAGGTGTAAAATTGTAGTTGACCTTTTCCAGTTAGCCATATGTGCTCGAAAGATTCACATATTTATACTTTTTTATATATGTATAGAATTTATACTTGCTCAGATCAATTTGAAGCCGCCTGATATTTTGACTTCAATGCTTCTCTATTTGTCCAGTGACACTCCAGTTATGGTTGATCGTTTAATCTTCTGCCAATGACTGATACATGTCTGATGTTAAAATTAAAAAACAAATGTGTCAAATTAAGTTAAAATAAAACACTAAAAACTAAAATTGATCATTGTTAAATGCTACGAGTTAATTTAGGCATGACAGCATTATAATGTACAGTATGAAAATAGATAGTCATTTTGAGATTTGCTAAAGATTACATTAGTGTTATTAAATTATTAGTGTTTTTAAAGATTCACTTTAAGTGAACGTTACATGATGGTAAACGTAATCTCAATCTAAAATTATAGAAATGAATATGCACTTAAATACCAATACTGGCCAAAAATATAAAAAATATAATATTGGATAACAACTGATATATTGTGAATTTCTACTTTTCCCAAGTTTTCTTGCTTGTATTCTTGAATTGCACTAATATGAGGTTTTCCAAAGGGTCTTTGGTTATTACTGACGTAAAGCATTTGTCTGAGTGCAGGATTTAGTTGAAGGTTAAATTAAAGCCATTCACTCCGCCTGAATGTACGGCAAGGTCAACACTCTAATCAGGGCTTCGGTCACACAAAGGCTGGTTTTTACTCTAATAAATGAGCACAGCACTCCCACGATCCCACCCCGCTGCAGTCTGCTGACCGTATCTAAGGGTTGCCCTCTTGCCCTTCTCATTTTCCAGTCACTTTTATAACTGGACAGTAAACTTCCAGTGGCTTAATGATGATGACTTCTTCATCTGCCCAAATACTCCTTTTGTTGATCCTCCCAATCCTCCACCCCCTTAAACCCAGGCTAACCTTGGCCCACCACTACCCCCGTCCACTGCTGGACTAATCCTCTCCCCAGGCTGTCACCTCCACCCCCCCTCAAGCCAATCCCTAGCTGACCAGTCAGGGTTTTCTCTCTCTCTGCCAATTTCAGCTTTGGCTTTCAGCTTGTTTTGTTGCCTCCCCCAAGCCTCCCTTCCCCCCTTGGTTCGTGTGGCCAAGTGGAGGAGGTTATCTCCACGGCCCTTGCTCATATTGGCCTCGCTGGAAAAGCCCTGATTTGCACTTCAGGACCCCAGCTGGAAGTTTGCGAGAGTCCTTTAATAGGCAAATGAGCGCAGGGCTTAGGGAACAACAACCTGCCAGCGGTGTGACAAGCGGCGTGAGACCCCACGCCTCACGCCTGGAATTGCCCTTATGTGGTCAGGGAGGCTGAACGTGCCGGGGCAGCATTGGCTTTCACGTGACGCCGACATTGTCAGGCTGTTGTAATTGGCCTGTGTTAGGGTAGATTTGTTTTTTCTGACACCGAGTAGATTGCTCCTGAAGACCTCGATGAGCTGTGGCAGTTGCCACCTCGATTTCTCCCTCCTACCCAGCTGATGCTCATTTGTCACTGCGTTAAAATCACGTTCCGCTCTCAGCTCATCTATGTGATTCTTAGTTGTTTTACAACCATGCGATAAAGAGGATTTCATCACACTTCTAAAAACCCACGCTCGATAAGACAATCAAGCAAGTCTTATAAAGAAGCCAAAGACACTTTTTTCAAAGCTTAGAGCACTCAATAATTGTGCACTGGCTTCAGTTTGCCCAAATTTAGATTGAGTCGTTCTATTTAGACTAAATATGTGGCATTGGATTTGGATTAAGTGTTTATCAGCAAGAAGCCGAGAACAGGAGTCAAACTTCTAAAACTTGCATTCTGACCTGAAAAATCTGCTCTGGTTTACCCCAATATATTGGTTCAAATTTAGATTAAGTTGCACCATTTGGATTAAATTTGTGGCATTGGATCTGGAATGTGCATTTCTCCAGAAAGAAGCAGATAACTAGAGTCATACTTCTCAAAGCTTGCATTTTGCTTTTATTATTTCTGCTTTGGTTTTCCTAACCATTTTTTGGTACAGATTTAGATTAAATTGTCCCATTGGATTTGGAATGAGCACTTTCTCAGAACTAAAAAGTCAGGAACACTTCATAAATGTACATTCTGAACTTAGAACTACCCTGTTTGCCCCAAACAGATTTTGTTGGCACAAATTTGGATGAAGTAGCCCCACTTGTATTATTTGTATTCTTATTAGATTTGGATTGCGTATTTCTCCAGAAAGAAGCCGAGATTTAGAGTCACACTTCTCAAAGCTTGTGTTTTACATTCACTGTTTCTGGATTGGTTTTCTCCAAACTGTTTTATTGGCCCAAATTTAGACTAAGTAGCCCCACTTGGATTATGAATGAATGAATGAATGAATGATGCATTTATATAGCGCTTTTTGTGTATTGTTGTACACCCAAAGCGCTTTACAATCATGTGGGGGGGTCTCTCCTCAACCACCACCACCATTATGTATTCCTATTGGATCTGGATTGTGCATTTCTCCAGAAAGAAGCGAGAACTAGAGTCACACTTCCCACGGCTTGCATTCTGGATTCATTATTCCGCTTTGGCTTTCTTAAGCGTTAGTTGGTATAAATTTAGATTAAGTATTTGGATTAAGTCTGTCCCATTGGATTTGGATTACAGTGTTCTCAGAATGAAAGTCAGGAACACTTCAAAAGAGTACATTCTGGACCCAAAACTACTCTGGTTTATCCCCAAGCTATGATTTTGTTGGCTCAAATTTGGATTAAGTTGTCCCACTTGTATTATTTTTATTCCTGTTGGATCTGGATTGCATTTCTTTTCAGTTGCATTTCTAAAAACTTGAATTCTGTACTCAATAACTCTGCTGTGGTTGACCTCAGACTGGGCTTTTGTTGGTCCGAAGACTCACCAAGTTGTATTGGTCTCACTGGATCTAAACAATGATGCTGTCTGTCTGGAATGAGGCAGTTTTGCTGTACCTCGAGAGAATGGAGCACTTCTCAAAAGGAAGTAGAGAACAAGACAAAGCAGAACTCCAAAAGATGTTGAAAGAGCCGCCACCACATGACTCATCTCTTCTCAGGTGGCAGTGGAAAAGATACTTCCCATTGTCAGTGCCCAGGGCTGGAGACTCAAAGCAGCGCTGAAGGATGGGCGAGAGGAGGGACAGCTCACTCACTGACTCTTTTGTTTTACCCACAAGCTCAATTGAGCAAAGGAAACCTCTGCTTTGCTCTCTTTCTCCTTTTCCAGTGACCCATTAAGGTCTGATAGTGTTAAAGCCTGAGACTCGAATTGTCACTTCGGTTTCCCAGAAAACTGAACTTGTGCTGCATCTTCATATACATTTTTTTTTTTTTACAATCTTTACAAAGAGTCTTTGCAAAGAGTATAACAAATGTACGTTTCTGATTAAATATCCAGCATTCCTTACACATTCGGGAACATTGTGTGGTCCAAATGGTTTCTGAGGAAGAAACCTTGCAATTAAAATAAACAATGTTTAGACAAAGCCCCCAGATTAGCTGGAATGACAGCATTAATGACTCTGGGAGGCTAATAAAGCCCTCTGAGGGCGGGAGGTCATTGTTTAAAGCTGACTCACATACTGCTTTAGCCCCTATCTACTAATTCTTATTAGGGTGAGAAGTATATGGCTCTATTTAGACCAACTGTTTTTTCCACAAAAAGATTTGTGAAAGCAGAATAAATTACTGATTTTGCTGTACAACCTGATCAAAATGATTTCCTTACTCTTCAATCTACAAAATGCCATTAATGCCATTTTTACAGGGTTATTCATTTTTGGTTTATCTCACCAAGTGCTTGCCTCTAATGCATCAATTTGTTGACATGGCTGTTTTGTTGTTTGCTTGACAAATTCTTTGTGTCTTTAACTTTGACAAATGCATTTCACTGTTGCGGTTCTCAGCACACTCTTTGAACCATTGCGTCAAGTCCCCTTTTTGTTCCATGGACAAGGCTGTTATCAATTATTAACAAATCCTACTACTCGCTGCAGACAAAACAGGATCTAAGGTGTTTTGATTAAATCTACTGTATATATTTACCCTCAAAAGCCATCTGATAGGGTTGTGCTGAGGGAACTTGAGGTAACACTTTATTCCAAAATAGAGTGAGATTATTATTATTGGATCCATAATGAGTTGTAATGAATGGTAACAGTTCACAAATGGACCAGCACTGGTTTATTTAAATGCTGTAAGGTCCTGAAATGAAAGGGTCATCCGAGTCACAATATTGTGTCATTATCTTGTGAGATAAGAAGTCATTGTTAGAGAGAGACTGGATCACCAGGGGAACCCGATCCTCATGTCTTTGTGTTCAAATCTCTTTCACTTCCTCTGAGCCACTTCTCCGTGGCATGCTGTAGGAAATGATCAATCCGGTAAAGTGCAAAACATCAATCTCCTATCAAGTTATTTAGACCAGATGAGTCCTGCTCCACTCGGCTATTTACAAGGGGCCTTAATTCGCAGTTAATCGTCAACCTCTGGCGAGGGGAGGGATGTGGGTTCAGGCAAGGCCGACGGACAAAATGCGGACTGACCCCACATTCTTTAGCAAGTGTCCCTAGTTTGTCATTGGTGTGCCCTATCAATAAAATAGCCCCAATAAAAAGAGGAGCGGCAGAAGGGGAGGAAAACGATCCTTTGACTTGCATCTTACCCCCATCTGCGAGCGTGGCACTTAGCGGTCTCCGGTGTCATGTTAAGAGAGGGGCATCTGCACATCGTGCGTGGCGAATGCAGCACGCGTGTGGCGCGCGGAGGCGCCTCGCCTCTATTGTGCCGTGCTCGGCGGTATGGCCCTCTCCACAACAGCATCTGTCACCTTAGGGGGTCAGCAAGGGCCAAGATGAATGAGTCCTGAGAGAATGTCCCTCTCACCCCACAGAGCAAATGGCTAAGAAGAGGGAGGGGGCAAGTGTAACGGGGGGAGGGCCTGCTTTTTGTGTATGTGAGTGTTGCAGGGTTTGTGTATCCAGAGCCACTGAGTACAGGACAGAGAAGGTGGCTCCGCTGGAGTTCCTGAAATCAGGCTTTTCCGACCCCGACTCTGGACTATCATGACCAGGGAGCTGCTGGCTCACAACAGAGACAAGGAATACCGTCACAGCCTTGACGCTGCTTTTGGATATCCGAAGGACATTTGCTATGGAAATGGCCTGTTTTAGTGATCTGCTTTAAGGTCTACAGTGGGATTTGAGGCACACTCCACACCCTGGCTGCTTATGAAAGGTACAGAAGCGTCATGTTAGTTTCTTTGACACTCACCGGCTCCTGCTAAATTGGTGTGAATGGCCATGGCTCTTAGCACCTCATTTATTTAAAGATTTTTGCATTGGCTAATCTTTTCCCATCCCCCTGCATGAAGTTTTGCTCTTTAAACTCTCTTTCCTTTAGTCAATGTCACTGAATGTAAGTGTGAATCGCTCAGTGTTGAGTGCTGTAGTGTTACTCTTTATGTAAATATAGGCAGGGATTGTTTGCAGTTATGTGTTGCTTTTTAGTCTAAATGTTTGTATCTTATAAATGGGCTCTTTTTATAAATTTCACCATATTATTTCAAAATATTATTTTAAATTTTTGGGGGGAATCTAAAGTAGAATTTGTTCATTGAAAGTGCACTGAAAGCAAGTTGCATTGTCATCAGTTTAATGTAATTATGCAGATAAGGAAGGAAACAAAAGAGGGAGTGGATTGAGAGAAAGGCTTTAGTAGTACAGGGTCACTGTAACCACATTTACAACCACATGTGGCACATTTCATATAAACCTTTTATTGAGAAATATAACAGCACTATTTCAGCAATTTCAGGTGCTGAGGACAAAGAACTTCACAAGAATAAGAAACCAAAGGGTTTGAACTCTGAAACTGTCCATAACATTGCAAAGGCATAAACATATTTATCATGTTGTTCATTTTTTATATGAACCAGACAAATCACTCGACCAACTAAATGTTTTTGTCTTTGTTGTTGGTAAAAACATAACTTTTTATATGGAAATATTCAAATCTACTTCACAAAGTTTGCATTTGTCAAGAAACTAATGCATCAAACTGCATGTGGCACCAGAATAGTGACTGAAATCTCCATGTTGCGACTATTGGACAACGTACGAGTAAAATTGTTAATCTGAGACAAAACAAACGTTACCAGCAAAGAAAACAAACTTTTGTATCTGTGCCTAATTATGTCTGTGGGTTGGTTTGTTTAGGCTACTTAAAGTGTTGCATTTCCCTTCTTGGCTATTTCCATCTCCTAGATTATATTTGTAGAGTGTTTGGTTTCTTTAGTTGGGATTGGACATCCTTGAACACACCATTTGAGTCACACTGAGTCCTCGGTTGTTGGTATTGTTTTGGAAAGAGACACGCAGCCTGTGTTCATTGCTTTCAGTGTCATATTGAAGCTTCAGTGAATGATTTTTGTTTTTAGAATTCAACTTCTTTCATTATCTTCAATTTCTTGTTCTAAAAAGAGATTTTTAGATGTGTCATGACAGTTTTTGTTGTTGTATGCATTGTAGATAATCAGTCAGAATTAGAAAACCAATTGAAAGCCTGTATGGAAGCAGTAAGAGGTGACTGGAGCTGAAATAGCTCTTGGCCTAAAGGCAGGGCTCTCTGCAGGCATGTCCTCATTAGCATGTAACACCCCTTATGTGTCATTAGCAGTCAAACTGGACCCTGAGAGCCCTGAAGGCAGGGCAGAACTATGCTCAGGTGCTGCTACCTCACGTTTCCCCTGTTTACCACGGTATCAAGATGAGTGATTTGCTGAAACTTGACCCAACAGGTCCAAGTGCTGTTTGCAAAACAGAGTGTGCTACTTGTTTTATGGGTTATTCAATGGTGGCATCAGTTGACATGACCCATGTGTCACACCAGCGATTTTCCAGTTTGTCAAACTGCAGAGACTTGTTGTTATAAAAATAAATAACTAAAGATTTCAGATCCATTGTTTTGTCTCAAAGAGGAAGCTTTGTCAATGTATCTGATGAAGACACTTGCCTCTTTGGACTGCAGTTGGTCTAAATTATATACGGTTTTCTGGCTAATCATTCACAAATCTCACAACGTTCAAAGAAATGCTGACATATAATGCTATATTTGTTGTTGCTGCAATATTTATTGTGAAACTAATCATAGTATCTCCTGGTAGAGATCAATATATTTGCTTAAATCTAAACAAATCCATTTTATCACCTAGACTTTAAAAACTACTAATAAAAATTACCCGTAAGGTCATTTTCAAATGTATGTCATATAATCTTTGCAAATGTGGGAGACTTTCGATTGAAGTGTTTACTGACTGATTGATGGCTTTACTGCATTTCACTCTTGTTTTAAGCAGAACAAAAGCACAAAACCTGTCCCATCAGTCTTTGTGTACTCCTGGAAGTAGGAGACATGGAGTTCCTTTCCCCAAACATTCCCTCGAGGTCACAGTGTCGTATAACTCATCCCTCAGCGTTATCAGTTAACAGCTACATATGTTGAAGATCACTGCAATCCGTTCAGCTTTACAAACAACTGTCTGATCGGAGATAACGCATGGATTAATACTCACCACGTATGAATCTTACCGATTTATTCCACAATAACCTCTCCACTCAGTGCCTTTAAATCAAAACAAGTCCATTGCCAATCTCTAACTCTGCAATAGTTGGATTTAACTGCACAGTTCAAGCGACCCAGAGAGAAATAACATGATACAGGTTATTCCCAATGTATTGCTCCAACAAGTTATGTACCACATGGTATTTATACTGTCAACGAAGTTCTGACTGTTTGCCTTTTGTTCGTAGGTGCGGGAATACTGCGGTTTAACTTTATTATACCATGGAGAAGATGTGATCCTGTCCTTCTGCAGCTAAAGAAATATTATCAGAGGTATAGTGGTACAATGTCGAATATTTTGCAGATTTAATGTTGTGTGTTTTTTTGCATCCATATTATTGCATAGAAGTAGTTACTTGTCAAATATGAGATCTGGCTTTGGGTTGTGGCAGACTCATTTATCATCATTTGCTGTCATCTAGTTTAGTAGAAACCAATAGCTTTTGTAGTTTCACAAGGCAAACAAAAAGGTAAAAAGGGGAAAGGAAATGCAATCAGAAGTGCAAATTAAAGCATCAATGCCGAGCAGATGGCCTAACAGATAAGATACATACTTGACATGTAGCTCAGCGGTATTAGTTTTCATCAGTATTTATTACACGACTCTCTGAGTACCTGATTTTTATTGGTTAATTGTGCCTTTCTGCAGAAAAGTATTTCTGGGAATTAGCTTTGTTGTTACTGCTAAATTCACCCTTAAATGTGATGTAAGACCCCTCAGATTAATGTCAGGGTTTTGATCATCCCATTAGGGGTTATTTTGTAAAAAATGACCAACTGACTGTACATTATCTCTTACTTTTCTATAGATACATTTTTTATAGTCAAGTATTGCTGAACGGAAACAGCTCAAGCAGTCTACATAAAAGTAGTATAAATGTTTTTTTTGGTGGCTCACATGACATTTATTTTAATATAGTTGATTGTATCTCTTCTCACTTGATTTAATTCGTCCTACTGTTTTCAGACACTGTAAGTTTCTTTATACAGTATAGCTGTCCTCAGTCAGAAACATATGTTTGTGCTAGTTTTACAGCAGAAACGATTTCAAGGGCTATTCTACGAAAGGCTAAAAATAGCCTCGTTCAGGGTGGAATTACAATCTCAATCATGCAGTCCATCAGAAACATTACATTAATGTCTCTTTCCCTCTCAGTTTCAAAATAGATGAACCCTTGAAACTAGAAAAATCTACTTTGTGAGTTCAAAACTGAACTAATCATGATGTGTGTGTGTGTGGTATTTATGCAGGGCGTAATTACACAAAATGAATGTGTGATAATTGCACGTTTGGTTTCAGATCATGGGGAATTCATACGCGGGACAGCCGAAATGTACCCGCTTTGAGGAGGCTCTGCACAACTCCATAGAGGCCTCGTTAAGATCGAGCAGCGGCGACCCACGGCCCGTATTCACACAGCTGTATCTCGAGCCCGATCAGTATCCTAGCAACCTGGAAGGTAAACATTAGCCTTCAGAGGAATAAATTTGGATTTGTTCGTAATAATAAATTGCATTTTAAGGAAAAACATATGGTAGTAATTTTCTAAAACTTGTTTTCTTCAGAAAAAAATCATATTTTTTCAAGCATAAAGAGAATACATTCTATAATCTCACACATATATATTTTGTTCACCCTGCTTTTCAGTTTGCTTGAACTTGCCTTTATGTACCATAAATTAGTTTTTGCGATGTCCGCTTTTTGAATTGAGTTCAAAATAATGAATAAAACCATTTGAGTCAAGATTATCTCTATAAAATGTATTTCTACAATAGAAATACCATTATAAAAATATGTTAGACTTTATTTTGATTGTCCACTTTAGACATTCTACTTGTGAAGTGCAAGGAATTTGATAAAATGTATTTCAAGAGTAAATACCACTATGGGGCAATGGACTGTTATGATTGTCCACTTTACATGAAGTGTAGGGAGCAATGGAACTGTGTAAGCAATCAGGAGCAATGGATGTAGGGAGCAATGGACTACAATGCTGTGTAGGGAGCAATGGACACTGAGAGCAATGGACACTGTGTAGGGTAATGGACACTGTTAGAGCAATGGACACGTTCAATGGACCCTGTGTAGGGAGCAATGGACTCTTTCGCAGATGTAGGGCAATGGACACTGTGGCGCCCTGTAGGGACATCATATGTGAGCAATGTATGTGTAGGAGCAATGGACCATATTCCAGGGAGCAATGGATACTGTGTAGGGAGCAAAAAATGTATATATTTACAGAGGTAGAGCAATGGACACTGTGTAGGGAGCAATGGATACTGTGTAGGGGAGCAATGGACCCTGTGTAGGGAGCAATGGACCCTGTGTAGGGAGCAATGGACCCTGTGTAATGGACTAGATGAGCAATGGACCCTGTAGGAGCAATGGACCCTGTGTAGAGCAATGGACCCTGTAGGAGCAATGGATACTGTGTAGGGAGCAATGGACACTGTAGGGAGCAATGGATACTGTGTAGGGAGCAATGGACCCTGTGTAGAGAGCAATGGACCCTGTGTAGGGAGCAATGCAATGGACACTGGGGAGCAATGGACACTGTGTAGGGAGCAATGGACCCTGTGTAGGGAGCAATGGACCCTGTATAATGTGTAGGGAGCAATGGACCCTGTGTAGGGAGCAATGGACCCTGTGTAGGGAGCAATGGACCCTGTGTAGGGAGCAATGGACCCTGTGTAGGGAGCATGTCAATCGGAACACAGTTCATGCACGGAGCGCACTTCTAACAAGCTGATTATCTGAATCAGGTGTGTTAACAAAGAGAGACATGCTAAAATATGCAGAGCGGGGGGGCGCGAGGACTGGAATTGAGAACCTCTGGTATGATAAGTTGACAGACTTGTAAAGTTTCTCATAGTCAGTATGTTGTATGTTGTGGACTCATCAAAATAAAGTGTTAGAAGATATTAAGCAGAACGTCTACTAATACTCTAATGACTGCTAGTTGACATGTAGTAGCAGAGTTACTTACTGTTAGTAGAATGTCTTAAGCAGACTATCACAAATAAAGTGTTACCGAAAAATAGATTGTTTAAATGAAAAAAAAATTCAAATAAAAAAATATTTCATTTTACTAATTTTCACACAAATTGTCAACTTTGTTACAAACCAAACACCCCAGAAAACAAATTTTTTTTTATCACAAAACCATGTGACCAGCATCATTTGATGTAATGTTTCTGCAGCTGACATTTTGAACACATTATGGTCATTTTTTGTGTGTATTTGATCTCAAATGACTGATTGCCAAAGAGTGTATTAATTGTCCATCAACTTTGTTGGGTAAATTGTTACGGTCTGCAATATTTTTCTGATTTTAATTTTAGTACATATTGCAATTTGAGGTTAACACTATCAGGAAAATATCAAATCAGTTTGCCAGATCAGGCCTGCCATTGAAATTATGAGTCAAAATGATGAAACTTTCAACTATGTAAACTGTAAACCCATACAGTTTGTCCGTAACAGTTGACAAACTCACCTGCAGGAAAAATATATTTGTCTTTGTAATATCAAAATGGTGTTTAGTAATAAATCTTGGCAACTAGCAAATAAAATATATCATCAGAAAGCAATATTTTTTATTTCAGGATGCATATTTGTTTTTTCTTGATGTGAAGTGTACCGTAACTTATAGATTGACTCATATGTTAATGTGCATATAAATATGTATAGCAACAACACACCTGTTTCTGGTTCTGCCATCCAGATATTAAACCCAAAATGGACCTGAGCTTGAGGTCCGACCTGTCCAGCCATGTGCTTGTGAAGTGCAAGTCGTCCAACTCCATTGATGATATGAATGACGAGGACGATTCAGACACCAGCAGCCCCCGCTGCCGTACCTTCATGGCCCTCCTCCCGACGGCTGCTGCACTGTTGACGGTAGGGAAATTAATAGACGATTTACAGCATATATTTCATAAATCATGAAAGCATGGTGTTACGAAAATATGATTTTTAACAGTGCCAAGTCAGTGTGGAAGTGAAACAAAACTATTGATAAACTAGTGTAAAAATAGTGTAAACAGTGACTTACCATGCGTTTAGCTACGTCAGCATGGCCGCGTTTCATTGTATCGCAGACTAAAGGTCTGCACGGGCTCAAAACTGAAGCCCGAACCCGGCCCGTACCCGAGATCGTCTGACCCGACCCGACCCGAGCAGCACAGTTAAATTTAGAGCCCGAACCCGACGAATAACAGGAAAAAGATTGCATTTCACGATTGCATGCAAAGAACGTATTAATCAAGGCTCTGCCATTTCACAAACATTTACCAGTTATGAAAGTTTGTGAACATCAGGTGCATGTCGCATACATTCTGCCGAGTTTATGAATTTTGTATGGACAAGAAGATGATGACCGTGCAAATTATGGTCATTTTTTGTCAGTTAAGGCTCGTTAGCATTCTGTCTACTTTAAATCAGACATAAGATCTTAAATAAGATTGTATTTATTTTAATGAATTAATCATTTATTTGAGAGAGAGAGCGAGAGAGAGAGAGAGAGAGAGAGAGAGAGAGAGAGAGAGAGAGAGAGAGAGAGGGTTTCGGGTTAATGTTTAATGGATAGCTTCGGGCTCGGGTCGGGTTTGTAGCTAAAGCAAAACTATATGCAGAGGCTTCGCTGCTTTCATAGACGCACACACACACATATCAGTGATCGCGCACAAACAGCACGGAAACTTTTATTAGTAAAATAGCAGACCTCTATCGCTGACCCGAGTCATCTGTGCCCAGGCTTCTGTCAAGCGGGAAAGGATCTGCGCCTGGTTTCCATGGCAACAGAGTCCATCGAGGTTCCCGCGGGGTTCGAGCTGGTTGGTGCCAAATCGCCCAGCATCCCGGAGCACATCCTCGTCTGTGCGGTGGACAAGCGCTTCCTGCCAGATGAGAATGGGAAAAATGCACTATTAGGTTGGTGTTCCAATACAATTCCAGGACTTATATAATCGATATTATTATATAGTTACTAATTATTAGGGATGCACCGATACCTCTTTTTCCAGGACGATACCGATACATTTTTTTTTTTTGTACTTGCCGATACCGAGTACCGATACCTGTATTTTTATTGCATATGGAATTTATAACAATTCTGGCTACAGAAACCAAACGAATACTGTATAATGTATATTAACCTTTTCTGTGAATTGTTATTTAAAGTAAAAAGAAATCTGCCGTTCAGAAGCAATACTGAATATATTTTATTGCCTGATTAGGATGCATTAGTGATGCACCGTTACCAGTATCGGGCCCGATACTGCGCTCCTGTATTCATACTCCTACTCATAAAAATGCTCAGATACCAAAATAAGCCAACTAACGTTTATACATATTATTTTGGTTTCTGTACCCAATATTTCAAAAAATTACAAATGCAATAAAAAACAAACAGGTATCGGTACTTGTTATCGGCAAGTACCAAATATAAAAGTATCGGTATCTGCCTAGTTCTGGAATAAGTGGTACCGGCGCACCCCTGGTGTAAATCTTGGTCAGAAGAGTCTTTCTGAAGTATTTCACGCATGTTTGTGTGTTTGTGAAGGGTTTTCGGGGAACTGTGTGGGCTGTGAGAAAGGGTTCCGCTACTTCACTGAGTTCTCCAACCACATCAACTTGAAGTTATCCACTCAGCCGAAGAAGCAGAAGCACTTGAAGCACTACCTGCTGAAGAACTCTCAGGGTGCTCTGTGCAAGGGAGCCCTCATCTGCTGGAAAGGTACCACACTTGCTAAATGCTAAATGTCGCATGGCATAGACAGTCTTAAAGGTTTGATGCTGTTCATCATTTAACTTAACTACTTAGCAAATTAATTAAGATGTTGTATTTCAAGATATTTTGAAAATTTTACTAAATAAATAAAAGACATTTTTGTTAAATACTTTGCTACATTTTGTATTGAAGTTTATTTATTCAAATTGTATTTATTAAAATTTCTAATTTATCTGATTAATTTAAATATATATTTATTTGATAATTCAATTACTTTTTTTAAATTAATAAATTGATAATTAATGTTTTCTTTCATAAAAGATCAATTGTTTACACATATTTTTTTCTTATTTACACAGAATAAACTATTTACACAGTATACATAAATTATTTAAACATAATTTAGTATTTTAATTATCATTGTTTTATTTAGCAAAAATATCAACATTTATTTAGCAATTTTTTTATTTATTAATTTGTTAAGTATTTACGCTACATTTCTAAACATTAAATAAAGCAAAATATTAAACTTAAAAAAATTAACGAGTCTATTTAATTGCAATTAAAATGTATTTGCAATTGTATTTTATTTTTAAATTAATATATGAATAATTGATGGTTTCTTCCATAAAGGTTAAGATAAATTATTCACTGAGAATATATTGTACATAGAATTATTGGAAGATAATTTCCAAATTGAATTATCTTTTCTTTTTTTAATTACAAAACACACATTTAAAAAATGTCTTGATATATTTCTAAACATTAAATACAGTGAAAAAAAAGTTTAAAACAATTTAGATGTCTGTTTAATAAAATATACTTGCACTTGTATTATATTTTTAAATTTACAAATTGATAACTGATACAAATAGTACTGTATAAATTGGGAAAATAGGTCTTGAAATGACTCTTATTTTAGACCTGTACTAATGAGGAGAAAATGCAGTGGTCCCGATATATTCTGCATCCTTCCCACCCATGTATTATACTTTACTTTACTTTATTGTTTATTTTTACAGGGACAATGCACAATTAAAAGTAATTGCGCCAGAGTTAGCTGATAGCTAATTTACATCTGCATAACATTGTTACTGATTCTGTTTGATTTGATAGAGACTGACTTGACATTACCTGTGCATTGGTTTTGTTTTTATAGATTGTAAGACAAGGCCATTCTCGAGCAGTGCGTCTTCATCCAAGCCTAGTTCCTCATCCTCACTAAGCAGCAAAGAAAATGGAGACACAAATGGCCATAGTCCATCTCCCTTCCCCCTCTCAGGTGAGTGCATGGATTATTTCATATTACAGGCCTGGTCACACAATAATCCATTTCTCATGTGAAAGCACATCATTTTAAACCTCACGAAGTGAAGCTCTGGAGCACATAAGAGATCCAGTGGAGGATGTCCATCTTCTGCATGCGCAGGGGTCATGTTCTGTCCTGGGAGGGTCCATACGGGGGTAGGGATAAAGAGGGGTGGGGGGGGAGCAACTCAGCATTTGGTGACATCTGGTTGAAGGCCACACAGTGTTTACCCAACAGTGTTTGGTGAATGAAAGCAAGTCATTGTCTCATTCTTCCTCACAACACCATTCAGAGAGCCGGGCAGCTGGCAGCAGAGGTCGTCCATTAGAGGCGAGGACAGTCTTTTACAATGCACAGAATAGGTTTCATTATTGCTAGACAAATGTAACACATTGTGTGTTTTTGACTAGTTTAAATGCCATATCTTCTTCATTACCCGTGAGAGTAAAGAAGTAAAACTGCATTGATAAGAAGTTATTGTTTGATCCACAGACTCGCCTCCTACCCGCATGCAATCTGGCTCATCCTCGGGGATTTTTGGACCCCCAGAGCTGGGCTTTCTCAAACCATTGAACACACCGACCCACGGGACCAAGACTTTACCGATCGGTACCGGATATTTGTCTCTTTTAGAATTTCAAGTAGCATTGATTGCTCATAATACCAAGCTAAAAAGCCATATATCATTTTGTATTAAAATACAACTTGCTTTCACGTTGAAACGTTCACTGCAAGCAGTTGTTAAAATGATTTTGAACAATTCAGTGTGTTTGTTAATTAGCGGTGCTTGCTAAAGAAATCATCACTATATTCTATATATAATATTTCTCATGTTTTGGATTAGAAATGTAAACAAACCACACTGTACATTCAGTCTTAACATTAAGCAGCCAACCAGTTATTAGATTTAAACTCCATTTTATCATTATCCTTGTTATATTTAATATAATTTGTTTTTTAAAATATATTTTACTATTTTGTTTTAACATTAAATAGGATCAATTTTAAAGTTAAATGTTTATCAAATTAATTTAAATGTCTATTTAATTGACAGTTTGGATGTTTTTGCATTTTCTATTAATAAATTGATAATATTTCTTCCATAAGATTTAATAAATTGTTTAAATAGAATATAAAATGCATAGAATTATTTGAATAGAATTTCAAAATTTAATTATCATTGTTTCATGAAAAAAAAACATTTCTGTTAAACATTTTGCTTCATTTCTAAACAATAAATAAGATAGAATATTAAAATTAAAATGTATTTGCATTTGTACAGTTAAGATAAATTATTTACACATAATATACATCTTTGAATATAATGTAATTATTGTTTTTTTTTACCAAAAAAAAAAAAAATGTGTTAAATATCTTTGCTACACTTTTAAATATTAAGCAAGGTAAAATATTACAATTTAAATGCATTTGCATTTGTATTGCATTTTTTAAATAATAAATTGTTATCAACCACGTATGGTCATCTTTGTGTTTCAAAAGCAGTTGGCTGCCGTTTGTTTTCTCCACAGAAGGATAGAATGAATCCCTTCTCTGAAGGTCATTTGTATTGGCTGCTTACACAACCCCTTTTGCAAACACACACACATTAACTCGCTCCAAATCATCAATATTAGACCAGAAATTCTCTATTAAGGGTTTTGATGTCAGCCCACGCTTCAAGTTCCCTACAGTTGACGTTTAACATGTATTTGCTCTATTTATGTGTGTCAGGAATATTAGATGTAAAAGTGGCCCAGCAGTTCATTATCAATATGCCATCAGTTAAAGGAAATCAATAAACTGCTCCACAGGACCCATTCTCCTTCAGAGTGTGTATTGTGTGTTTGCATAGTTTAGTTAGCCATTAATGTGTCAAACATGACACCCCTCTGCCACTTCTTGAATACAGTTTAGTCTGAAAAGTTGGTTCACAAATGTATAAGCTAAATATATTTTTACAAAATCAGCACATTTAGACTGTGACACTACAGACTGGAGTAATGATGCTGAAAATTCAGCGCTGCATCACAGGAATACATTACATTTTAAAATATATTCAAATTGAAAACAGTTGTCTTAAATTGTAAAAGAAAAGAAAATATATTTCACAGTATTAGTTTTTACTGTATATTTGAGATGAAATAAATACAGCCTTGATGAGCATATAAATGATTCTCCACTGTTTTATTGACAACCAAACCTATTTTTTGTTGTTCAGTTCCCACTGCCCTGCGAGTAAACAGTCTGAGTATGGACGGACGGTCCAGTCTACTGAGCCCGCCTCATACAAACCCACTGGCCACACCTACTCATGGCTATAGGGCCACAGAGCCAGGAGACAGTCCAGGTAAGCATTAAACCAGCCAATCACAATGCTGCCTGATAGAGCTGCATGATTAATCGTTACAAGATCGCGATCTCGATTCAAACACCCATGCAATCTAATTTATTAATGACAACGATTCACTGTGTGTCAAACCTTTGACAAAGTCTTAAAACATTCAAATTGAACATTCACATCTGCGTTCGCGCTATCTCTGATATTGCTCAGAGAGAGAAATTGACATGTTTAGGTTTAGGTTTACAACTACACTGTAATATAACAATATGCAATACAATTGATACAATACTGTAATATGCAATAACACTGTCTTACAATCGTTCATATTATCACAGAAATACTGGAACGAAAGTTTGGATATAAACATTGATGTCTATGGTTCCGATCAAAATAGTACGGAAGTTCTAAGCGGCCATGCATTATTATAATTTTTCTGTCTTGTTTTCTCGTGATCTCGACATAACGAAAGTTGTTTTGTCGTTATCACGACTTAATTTTCTCTGTGTATTCGGCATGAGAAATTTTATCGTCGAAGACAATATAGCGACCCTGAACGTGTAGTCAATTTCATTGCCAGTCAACTACGTCATATGAATTCACAAATCATGGAGAATGTCATTCAGTATTATTTGCATGTCTATGACAGCGCACTGCGTATTTATAAAAGAAATCTGAATATCGAACTGCAAACTATCTTTACTGCGGTGAGATAAAGTCCATATTTGCTTCAGGAAATTAGTAACTTTATGATGGAGATATCACACCATAATATTCGCCAGAAACATTCACAAGGTGCGGATTTTTCGCGATAGCTAAGAAACGCCGTGAGAAAACGGTTTTACGTTGAGATCCACAACTTTCGTTATGTCGAGATAACGACAAAACAACTTTCGGTCGTGATCACGAGAAATTAAGTCGTGATAACGACAAAACAACTTTCGCTTATGTCGAGATCACAGTCGTGATAACGACAAAACAACTTTCGTTATGTTGAGATCACGAGAAAATTATGTCGTGATAACGACAAAACAACTTTCGTTATGTCGTGATCACGAGAAAATTAAGTCGTGATAAGACAAAACAACTTTCATTATGTCGAGATCACAAGAAAATTAAGTCGTGATAACGACAAAACAACTTTCGTTATGTCGAGATCACGAGAAAATTAAGTCGTGATAACAACAAAACAACTTTCGTTATGTCGAGATCACGAGAAAATTAAGTCGTGATAACGACAAAACAACTTTCGTTATGTCGAGATCACGAGAAAATTAAGTCGTGATAACGACAAAACAACTTTCGTTATGTCGAGATCACGAGAAAATTGTCGTGATAACGACAAAACAACTTTCGTTATGTCGTGATTACGAGAAAATTAAGTCGTGATAACGACAAAACAACTTTCGTTATGTCGAGATCACGAGAAAATTATGTCGTGATAACGACAAAACAACTTTCGTTATGTCGAGATCACGAGAAAACAAGACAGAAAAATTATAATAATGCATGGCCGCTTAGAACTTCCGTAAAATAGAGCAAATCCTCTTTGAAAGTAACTTGCGCTTCAAATAACTTTTGTGTCGATTGCATTGTTTCGCCACTAGGTGGCGACAGGTGACTGTTTGAAAATGTAGGCCTATTTGTCATTGAATCATTCATTCAAGAGATTTGTTCAAAAACATTGATTCATCCAGTATTGAAAAAGTGAAGTATTTATGAGTGAGTCATTATATCATTAATTTAAACCCCTTTTTCATCATTTTAATATAATTCTTTTTGGAACTTATTAACTATATTATATTATAAATACATATATGTATTAAAATGTTTAACAGCTTTCAATATAATTCATTCAAAATAATTAAACATGTTTAAATAGACTGCAGAAATTAATATTATGTCACATATAATTTTGTTTAGTTCAGAATCGTGATCTATATTTGAGACAAAAATTCCTCCAGAATCGTGCAGCTCTACTGACTGATGCATATCATTCGTGGTCAAACTCATCAAAAGCATCATGAAATACACTGTGCATCTTGATGATAACAAGCATGTTCCTTCCTGCGCTCTTGCTTGCAGCATCCTCTGCTATGTCATCAGGTCCGCCTAAAAAGCGTCACCGCAGCTGGCACCCCACGTCTCTCGTCCCCGTCCCGGCCACGGCCGTCCCTGTGCCAGCCATCCGCCCGCTGTTGTGCAGCTCCGGTGGGTCTGACTTCATCATCCTCAGCCTGATGTTTGTACATGCTGCTGTCGAGGCTGTTTATGCATGGCCCTGAGTGGAAAACTGTTGATTACCAAGCACCAAGGAACATTTTCCATCCACAAGGATGATTTATTCATTGTTTTCATAGAAACAGGGGTGAAGGGTCACGCTAAAGTAGGTCCTGTTTAGCAGCAGATGGAGGGTTTATGCTTTGGAGATGCACTGTGATCCTGTAGCTTAGTGACCTTGTCCTCACCATTGATTGGAGTGTCATGTTAACGAAACTGAAGAGATCTGTCCAATGTTTCCACAATGGCTTGACTGCTCATTCTATGTGTTCCAATACAAAAGGTTCATGCATGTAATGTTTTCTCCTTCATTACAGGTTCTTTATTGTCCCTGTCCAATCAACAGCCTCCATCAATGTCAGGGGTCATACAACCCCAACCAATCACAGCGGGAGAAACTGTCATCATCCCCGACAACCTTCTGAACTCCTCTGGGGTCCGACCAGTCCTTCTCATTGGTCAGTCTTCATAACAGGCTTATGTATTAAACGCTCATATGGTTATAATGACTTTCATAGTATATGTTTTCATACAGTGGAAGTCAATGGGGACCAGCAACAGGTTTGGAGTAAATGATTGGGTGAAATTAATTTAATGGAGTTATTGCAAAAAATTGAGGCCAATATATATACTCATTTCTGAATTAATATCTTGATATTTTTCAAAGTAGTGATCTTTTCAAAATGATAAAATATTTCATATAATTATATTCTTAAAAATGTTTTTAAGTAGGCACGATCCTAAATAGACAAGTTAACAGGCTAGCGAAATGATAATGTGTAATTAAAAATCTAGCAATGTCAGATTAATTTGATTGACAGTATCAGATTTATAATAATATGGAACTTATATTTAAGAATTTAAACAGCAAAGAGTGATAATAAGATAGAGATTCAAAATAAAGCTCAGCAGAACTAGTTGTAAACTGCTCAGCAACATTTTGTCAATTAAAAAAAATAATTAAATTAAAACAGTATTAAAGAAATATATTATTTGAACTATATATTAATGCATATTTTAACAAACAGCTTTTAAAGTACACTATCTACATATTAAATAGACATTGAAAAACATAATCTGAAGTACTATTTTAAGATCCAGGTCAGTTTTACAGAAATATGTTCATCTCCAGATCTCTGGAGTCACTTCATCTTTACGTGTTTGTGAACATGTGTGTTTGAATGTTTCTCTCCAGGTCAAGGCACTTTGCCGTACTTCTTTGGCAATGTGGGTGATCTGGTGGTGAGCCCCCTGCTGGTGAGCTGCTATAAGGGCCGAGAGCTCAATGAGAAGACCCTCGCCAGTCTGGGCATGTCAGCAAGCCAGTTACTCACCACAGAGACCATGATACTGCTCACACTGCAGTACCTCGCTCGGCTGGGTAAACCACTCTGACAAACAAGACGTTTTAATGCATGTCAAATCTGTTTTAATGCATCAGTAACATGAACTGATTTTGGATAAGAGTGCACAGCTTGTTCAAATGCATCTAGCACAAGTATGTATGTAAGAGCAATGAGTGCTTTCTTTAGATTGAGGTGATTATTCTTTTCCTGTCTTCATTGCAGGTACGGAGCAGATCCCATTACGGGAAGAGTTCGAGCAGATCGTATTGAAGGCCATGTTGTGTGGTCCGACCGGTCCTCCCATGTCCCCCACCCAGCTGCCCTGGTTAGCTCGTATGGAGGCCAGTGTGTCAGGCGGCTGCGTTCAGGTGCTGGTCAGCCACGGATCTCTGGGCGAGGGCATCTCTGAGTCGCTGCGCTCGCTGAGTGAGACGCCACCGCAGCAGCAGCAGTGCCTGCCCAACTACGTGCTCATCATCTGCACCTCCAAAAGTGGAGCCAATGAGTTCTGCGTGCTAGTGTTGGGTACGTTCTGCTGCTCTCAAAGACTTAAAATGATCACTTGGATGCCCATTTTCCACAAGCTGATATTATTCTTAATGGTCTTAATGAAAAGTCAAAACATACTTTGGTTAAAAATTTCTCAATGTTTTTTTACCTTGTCAAAAACAGCTCTGTTCACAGCGACACGTTTCTGTGCATGTCCTGTACTGTTAACTTTGGCCGCATTCATTGCAAAACTGGCTAACTTGCACATTATTAGGAAAGGTGATTTGCAAAGATTCATAGAAGAACCTTACTTCTTCGGTAGGTGAAGCTGGATCACGAATGATTCGCGTGAACATAAACGCATTTAGGTAGATCGGGGGACGTATTCCCTTCAAAACCAAACGTAATCCACTGCGTCCTCAGCGGCTCAGATATCGGGAGTAAATGATGACTGCTATGTTCATAATTACATTGAACAACAAAACACCTCAATCGCTCAGGAGCCATTCTTGTCTACAACAACGGCGGACGGATGACAGCTCACTTAGGACGGGTCTAGGTTAAAACGCTAGTGTTAATCAACAATCGTGGGAGCGGACTGGGCCTGTGCGACATCAATCTGTCAAGAATCTGTGAACAGCTTGAGAAAGGGGTTATGAATTATTGAGATTTAAAATAAAAACACTGGGGGGATTTTTATCATTATAGGGTGGTTGTGTACAAATAGCCCCTGCCAAAGTAAAAAAAAATATCCATTTCCATGCCATAAATGCCATTTAAGGAGTCTAAAGCCACACTGTTGGCTTATTAAGAATCAATAAAGCTGAATGTTTTTGAACAAGGTGTTATTGTCTTATATGTGAACATGTGCTGTTGTTTTTCTCAGGTAAATATCAGTCTCGAGCCTTGGCGGAGGGCATGCTCACTACCAATGAGTTCCTGAAGGAGATCAGCTATGAGCTCATCACCGGGAAAGTTAGTGTGCTCGCCTCGCACTTCCAGAGCACCTCGTTAGGTGAGACTCGGTTTTCATCAGCTTATCACTGTCCTTTATTTAGAAATGAAAGTATGAATATAGATGTAAGCTGCAGTTTTGGCAGCAGGCTGCACTCAAAATTTGTAAGTTGAAAGGTTTTTGTTGTTTTTGTGCATTGATATGATTGTCTCTATTGTGCATTTATCATACAAATGTTTGTGGTCGATTCATTTTTTTAATTGTTTTGAAATAATCTCTTATGCTCACTAATTCTGCATTTATTTGATCAAAATACAGTAAAAACGATAATATAGTGAAATATTACCATTTAAACCAATCTGTTTCTGAGAGAAATAACCCTAAGCAATCAAGGAAAACTAGTTTTTCAGCCACAACTTTTAAAACTTATGAACCAAAATGCTTTTTTTGTGCAGTGACATTGACTATATCAGTTGTACTTGTACTGTTCAATAGTTGGTGGTTGATTATTATTTTTATTAAATGTTTTGAAATAAGTCTCTTATACTCACCAGTGCATTTTTTTAATCAAATAGACAGTAAACAAATAACATTATGAAACATTATTAAAATCTAAACTAACTTTTCTATGTTAATGTATTTTATAATATCATTTATTACTCTTATGGCACTCTTTAATGCTCAGAAAATATTTCTTATTATCAGTGTTGAAAACAGTATAATATTTTTGTGAAAACACACAATTTTCAGGATTCTTTGATGAATAGAAAGATCAATGGAACAGAATTAATAATAAAAAAAATTTGTAACAATGTATTTACTATCTTTTCTGTTAGTTTTGATCAATGTAATGTGACCTTGCTGAATAAAAGTGTTACTTTCTTTCAAAGAAACTCAGATTTTTGAACTATAGCATGTGTATGTGTCTCCTTTATTAATTTCTAATTGATTGTGGCGCTACAGGCGACAACATGGACAAACAGCTGGTTCGGTATCAGCGTAAGCGCAAAGACCGCGTGGTTCAGCCATTTCAGGGACATCTGACCGAGTACATCCACTCCCAAGAGGCCGCAGCCATGCTACCAGAATCAGGGCCAGGTGAGCCTTAGCTGTCTCCAGACGCCATGATACATCTTTATATGTGGCACTTGAAAATGCTGATTGACTTTCGATGCGTTGCAGATCTGCTGAGTGATGGCTTTCAGATACACTCTCCTCAGCTGAGCGTTGCACGCAGCCTTTTGTCGCAGGTGTGTGCTATCGCCGACTCAGGGAGCCAGAGCTTAGATCTGGGCCGCTTCTGTAAAGTAGACTTCCTGGTTCTGGTGCCGCCGTCTCACGTCCTGGTTCACCAAACCGTCCAGCGAATACGACAATCAGGTACGGCAGCAGAAGAGACGATACTGCCAATTTGAAGGGATATTCAACTTGCTTTCTATGTCAAGCCCACTGTTTTAAGAAACTGACAAAACCTGCCTGTATAGTTCACGAATGGAAATCGTTACTGTCATCGTTTACTCACTCTCATGTGTTTCCAAACCTGTATGAATTCAGGTGAACACAAGGTATTTTTTAAGAATGTAGGTAACAGTTTTTGGTCCCTATTGACTTTCATAGTATTTTTTTTCCATACTGTGGAAGTCAATGGGGACCAGTAACAGGTTGGGAGTAAATGATTGGGTGAACTATGTCTTTAATTTGATGAAAGAGTCATTGCAACAATGTTTAGGGACCAAGCACTGCTGGTGTGAAGGTTGTATTCATTAATTTCCTCCTTCCTCTTTATCCCACTCTTGAGTCTATGGCAGCCCATATAACCACTTACGGGAAGTTATGAAATTTGGCACGCAGATAATAGTAGATAATAGATATTATATTATAGATAATAGATAAATTGTCGCAACATTAACCATAGCAAATGTGGAGTCTCTAACTCAAACCATCTAGAACAGCTCAAATTTGCACTCATGTTTATGCTACTAACTTTTGAACCATAAAGTTATTTTAAGGTGTCCTTGTTTCACATATTACATGTGCTTACTGTTATAATAATTATTAATTACTGTATGCATAATTACATGCAAGTAAGCCAAACCCTAATCCTAACCCTAGTTGATTAATATTACTCAGTACTAAAATGTATAATTACACTGTAAGGACACCTTAAAATGAAGTGTTACCCAAAAATATTTTTTCCTGTGATTGATTGGCTCATGCTGAATCAAATGCACACCATATTTCTTTACATTTCTAATGGTCAAGATTTGTCACAATTTTGAATTATTTGAAAATAGCTCCATCTTCTAGTCAAAATTTCTAACAAATTTACAAAAAAGAACAATAGTTTTTGATTATTTTTGCCTATTTTAATGAAATACGTCTTGATTGATTCCTTGTATCATGCTAAGAATATACATTTTGCCATATTCAGTCGAACTTGCAGTCTGCCATTTAAAATTGATTGGAAAACCTACTTTTTCAAGCTCATCCTAGACCACTCTTCTGATTTTCACCATGCTGGCAAAAAGTATAAAAAAAAGGTTTTCAGCTGACCAAACCGTTCTCAAATATCACATTAATGAAATTGTTGGCATGATGCCAAGCTGGATCTGAGGCTTCAACTTTGCAATGCTTTGGCATTTTGACATTTTGTCATTTTCATCTCATACTGACCCCACCATAATAATTTGATAACAGCGCCACCTATTGGTCAAACGTGAAAAGCAGTTAAGTTGTATCACTAGTGACTGCATTTGTGATTTTTCAGGCATTTCAACTAAAATATTAATGTCAATAACCACTCATTGTTGCAGTTGCTCTGATGCGCCCAGCTATGCGGAGCTCCTCATTTAGCCCCTGTTGTGCTTGACCCGTAATTGCTGCTTGAAGCTATATTTTATGTTGTTGTCTTCATATCTGTGCTAGGTGTCCTGATAGATCTGGGTATAGAGGACGCCTCATTAGTGCTGCAGAAGTCTGACAAGTATGTGGTGCGTCTGGACATGGAGGTCCACACAAAAATGGAGGCCTTCATGAGGAAGGTCAAGCAGAACCCTTATACGCTCTTCGTCCTCATTCACGACAACTCACACGTCGACCTGACCAGGTGAGGAAAACAACGACGAGCGGTTGGTAAAAGCGACTGTCAGAAGTGTCAGTGTTAAGACGTCTTGTCTTTCTTCTCTCTCTCCGTCAGCGCTCTGTCAGGGTCGGTTTGTCACGGGGAGTTGCAGGGATTGGCCGATCGCGTGGTGAACTGTCCGGAGGTTCTGGAAGCGATAAACTTGCTGGTTCTGCAGGTCAGCTGCTTCCCGTTCACCCTGCAGAGCCGGCAGTCACGCATCAGTACCCAGAATGAAGTGCACTGGCCCAACACTGAGAACCTGGTGAGTTTCACTGACCCCGAGAAGAACTGTACAGGAATTTATGGAGGACAGATGAGACTTCAGCTTAATGAGATGATTGACAAGCATTTTAAGAGTATATGTGTACACTCCTGCTTAAAATGTAGAGGTCGGTAATATGTTTTTTTAAAGAAATGCTTTCTTTTTTCAGCAGGCATGCATAAAACTGTTCAAGTGACTGTATAAGGCATGTATAATGTTAACAATATTTCTGTTTAAGATAAATTCAGTTCTTTTGAACTTTCTGTTCATTAATTTTCATTCATTAAGTTTGACAGTTTCCACAAAAATATTAAGCAGCACAATTGTTTTCAACATTGATAATCAGAATTTTTTCTTGAGCAGCAAATCAGCATATTAGACTGATTCCTGAAGGATTTCTGGAGTAATGATGCTGAAAATACAGATTTGCATCATGGGAATACATTTAACTGTGAAATATATTAGAATAGAGTAATATTGTTTTTCAAAAAGTTTTCAAAATTGTAACACTATTTCAGATAGTTTTTACTGTATTTTTTTAAGAAATAAATGTGGACTTGGTGAGTCTTCTTTCAAAAGCTTTAAAAACATATTTTCAACCCCAAACTTTTTCTATTGTAGTATACATAAACACATTTAATGCACTAATTTACTGTCTAAAGGCAACATTTAACCATGTGAAATTGAATTGAAGGTTATCTTGAAGATTTTCTTTGAGTTTTCCCATGTTCACTTTCATTCGGTCACTCCGAGTCCCGTCGGATGATGGCATATGGCTGCAGCTGCGGCGATAGTTCCTCTCGGTCTACTCCATATGAGACCACTTCAGCACTGGCTCCATGGCCAAGCCTCGAGGTGGCCTTGGAAACACGGTACTCACCGGGTTCAGGTTACACCGGCCTGCCGCAGAACCTTCAGCCCATGGACAGATCTCTCATTCGGACAGGAGTGCGCCTGGAGCAGGTATTAAGGCATTCTGTGGTATTCACGGATGCCTCGGCCACCAGCTGGGGAGCCACGTATGACGGGCACGCAGTGTCAGGGATATGGATGGCATATCAATTGCCTCGAGTTGCTGTTGCTTGCTCCCTATCCAAGGCAACGCTCGGCACGGATGCACTGGCACACAGCTGGCCCCAGTGCCTGCACAAATATGCGTTTCCTCCAGTGAGCCTGCTAGCACAGACACTGAGCAAGATCAGGGAGGACAAGGATCGGGTCCTGTTAGTGGCTCCATATCGGCCCAACAGGACCTGGTTCCCGGAACTCATGCTCCTCGCGACAGCCCCTCTCTAGCCGATTCCTCTGAGGAAGGATCTGCTTTCTCAGAGACGGGGCACCATCTGGCACCCGCGTCCAGACTTGTGGAAACTCCATGTGTGGTCCCTGGATGGGACGCGGAGGTTCTAGGTGACCTGCCCCAGGAGGTAGCACTCACTATCGCTTCAGCACGAGCACTGTCCACAAGGCGAGCCTATGCCCTGAAGTGGAACCTGTTCATCGAATGGTGTTCCTCTCACCGTGAGGACCCCCGGAGATGTTGATCAGAGCTGTGCTGTCCATCCTGCAGCAAGGGTTGGAGCTTAGGCTGTCCCCCTCCACCCTTAAGTTTTATGTTGCTGCTATATCCGCCCACCATGACCCCATAGAGGGGAAATTGGCAGGGAAGCACGATCTGGTCATCAGGTTTCTTAGGGGGGCCAGGAGGTTAAATCCTCATAGGCCTTCCTCCTTACCCTCTTGGGATTTAGGCTGGGCGATATGGCCCAAAAAATTATCACAATAATTATTTTCATATCAGTCGATATCGATAATTATCACGATAAATGTCAAATCTTTATTTCTTTCAAGTTTAAAGCCAGATTTTTGCTCCAAAGTGAAAGTTTTACAAACCAGACCATTAATTTTCCTTAACACAATAATTATCTAAATAGATATGTATTTCTTAGTTTCTGCATGTTCTAATGAGTTGATATTGTTTCAAAATCAAGAAACCGGTTTGGGTTGCCTCATAATATGAATGATAATAATATCACTGTTTTGTCTCTTAGAAATACACATTTGATCGTAGCTTGAGTTAGGATGCAGTAACATTTTTGTTCATTATCAAAATCAGTAACATCTTTACATCAGTAACATCTGTAGCAACCTCAGTTTTATATGGTATAATGTATTCTGACCAAGTTTTTATTTTTATTAAGCATTGGTCCCCCATAGTAGCATACATTTAAATAATGATAAACAGTTAAAACCACACATATAGCACCTCAATAACATGGTCAAAATATAACTAAATGGTTTTTAGGTAGTGTATTTGTATGAAAGACAGTAGTCTAAAACCATTCAGTATAAATGTACACATGCTATAGCTGCCTTAACCACACATACTTACTATAATTATATACCATTACTCCTGTAATAATATTAAATGTGAATATCCCACATTTCTGCCACAATGCCATAGTGTAGTGAATGTTACTACTGTAAATCCATGGTAAATAATGGCGATGTGCATATTGAAAAGCCTTCTGACTGTCTCGTTGCACAGTGTTTCTCATGTTCGGCTTGTGTTCTCACATGAGGCGTGTTCGACTTAAAGCGGCGCTGCACAGAATGGTCAGTGTATGACATCAAAGTACCGCGAGAGCGATAAGAGCCGATGCTTTCGAATAGCTCTCGCGGTACTTTGATGTCTTACACTGACCATTCTGTGCCGCTTTAAGTCGAACGCGCCTACTGACTGGATCTCACAGCACTGCTTAGTGATCACGTGACCGAGTAAACGCATCTGCTCTCGTGAGCTCGTGCCGCGCGGCAGTTTGAACTGTGATCCGAGCGGATAAACGGTTCGTGTGGCGCGATTCAAATGAGTCACGTGGTTTCGTTCCGCTTTTGGCGCATAAACATTATATCGAACATTTTTCAAACTTTTTATATCGTTTTAGAGGAAAATTATATCGCGATAATTATCGTTATCGAATTATCGCCCAGCCCTAGCTAAGAGCCCTGCAAACTGCCCCCTTTGAGCCTTTGTAGTCAGTTAAGTTGAAGATTCTCTCTTTGAAAACCCTACTCCTGACTGCATTGGCCTCGATCAAGAGGGTGGGGGACCTGCAGGCATTTTCAGTCAATGAACCGTGTCTTGAGTTTGGGCCGCCTGACTCCAGTGCAACACTGAGACACCGGCCCGGCTATGTGCCCAAGGTTCCCACCACTCCCTTCAGGGACCAGGTAGTGAACCTGCAAGCGCTGCGACTGGTGGAGGCAGACCCAGCCCAAGCTTTGATCTATCCTGTACACGCACTGCGACAGTACGTGGTTATAACTCAAAGCTTTAGGACCTCAGAACAGCTCATCCGACGTGACGTTTTCATTCCCTCCTTCAGGGAACGAGGGTTGCATATGCAACCGAGATGTTTCTTGTATGTAGTTTTATTGTAGGTCTCGTATTTCGTGCAAAGCAGTCTCCAGGGTAATGTTCAATCACAATTTAGTTGTTTTTGTACATTTTTAAATATGTGGTTACAGCCTTGGTTTTTATGTTAGATTGTTCAAGATTTTTTGGTTTACCATTTTGGGCGTTTTCACAAAGAATAGTAGCCATTAATGTTTGCTTTTTTCTCTGTGAATAAAATCTCTCCAGAACATTCTGTGCTTTGTGGTTCAGCTTAGATTTCAGGAAGTTTGTAACTTCTAAGTTTGTAAAATCTTTACTGCAGCAGTGTCAATCAAAATTCACATAATCGGTTAAGCAATCACATTTTTAACACACTGTGGTATGATATCAGTGTCAGAGATTCCTATTCATCAGACACATTAACATGAATCTGGATTATTGTTATTCTACAATGACCTAGATGTTTATAGACAGGCTAATAGCATTTGCAGGCAAGCACTAAAAGACTGTGTTTTGCTCAGAGAAGTAAAATGGCCATTTCTTCTGTTTGCATGTCACAGCAGGCTGAGGCTTCTCCTAAGGACCTGGTCTACTTTGGGCTGAAGGACTACAGCAGCTCCCTGCAGTGGGGGGTGGCCAGTCCAATCCTCCGATGTGACGACGCGTTTGAGCGCATGGTCAAAACCCTGCTGGAGAGGTCAGGCCCGCTTTCATGTTCACTCACAATGTACTTGTAAAATATGTAACAAAATGAGAATTTAAAGCAAATTACCTTCCTTTTTAACTGCTTTTACATTGTAAAGGCATAATTATATATTTAAGTTAATCTCAGACGACTGTTATTTTGCTATGAATTATATACTAATTTAGTTTTTATCTGTAGTTTGAATTAGTTTTTATTTTAATATATTGTAATTTGGTTTTTAGTAATTTTCTTATTTTTTATGTCTATATAGTTTTTATTCGTTTTATTTCAGGCTTAGTATTAGTTATTTTTGTACATCAAGTAAAACTAAACAAAATCTAAAAATATTTCTACTAACACTTTAGATTATGGAGCAAATATTTTGCCCTTCAATAAATGCTTAATTTTTGTACTTTTGGTAGTAATTTATGTAGTTGTTGTTGTAGTTATGTTTAGGTATAGGGCCGAGTTGAGGGATCTAGAATATGGTTATGCTTTAACATGTGCTTTATAAATAATAAACAGCCAATATGTTAGTCATATGCATGCTAATGAGCAACCAGTTAATAGTGAATAGTGTTCCCTAATGTAAACCTTTAACATATTTCCATGGAAACTAGCTGGATTAAAATAAGTTTTTGTTGTTGTTGTTGTAAATATTTATTTTATTTCAAGTAACAAAAAACATGTGAAGAGCTCTTTTCCAAAACACTATAAATCCATTTTAATAGTTTTCATGAAAATGACATTTTTACCTAGACCCATACATTTTGTTAATATTCAATTTATCATGTTAAAATGGTCTGTTGGCTCAGTCTGAACATGTTAAACAATGATTGTTAAATGAAACATCCATCCTTTTTTCTTATGTTGGTTTATGAAAAGAGAAGCAACATATGATATCAGGGACTCATACTATAAACCGTCGCACCAGTCTTGTGTTGATGTGGTCCGCCACACCGAGCGGTCTCGAACCCAGGTTTCCGCGCGAGGCGGGCTAACAAGGAACGCCAAAGGCTACAGCCTCTAGCGCCAATCGGTTAAACACCACCTTTTATTTTTGTGATTTTCTTTGTCCAGTCTGCGTTTTCTACCCCCAGGTGTAGGTCTCACTGGCTCATCCAGGCCATCAAAAGTGTTATTAGAGTTTAAAGCACTCATTGTGAAGACTGAGCACAAACAAACGCTTCAAAGCGTCGTCATGTTGGATTGCATCGAACGAATTCTGATTGGTCGAGAGGATATATCGCATTTAGGCTAAAAACAGGTTCGGCGCTTCTAGCGGTTTGGAAAAGAACTGCATCTTGCAGTACATTTTAAACAAGGAAATATAGCGATTTGGCATGAAACATTGATGGAGCAGTGAATAGGTTCAGTACACAGCAAAATGGCATGACGAACTCAAAATTTTGAGTTTATCGCGTTTTGGAAAAGAGCTCTTCATGTTTTAGTTAACTCTAATAACCCTGAGTCTCAGACTAAGATCCATGTCTAAATTGGCATTTCAAACCATATGCATGTGCTGTCTCTTTCCGTTTATATCCCTCATTGTATTTTTGATTTCAGGCATCCGCATTTGCACAGCATGGTGATCCGCAGCTATCTGTTGATACAGCAGTACACAGAAGCCCTAATGGCCCTCACAGCGGCCCCGTCGCTGCGGGATCACGTGACCCCTCAGACCCTCGCCATGGTGGAGGATCTGCTGAGCGTGCCAGGCCGCAGCCGGCACGGGTGCGGACACATGCTGCTGGTGCGTGTGCCCTCGCTGCAGCTGGCGCGGCTGGCACAGGAGCGGCTGGAGGAGGCCCGGGACAAGCTGGGCTTACAGTACCGCTTCGCTGTGCTGCTGGGAAGCCCTGCTGCCGAGATCAGCCTGCCAGTTCACTTCTGTGCCCGTCTGCGGGTAAGAACCAGATCCCCTCTTGAATATGGGCTTGTTAAAATCACCAGAATAAGGCTGGAATAAACCATCTGTACATTCCAGGCTTGGAGGGGCTGTAAGAATGAAGAATGGGTCCCACATACATATGAAGATCTGGAAGGACTTCCGTGCATCATCATCCTCACAGGAAAAGATCCTCTAGGAGAGACCTTCCCAAGGTACTGCACGTGATGCTGTTCTTTATACATATACATTGTTCTATATATATAGTCACTGACAGCCTTTTTTTCTCAGGAAATTACAAGTGGTCAAAATAACATGATTGAAAATCAGGGTTATTCCACCGAATATTGATTTCTTAACTCTTCTAAAGTTTAAACATTGGTATTGTTTTTTCTACAAATGAATATAAACATGGCATCTTTTTTGGGGACCAATTGAGATTTTCTGCAAAAAATATTCTAAAGGACAATTTCCAATTTTTTTGAAGAAATGCCATTAGTAGTTTACAGAATAAAACAAAAATTATATTTAACGGAAACATAATTATAACTATAAATTGTCATTTATTAATAATTTATTAAATTCAAATGGTCTCTTAAGTTTTTCAAGCTGTATATATATATATATATATATATATATATATATATATATTCACACACACACATACATTATTTATATAGTAATTTGTAAATATTATTTATTTACTGAATTTATGAACAAGAAAATGCAGCCTTGGTGAGCAATTTCAACAGTGGACTATATACATATATATTTTTCTGGTAATTTTTTATTTATTTATTTAAATTATTTCATTTTATTTATTTTTCATTAAGTTGGTGTAAAATAAAAAATATAAATATTTGTTAACTACAAATATTAATATTTTATAATTTTCTGTTAATGTGAAAGTATTATTTATTTTAAGATTTAATAATAATAATAATGATGTACTGCCTTTAATGACAAACCTGAACCTAAACATGAAATCTATATTTTAATATAAGACATACGTTAAGTATCTGACATTATATGATGACCTTGATAAATAAAAATGCTGCACAGTGACTTCCAGTCTTTTGGTTTCCTCTTTATTGTGTTAAAAAGAGCACCACCTAGTGGTTACTACAGTTGTTACAGCTACAGTTCTAAAATCTTCCCCATATATTGTTTTAACTGTCCAGTAGCATTATTTCAATACAGTTCATGTTTGTCTTTTTTAAAAGACTATGCACCATCCAAAATATCAAATACAATCTGTTGGATAAATGAAAATCGACAGTATTTTTGCCTTGTTTGCGTGTGATTTTATGCAGGTCGCTGAAGTACTGTGACTTGCGGCTGATCGACTCCAGCTACCTGATGCGTACGGCACTGGAACAAGAAGTGGGTTTGGCCTGCTCGTACGTGACACGCAGGGTAATACCCGAGACGAAAACAACAGCGGGCAGAGAAGAGAGACCGGCAGATGACGAGAGGAGCTCGGGAGAAACAGCAGACCATGACGAGCTCCAGATAGAGCTGGAGAGACCACCCAGCAATGCCAGTGCTGCCACCAGGACCTCTGGTGAGGGACACTGGACACAAGCTGGGCCTGACTCTGGTCTGGAGTGGGTCACATGATCTAATATCATTCATCTTCGTTCTCTTCCAGGCTCCACCACAGAAAACGGCGTCAGTTCTTCAAGTGTACTGGACAAACCGTCCTCGCACAGTGACCCATCCAGCAGCAGAAATATAATGGACTCTTGCTCGTCTCCCGTTCGCTTCAAACAGGAGTGTGACTCCCAGGCTCCCTCCTCTTCCGCCACGTCCTCGTTCTCCTCTGCCTTCTCGTCCTCCTCCTCCTCCTCCTCCTCCTCTCCGGGAGCTCAGCGGCCGAGCCAGTCTACGCAGGCCCCACGTGAATGCAGCCGGGCTCAGGTCTTCCCCCGGACGGCGGTGCTGTCTCGGGCGGCGTACGCCCTGCTGGCCCCTGAGGCGCTGGGTCAGCCCAGCTCGGCGTCTCTGCTGCCTCACGCGGATGTGGTATGGAGCAGCCCACTCAGACCGCCGGTTCCTCACGCTCTCGGAGGGGCAGAGCAGTCCCTGTACTACCGCCAGTGGACCACAGCCAGGCAGCATCATGCGGATTACGAAGGGCCGGCTGTGCCCCATCCCAGAAGACTGCTGCTGAGTGGACCCCCACAGGTGAGGAGTAGCTTTAATATTATTTAAGAAAATTTCAGATGAATTTCTGCAGTGTTTGCTAAGGCATCATTATTACTGGTACTATGTACAATATCTCACAGAAGTGAGTACACCCCTCAGATTTTTGTAAATATTTTATTATATCTTTTCATGTGACAACACTGAAGAAATGACACTTTGCTACAATGTAAAGTAGTGAGTGTACAGCTTGTATAACAGTGTAAATTTACTGTCCCCTCAAAATAACTCAACACACAGCCATTAATGTCTAAACCGCTGGCCACAAATGTGAGTACACCCCTAAGTGAAAATGTCCAAATTGGGCCCAATCAGCCATTTTCTCTCCCCGGTGTCATGTGACTCGTTGGTGTTACAAGGTCTCAGGTGTGAATGGGGAGCAGGTGTGTTACATTTGGTGTTATCGCTCTCACTCTCTCATACTGGTCACTGGAAGTTCAACATGGCACCTCATGGCAAATAACTCTCTGAGGATCTGAAAAAATAATTGTTGCTCTACATAAAGATGGCGTAGGCTATAAGAAGATTGCCAAGACCCTGAAACTGAGCTGCAGCACGGTGGCCAAGACCATACAGCGGTTTAACAGGACAGGTTCCACTCAGAACAGGCCTCGCCATGATCGACCAAAGAAGTTGAGTGCACGTGCTCAGCGTTATATCCAGAGGTTGTGTTTGGGAAATAGACGTATGAGTGCTGCCAGCATTGCTGCAGAGGTTGAAGGGGGGTCAGCCTGTCAGTGCTCAGACCATACGCCACACACTGCATCAAATTGGTCTGCATGGCTGTCGTCCCAGAAGGAAGCCTCTTCTAAAGATGATGCACAAGAAAGCCAGCAAACAGTTTGCTGAAGACAAGCAGACTAAGGACATGAATTACTGGAACCATGTGGTCTGATGAGACCAAGATAAACTTATGTGGTTCAGATGGTGACAAGCGTGTGTGGTGGTAACCAGGTGAGGCAAGTGTGTCTTGCCTACAGTCAAGCATGGTGAGGGGAGTGTCATGGTCTGGCGCTGCATGAGTTCATTGAGGGTATCATGAATGCCAACATGTACTATGTAGGGGTGGGAATCTTTAGTCACCTCACGATCCGATTCCAGAACGATTCTTGATCTACTTTTCCCCCCCCTTATTATTTAATTAGTTTAGCGACTAGAGAATGTTAAAATCCTTACATTTACATTTCCTTACATAAGTAATTTTTTTAATAATTACAAATTTAAAGAAATTATTAAAACAGTTGTTAAGAATTTTTTACTAATATTACTTCAAAACATACAATCAAGTGGCAAAATAATAAAGAGGAGCATAGAAACACATAACAAACAAAGAGTGCTTTCAGTGTTTAAGATGATCTGAACGTTTTCCATTCACGAACTGTGAGTGATTTTTCTTCCTCTTTACTGCGGTTTGACATCATATCTATTAAGCTGCATTCACACACAGATCTCTTTTGAAATATAAGAAGTAATGTGGTTTGTCCTGTCCGTTTAATATATATATATATATATATAAAAGAGATATCACACGAGTAGTCATGAGATATGGCTGTATATCGGCACGGCTGTGATTCGGCAGGCTCGTATTATCCTTTCATCTGCTAAGAGTGATTTCTGATGACAGCGCTGTTCGATGCATTTGTTAAAAATAACTTCCTTTCTCAAAACTGTCAAAAAGGTAAAGTCTTTACTGCTGACTCATAAAAACAGTCTCTTGTCGCCATTTAAGGGTGGACCAGTGTAACTAAAATCACCATCATAAACACCCATGCACACTGTTACCTAATACTAAATATTACTATTATTTATATAAAATATTACTTAGTGAATAATAATATGTAATAAATAAAAGCAACAGTCATCATAAACGTTGCGAGGCAATTCAGTCAGAAGTACAAAGGCAGCGCTCTGATATAACGTTACAGCTTTGAAGTTACATAAACATGATGAGAGTTTGCCCAAACGATTTGCTCTGGAACAAATAATACATTAATGAGTCCAAAGACTGCCCGTTAGATTTTCCCAACATCTCATGTTTAATCACTATAGAGACATCAGAGCCAAGATCTGGCCGAGGTGAAGTGAGGCGCTCTCTCTGCGGGTTTATGAGCGCTGAACGCCCGCTACAAAATAAAAATAAAAAATCTACAAAAATGTTGAAGCTACTTTTCCAACAGACGTTATCTTTATTAACAAACCACGTATTTGAAGTCCAAACAAGTACATTCTTGTCTAAATACTCTTAAAACTACTTTCCGTGACACAAAATCGTATTATTTTTTAAGTTATAGTGGATTTGGGCGTCCGCCATGACACTCTCTGTGAGAAATACAGCGACTTATATCTCTAATATGGACTCTAATATCTCACTCTTATCAGCCAATCAGATTTGAGGACCAGAAAGAACTGTTGTATAAATATATATACAGTATATATATTTATATATAATATAAAATGTTACATAACATATTTATACAATTAGTTAAAAGCAGTTAAAATTGACAAAAAACGAATATTGAAAACATATAAACAGATTTTATCATCATATTTGAAACATATTAAGAATCATGCTAATTGCGTATTTGCGAAGCCTCCAGTGTCTCATTCTCCATTGTGGCTCTGTTTAAGGTTGGAAAAACAGGTGCGTATCTGCAGTTTCTGCGAATCCTGTTCCGTATGTTGATTCGCCTGCTGGAGGTGGACGTGTATGATGAAGAAGAGCTGGGGGGGGGTAAGAACACGTTCTCCACATTACTTCACCCGATGCTCCTTCCCTTGATCTTTTATTAATAATCTTCTATTGAAACCTCTAGATGTGCAAGACAGATCAAAGCCCCCCCCTGCCAGTGGGCCGCAGTGGCCTGACATCGAGGACATCCGCAAACTGCCCTTTGACCTCTACCCCTGTGACCCCAAGTTCAGTTACGCGAGTCCAGTGTATGCAGACAGGATGCCAAAGACACTGAACGGTAGTAAACTGCTCTTTTAACATCGAGAACAATGGGTTCTGGAGAATCTTTAAAAAAACACTTTTTAGATAAACTTTAATAAACAATATGGTTTGGCTGTTATTGAATTTTGTGGTATTTGTACAGCTGGTATTTCATTTGTTTTGATTTGATTTTTCACAGACACTTCTTTGTCTGCTATATAAATCAAGTTTACTTTCTTACTTGTATGATGGTGTGCCTAGCTTCAGAGCAACATGAAAAGCAGGCATGCTTATGTGCTGTTTTGCATCCTCGCATGAAACACAGGAGTTAAAACAGAAAGACTGGAGGCAGAAGAGGAGCTGCCGAAGAGAAACACAGTGTCTGTCAGACTCAGCCTGTTTGCGGCCCACAATGCATTTCACCACTGTGAGCAGTGCCACCATTACAGCGAGCCTGCTCCTGCCGCTCAGGTGAGGACATATGTGATACATTAACTGACATACAAACAAGTAATACTAGACAGGTTTACGGCTGCTGTAAGATGTTCTGTGTGATTCTAGCTGACCGACTGCACCTTCCATGCCTTCACGTTCTGCTCGTCCATGCTGGGAGAGGAAGTCCAGCTGCACTTTATTATTCCTAAAGCCAAAGAGCCTCATTTTGTGTTCAGCCAGCAGGGCAGTCATTTAGAGAGCATGCGGCTGCCGCTGATCTCAGACAAGGTGAGCGACACACGTATTAATAACAAGCACTAAATGACTTTACTAAACTTTTTTTGGAAGTTGGTTAGTCGCTTTAACCATAAATAAAAAATCGGTCATTATTTACTCACATTTATATTGTGTACGCTGTTTTTCCTGTTAATAACTATAATAATTCCTTACATTTATATAGCGCTTTTCTGGGTACTCACAGCGTTTTACATAGAAGGGGGGAATCTCCTCATCCACCACCATAGTTTATGTTTAAAACAGAAATAGACAAAGTTTGACCATGTCTGTGGTCCCAAAAACACCCAAAATACAGTGTATAAAGTAGTATGACTTCCAACAGTTAAGTAAGATAAAGAAGTGGTTTAAGGAATTCATACTTTTATTCAGAAAGGATGCAATTGATCAAAAGTGACAGTGAAGACATTTATAATAATAAAAAAAAGATTTATATTTCAAATAGCCTTTTAAATAGCAAAGAATCCTAAAAAACATGAATCATTGTTTCTACAAAAAAGATGAAGCAGGACAATCAGATGAATCAGAAATGTTTCTTGAGCAGCAAATCAGCATATTAGACCGACTTCTGAAGATCATGTGACTCTGAAGAGTTTACAGTAATTAGCTACAACAAAAGATAACAGTGGACACAAGATGAAACTCAAAGACAGTTTTTTTGTTGCAAAAACTCTACTTTCAACAGCATTGCTAATTAATATATAGATGCATCTTGATGTCAGGAGCACCTGAGCAATGCAAAAAGTCCTGTTGGTTGCCGAGTCACCGCCTGTGTTTTTCACATGATATTTCTCTGGTCTTAAAGTGACCGTGTTGCTCTGTTTACTGACTCAGGAGTCCAGCATGCTGAAGAGTCCCATCTTCACACCCACCACGGGCCGCCAGGAGCACGGCCTGCTCAACATCTACCACGCCATGGAGGGGGCCGAGCACCTGCACATTTTGGTGGTCAAGCAATATGAAATGCCTCTGTACAGGAAATACTGGCCCAACCACATCCTTCTGGTGCTGCCCGCCATGTTCAACAACTCCGGAGTGGGTGAGTAATGATGAAGAAGACTCAGCACTACTCTAATGCTACTCTAACGCTACTCTTGAGCTGCTACAGTAGGATTCAAGATTGTTCCAAAAATAACAATAGATATTGTTGCTCAAATTTACATTTAGCCATTTATAGTAAATAAGTATTACTTAAATTGTAATTGTAATGATTTTGATAAAATACTAGACTATTTGAATAATGCACATTGGTTTGTTATCAGCCACTGCATGACAGTAACTGTTGGCTTTTCTGTTTATATTGCATCCGTAATGTTTTCACGATTGAGTAAACAAATTAAAATATTTTTCTTGCAATTACGAGTTTATCTTGCAAATAATTCTGACTTTTTTTCTCAGAATTGTGTGTGATATAAACTCACAAGTGCCTGTAATGATGTGTTCCTGTGGCTCAGTGGTAGAGCGTTGCGTTAGCAGCGCAAAGGTTGTGGGTTCAATTCCCAGAGAACACATGTACTGACAAAAAATGTAAAACCTGAATGCACTGTAAGTCACTTCGGATAAAAGCGTCTGCTAAATCCATAAATGTGAAGTGCGAGATATGAACTGCAATTACAGGGAAAGAAAATAATAATTGCGTGATATAAAAACTCGCAATCGCAAGTTACAAAGTCAGAACTGCATGATATAAACTCTGACTTTTTTCTTGCAATTGTGGATTTATATCCTGCCATTTTGATTTATCTTCTCAGAATTGATAAAGATAAACTGACGATTATTAGAAAATATTAAGACTTATAAGACTTTTTCCTCAGAATCAGATTGCGTGTTTTGAAATCAAATCAAATCAAATCACTTTTATTGTCACATCACCACAGCACAAGTGCCTTGTGAGTGAAATTCTTACGAGCGTGCTCCAGACAGTGCAAAAAAAAAACAATTTACATATGGACAGTACATACTTACAGACTGTACAGAAGACAATGTGCAAAATACACATACATATACTCAGTACACATAGTGTACTATAAAGACATACTTCATTACCAATGCACATTATACACCGTATTTACACGTCTGCATTATGTCCACATCAATGCATAGTATTATGTGAAGGTGCAACAGATTATAATTTACAGCAGATGGTTGTGCAACAGATAGATGTGCAAAGGTGCAACAGATTATGCATATGCAGTGTCGTGGATGTGCTTTGTATGGTGTCCAGTGATAGCAGATAGGTTGTGTTAGTGCAGTGTGTGTGTGTGTAGTCCAGTAGAACTGTGTTAAAGTGCAGTGCATGGCATGTTGTGTGAGGGAGTGTGATGTAGGGTGAATTTTATCGAACAATTTTATCTTTTTTCATTTTATCTAACAATTCTGAAAAAAGAAGTCATAATCGCAGGATATAAACTTGCAACTGCAAGAAAAAGTCAGAATAGCGAGTTTATATCCCACAATTCTGAGAAACAATATTTGAATTGTAAGGAATAAAACGTTTCAAGGATCTTTTTCATCATTATTCAGTGGCGGAAACAAGCTTCCGTGGTTCCTCCTTGTTGTGACTGATTGTATTGATGTGACGTTTCAGGAGCGGCTCGATTCATGATCAAGGAACTGTCCTATCACAACCTGGAGCTGGAGAGGAACAGACAAGAGGAGCAGGGCGTCAAACGACAGGACGTGTGGCCCTTCATCGTCATGATGGACGACTCCTGCGTCCTGTGGAGCGCCCATCAGCCTGGGTATGTACTGATGGATGGGTCTCTGCACGGATGATGTAATGTCTTCGTTCTCTCACAGCTGTGGATCCTCTGTCTTTCTCTCAGTGAGGAGATGAACGTGTCACTGAAGAGCGTCCTGCAGCACGTGGAGAACACTCCTAAGATCTCTCTGTATGCTGTGTGTGGCCTGCGGAAATGGAGCAGTGGTTTGTCTTCTCAAGCTCCCACAAGCCCTTTCTCTCGCTGTCACCTCCACGACCTCATCATGCTGAACGTCGACCTCACCCAGAACGTCCAGTATGACCTCAACCGGTGAGAGTTTGATCGTGTAGTTTTGTTGTGAATAATGCACCAGTAGAGTCTAACAGTATACATGTGTGTGTAGGTTCACGTGTGAAGGTCATTTGAGATGGTGGCTTTTTACACATTTCATGCATTTAAAATACAATTCTCTCAACTCTTGCTGACTTTATTTCATCCTAAAAATGTACATCCACATCTCTATAATTAAACATAGATATATAAACCAATATAATGTATTATATTACACTACCATTCAAAAGTTTGGGGACAGTAAAACTTTAAAAACTTTATTCAGCAAGGATGCATTAAATTAAACAGACTTTTGTTGTAACAAAACAATTCTATTTAAAGAAATGCTTCAAAGATCAAAGAATGCAGAAGAAAACACATTACAGTTTCCACTAAAATATTAAGCAGAACAACTCTTTTCAACATTGATAATGATAATAAATATTTATTGAGCAGTAAATCAGTATATTATAATAATTTCTGAAGATCATGTGACAGTAATACTGGAGTAATGATGCTGAAAATTCAGCTTTGATCACAGCAATAGATTGCATTTTACAATTGTATTATATTGTAATAAAATGTAACAATATTACTGTTTTTACTGTGTTTAGTTCAAATAAATGCAGCCTTAGAGACATTTTAAATATTTGAAATCTTGCCAACCCCAAACGTTTGGTGTGTATTATGTTATATTAATAGTTTTATTGTGTTCTTTTATATGTATTTATTTATTCTGGGACTGTAAAAGTATCTGTACCGTCTGAAAAGCGCTCTCTCTTGTGCTGCAGAGGATGGAGACCCCGGTGCGTGTGTGTGCGTCTCAGTATGTGTGCGCTCCGGACAGTGAACACACACTGCTGTCTGCACCGGCTCAGTTCCTGCTGGAGAAGTTTCTGCAGTCCTGTAGCCAGCGTCTCTTTCCTCTGGCCCTCAGGAACAGCGCTAACCCCGTGCTGTCCATCGACAGCTACCTCAACCTCGGCCCACAGGTACACGTAAATCACTCTATCGTCCACCCAAAACCAATGATGGGATTATTTCCTCATTCCAAACCTATGTGCTGTCATGTGTTTCCCTGGAACCAGTAAAGAGAGGTGTTCATGCAGCTCTTTTCATAAAACAACAGTTATCAATGAATAAGTATTGACAGTCTACTACTTCAGACGCAGTATTGATGGTTGATATGCAGCATATTAGTTCGGTCGGTAGAAAGTGGTTTCATTTGTTGCATCTTCTTTGCGTGACAGATTCAGACGTGTTACATGAGCTCTCGGCCGCACTCAGTGAATGTGGATCATCAGGGGGTGATGTTCAGCGGCCTGCTGCTCTACTTGTGTGACTCCTTTGTCGTTTCAAGCCTCCTGAAGAAATTCAACTTCCTCAAAGGTGAGGCCGGAATATGTAAATACACAAAAAAGTACAAAAATACACTTACACTATCAAAAAGTCCAAGAGGTTTGCGGTCAGAAAGGTCTCTTCTGTTTACCAAGGCTGCATTTATTTGATAAAGCATCCGGTAAAAACTCTTAATATCGTGAAATATTATTACAGTTTTTAATAACTCTTTTCTATTTGAATATATTTTAAAATGTAATTTATTCCAGTGTTTAAAGCAGCATTTTCAGCATCATTACTGCAGTCTTCAGTCACATGATCTTCAGAAATCACTCTAATATACTGATTTAATATCTCACTGTCACTTTTGATCAGTTTAATGAATCTTTGCTGAATAAAAGACACATTTCTTTCAAAGAAAAATCTTACTGATCCTAGACTTTTTCATTTCTATCATCTCAAACAGAAAACCTTGTTTTTGTAACTAAAATTGCAAATTATAATTTCAAAATGGTCAGGACACAGTGTAATCTTAATGGTCCAAAATGCCACTCCATATAGATATTAAATATGAAAGTTTATCAGAACAGTAACAGCACACCTCTCTACGCACTTTGGGCTCCTATAAGAGGATTTGGTAACACTTTAAAATACTTCATTAAATTCCTAATTAGCTGCTTATTAATAGTTATTGCAGTAGTTGTTAGGTTTAGGTATTGGGTATGATTAGGGGTGTAGAATAAGGCATTAATATGTGCTTCATTTGTACTAATAAATGGCTAATATTCTAGTAATATGCATGCTAAGAAGCAACTCGTGAAGAGACCCTGAAATAAAGTGTTTCAATCGTGATCATTTGTGTCGCTCGTCTTGCAGGCGCCACACTGTGCGTGATCTGTCAGGACCGGAGCTCTCTGCGTCAGACTATTGTGCGTTTGGAGCTGGAGGACGAGTGGCAGTTTCGTCTGCGGGACGAGTTTCAGACGGCTAACTGCAGCGAGGACCGTCCCCTGTACTTCCTCACCGGACGCCATATCTAACCTCCCCGCAGCACAGAGAAGATGTTTTCCAGCTCTACATCACTGAGAGCGTCTGAAGAGAATAAGACGTGAGATTCTCGTCTCAGACCATGTTTGACGATAGATACTTTGAAGAAATGACAGATACTGTGCTGGATACAGATTTTGTGTTTCCCTCTTTTATATTTTGTGATTTTGCGCGTCCTAACACGCGAGGACACTGCGAAGGATATGTCCTTCTACATATGATCTCAGGGTTTTTTGTCAGGAGACAAAAGGACTTACTACTGCCATTCATTCTTCTTGTCTGCTTTATGTACTGCTCATAATTAACACTGTCCACCAAAGACTTACAAACTCCTCAATCTGGACGCTCGCACAACAGCTCATGATGCTTTTAGGTGTGTAGCCTTGGAGCTTTACTTCATTGGGAGACAAAGACTCTTCTACAATCCTTCATCTTGCCAAAGATGTAACCTGACATACATTCCTCGCTCCTCAGAGCTGTCAGTCGTTGCAATGGACACACAAGGTTAGAAAGCTGAATTAATGTTGTCAGCTCCGCTAAAGAAAGCCTTTTATGATCTCCTGGAATCCGGCCTGAATCAGCCGATGTTCTTTATGATTGTAAACGCTAGTTGGTACATAGCTCAAGTGTTAACCACAGAGGTAAAAGGTCATGTTGTTTCAAATTAGCATGGATTAATCATCAGTGAAACATTCCCTTTATTGAAGTTGCACACTGTAAATGCCTTAAATACCCTGATGACGATGACACAATCCCAAACTCCACTCCAGAAGAGACCATTCATATCAGTGAAACAGTAAAAACAATAACTAGCTACCCGGCTAGCTAGTTAGCTCATGGTGTGTTTGAGAAGATGAATGTTCTGGATTGGTTTATCTTTTTGCTGTTCAGGACTTTTTGGATGTTAAAAGAAGAAGCTTTGTTTACATTTTAAGAAATGGCGATATTAATATATATTCAGACTTTGAATTCTGGCTAGTTTTACTGAAGAGTCACTTTGAGCCGTATGTGTCACGCATGGCACAACGAATCTACCTAGGACCCATTAGCTTCTGTTTCGGGTGATTTATTTAAAATGAGAAAAATTAATCTCTTTTTGAGGGATTGTTTTATTTATTGAAAAAGCTTCTTGGACTGATAATCATTTTAATATCAGGAATGCTTTGCTAGGTCAAGTCCTTGAATTCATCACCAAAAGCTTTGCACACTTGAAACTATGTACAGATGATGTATTGGAAATGAACTAATGTAAAGCCTAGCAAATACATGGTTTACGTTATTATGAATCAACTGGAGTGTTCAGAATAAACCTGTAATGACACTGATTGTAATGATGAAGACAGCCGAATAACCACTGGACAACCTTTCGATTGTGTCTCATTTGTAGATATTTTGATGTGCACATAAATTATGCAATTTGCTTCTCACAATCGTTGCATCTTTCCTGTCAGCTGTGAATATACTGAAGCGTTTGAAATCATCTACCTCGTGATCTACTGGCCGGCTTTGGTTCAGTAAATATTTGATTTCTGAAAAATGCTGTTGAGATAAATGAATGTAATAAAGTGTTATCGACAACCTTATAGTGTTTGTTCTGATGTTAAAAATGAAGAAGCATGACCTTATATTAATCTTGTTAATAGTCATGTGCAGCTTGAAGCTAACTGTAGCTATCATTTCTCTGTTACCCATACACAATATATTTCATGATGTATTTTATCAAAATAAATAAAGTCATAAGAAAATGTTCTGTTCTAAAAAGGTTTTATATCATTTATATCTGGATCAGAGGGATTTGGGGGCAAGTCGTGTAAAGCCAGAACTTACACATCAGTGTTCAGATCATCTTTTCTCCTGACAAAATCAATGTAATGTTAATATTTCCATCCGCTGACTGTAAGCTCCTCCATAAGCTTGTGGAGGTGACTCGCGCCTGACAATTATGAAAATAAATCTAGGAGCTGTTTCATGGATGGTCACTGTAATATTATTACTGAAATCGAATTAGTTACACTACTAGTTAGTGCAAAAAGTAATAATATTACTGTAACTAGTTAACACTGTATATTATGATACCTTACTGTGTTTTATCTGATATAAGCTGTTCTGGCACATTTATAATGCTCTGTTTCCATAACACAGTCTCATATGTTTGAGTCAAATCATCAATCATCAACCATAATGAACCTTGTGTACAGTCACCTCTGTCCTCAATATTGTCAGACTCGTATAAGATCACACCACGATTCAACCCAAGAGAAGTCATGAACTTTAACCCTGTTAAAGCAGTGTGACAGATTATCAGTCCACTCAGGTCAAGACGTCCTCGTGATGAGTGCCGAAGGGAACGCCTGTGGGTGGTTTCATGTGTTTTTCAAGTCCAAAATAAACCTGGCAGGCGGTGTTTTGATGCTTTAGTACATCCTATTATAGTCAGAAGAACCCAGATGCCCTACTTACATGCCCAAACACACACAATCACACAGTTTCCTCACTTCGTCTGAGACATATGCTCTGCTAGAAACACACTGGCTAATAATAAAAGGTTGAATACATGCAGTAGATGTCAAAGTCAAGTCACCTTTATTTATTTAGCACTTTTAAATTGTGTCAAAGCAACTACACGATATCAAAATAGGAAAATAGTGTATCACTAATGTAAAATTATAAGATTAAATGCCCATTTTTCAGTTAAAGGCATTTCATTATTGAATTCAGTGATGTCATCGTCCAGCACGGTTCAGTTTAAATAATATCTGCAATCAAGTCGATGATTGTGCTGGAAATGAAGTGTCCCCAACTAAGCAAGCCAGAGGCGACAGCGGCAAGGAACCAAAACTCCATCGGTGACAGAACGGAGAAAAAACCTTGGGAGAAACCAGGCTCAGTCTGGGGGGCAGTTCCCCTCTGAACCAGTAGTTTGTTCCAACTGCAGCAAAGTCAGAGTGTAAGTGGTCCACTGGTTCCAGGGGTCTTTCCCTGATGGATGTCTAGGTGACGAGGTCCTCACTGGAGATCTGTCTCTGGGGCTCATCTTGGTGTCCTGGTCTCCACTGACGTTCAGGGCTTTATAAGTAATTAACAAGATTTTAAAATCTATACGGTGTTTAATAGGGAGCCATTACAGTGTTGAAAGAACCAGGATAATGTGGTCATACTTCCTGGTTCTAGTAAGAACTCTAGCTGCTGCATTTTGGACCATCTGTAGTTTATTAAGCGTGCAGAACATCCACCTAATAAAGCATTACAATAATCTAACCTTCAGGTCATAAACGCATTAATTCACATTTCTGCATTTAACATTGAGAGCATAGGTCTCAATTTAGATATATATTTAACAATTAAAAATAAATTAGTTTTACAAATGCTAGAAATGTGGCTGTCAAAGGAGAGATTGCTATCGAATAGCACACCTACTGATGATGAAGAATCGAGAGAGCAGCCATCAAGTGTTAGACCGTGTTCCAGGTTATTTCTTGTGTGGTTTTTAGGTCCGATAATTAACACCTCTGTTTTTCAGAATTTAGAAGTAAGAAATTATTCGTCATCCAGTTTTTTATATCGACTATGCATTCCATAAGTTTCTCAATTTGTTGTGTTTCACCGGGCCGTGAAGAAATATAGAGCTGAGTATCATCAGCATAACAGTGAAAGCTAACCCCATGTTTCCTGATGATATTTCCCAAGGGTAACATGTCAAACGTGAAAAGTAACGGCCCTAGTACTGAGCCTTGAGGTACTCCATACTGCACTCACACACACACACACACACACACACACACACACACACACACACACACACATGATATTTCCCAAGGGTAACATGTAAAATGTGAAAAGTAACGGCCCTAGTACTGAGCCTTGAGGTACTGCGTGCTGATTGCACCTGTCACGAACCGCTGAAAAGACATGACAACACAGACGGCAGGGGGAGCCAGGAATGCACCCTGATCCGTGACAATATCTACACATAACATTTCTTTCTTTTCTTCTTGCTTTAAGTGAGAGTTCTCTCCAGCATGAAGCAAATCATGTAGAAAATTATTATAATTGTATTTTCTTAGATAGTTGACTACATCAAGTCAAACTCAATTATTTAGCTGTCACTGAAAAAGAGCAATCAAATATTTTTCAGCATATCAATATGTTCAGAAATAACAATATTGAACCCCAAATGGATTATTCTGAATCGCAGATTAATTTAGAAAAATATAACCGTTTAAAACCTCAAGTCTGGATTTATTTTTTTTATTTAGTTTAAAAGGTGATTCAATGCTTGTACAAATCTCATAAATCAGGATTTTAGGTTGTATGTCTCCGAGTGGTGTAAAAGAGTTCAAATTATGCAACTTTATTTAATTAATAAATAATTAAAATCAATATAACATTTAGCTTGTCTTTTTCCTATCTGTTAAAAAAGAGTACAAATGGATCTGCAAGGTCTATGCTATACTGTATTCATGAAAAATGCATTTTAATATTTGACATTTGACTGTGAGATTCAGAATACAACAGGGACATAATTAAATCATTGCCACATCACTAATATATTTCCAAAAAAATAAATTTGAATTCCATAATTTATTATACTTTATTAAGACCACAAATGCACTTATAATCCATACAAGTACATGTGCATATATGTATTCTACACAGACAGATCTTGTATTCAAATCTTATTGCTCCACATGTTAAATACACAATCCTTTTATAAATCTATAAAAGGAAAGACGTCTTCATGGAAAAGTATGTTGTGCTACAGGTTATGCATGTCGGTACAGTTTCTCAAGACACATGCTACTCGGAAACAGACTGGACGGGAACAGAGAGGAACACAGAGAGGAACACGGAGAGGAACACGGAGAGGAACACGGAGAGGAACACAGAGAGGAACACGGAGAGGAACAGAGAGGAACACGAGAGAGGAACACGGAGAGGAACACGGAGAGGAACACAGAGAGGAACACAGAGAGGAACACAGAGAGGAACACAGAGAGGAACACAGAGGAACACAGAGGAACACAGAGAGGAACACAGAGAGGAACACAGAGAGGACACAGAGAGGAACACAGAGGAACACAGAGAGGAACACAGAGAGGAACACAGAGAGGAACACAGAGGAACACAGAGAGGAACAGAGAGGAACACAGAGAGGAACACAGAGAGGACACAGAGTGGAACACAGAGAGGAACAGAGAGGAACACAGAGAGGACACAGAGAGGAACACGGAGAGGAACACGGAGAGGAACACGGAGAGGAACACAGAGAGGAACAGAGAGGAACACAGAGAGGAACACTGAGAGGAACACAGAGGAACAGAGAGGAACAGAGAGGAACACAGAGGAACACAGAGAGGAACAGAGAGGAACACAGAGAGGAACACAGATAGAACACAGAGAGGAACAGAGGAACACAGAGAGGAACACAGAGAGGAACGAGAGGAACACAGAGAGGAACACAGAGAGGAACACAGAGAGGAACACAGAGGAAGAGAGGAACACAGAAAGGAACAGAGGAACACAGAGAGGACACAGAGAGGAACACAGAGAGGAACACAGAGGAACACAGAGGAACACAGAGAGGAACACAGAGAGGAACACAGAGAGGAACACAGAGAGGAACACAGAGAGGAACACAGAGAGGAACACAGAGAGGAACACAGAGAGGAACAGAGAGGAACACAGAGAGGAACACAGAGAGGAACAGAGAGGAACAGAGAGGAACACAGAGAGGAACACAGAGAGGAACACAGAGAGGAACAGAGAGGAACACAGAGAGGAACACAGAGAGGAACACAGAGAGGAACACAGAGAGGAACACAGAGAGGAACACAGGAGCAGATGTGCATGGACAAAAGCAGCACCGTCATAATGACAGACACATGGACGGATTCAAGAACTAACATCATTCCTCCATGAACATCCCTACGTACAGCTATATTCGGGAACAGACAGTTACATCATTTAAAAAGCGCTTCCACTGCCATCGCAATCATACATCCTTCATTTTGGGTTCAACTATTGACTGCTTTTCATTTTTTATATTATTTCAGGAGCTGTTGGTAGGATTTTATTGGCGCAGTCATATAAAAATCAATTTGAGCCTGAAGTAAATTCAAAGCAAGCTTATTTTAGTTCAGACAAACAGTAGCTCAAGTCATTTTCACATTCACAGAATCCTTGAAGCCACGTCTGTCCGGTTCTGTACTTACAGGTTAAGTGCCTTCAACTAAAATTAGTGCAATCGTCACATTCCTAGTCCAAAAATATGATTCATTTACAAGGCTGAACTATAACAGTAATGCATGAGGAAAAAGTGCATGCGGTACATTCTTATGAAAAATAAAAACTGATATGATACAATCTTTTTTTTGCCCTAAAACACAAAGAAAGTGGGGTTAGTCCCTGAGGGCTACACACATTTAAGACACTTAAACATCAAGGTAGTGAAGAATGGGAGAGTCTCTATTGGCTTCACACACTTCAGGGATACTGTAGATGATAATAGAGAAATCTTCCTTTCTTACACTATAAGGGACTGGCCTGGATGCAGCACATCAGCTGCTGTCACGGACATGTTTAGGTTCAAATGGGAACTAATGAATGAGAAGGAGAACGTGTTAACGCTGGACTGTGACCTCTTTGCTTGGACGTGGTTTTACGGCATCTTGCATCATTAGTAGATTAGGTAAAGTCTCTGTAACAGGTTTTCAGACGCCCTCCGACATTCTTGACTACAACATTTCTACAGAAGTGCAATCTGACAAAATCTAATCAACATCTCCAGGTCTTTTGCATAAAGAAACGGACCTTTTTTTGCATTATTTCCTGATAATTAACCCTTGTTCTGTTGAAAATGCTTTACCTATTTTAGTGTTTCCAGTCAAAACATAAATAGCCTTTTAAATTGCTTGGAAATCTGTCCTTATGTAGTAAAAACGTATTCACCTCCAAAAAACACAAAAAGAGGTGCATAAGCTCAGATCAGTGATGTCTATAATCAATCGGGATAACGTAAATGCAAAAACTGTACTGAATGAAAGAAAACAAGATAAAAGACTGAATCCAATAATAGCAACAACATAGCATAACGAGATATCAAAAACTGTACTGATTGAAAGAAAACAAGATGATAAAAGACTGAATCCAATGTGTGTGTGTGTGTGTGTGTGTGTGTGTGTGTGTGTGTGTGTGTGTGTGTGTGTGTGTGTGTGTGTGTGTGTGTGTGTGTGTGTGTGTGTGTGTGTGTGTGTGTGTGTGTGTGTGTGTGTGTGGAATTAAAAAGCATTACGATTATCTCAATATGCAAGGATGTTATTATATCCTGCGTGTGCAAAGTCAGCAAGTTTTAGTCCAATCTGATAATATTATCAGACTTTTCAAATGAATAACCTTCAGGAAACATAATCAGGGTCAAAATGACTGGAACACAACATTTAAGCAAAACTTGTGAGGAGGGTCACGGTCTACATTTGTGAAGTTGCATTTGCAAAGTACTATTATAACTATAAATCATTGTACTATTTTGAAATGAATTAATGGTGATTTAATAATACATCATATGCAAAAAGGATGAGGGTAAATCTACTTAATTGTTATGAGAATAATGTTACGATTAAAAATGAATTGGTGTTTCTAAATGAAGCTTTGTTTTCTTTATGCAGACATGTATTCTTGTTTTTTTCCTTTAGTGGTGAACCTGGACATTGTCCCGAAGTGGTTCAAGTTTGCTGTTTTTCTGAACAATCTCATCTTCATGTGAGTAACATGATTCAGTGGTCCAGCTGGATGTTTACTTAAATCACTTTAGAAACACTTAAGCGAGTCATACGCAGACATGCAATTCAGAAACAAATAAGTGCATCAAAGGATGGACGGATGGAAGAATTGCTCTTCCATGAATGCAAATAAAAGAGATGTGCTTAAAACGACTACAATAAAGATAGAATTAAATGCACAGACACAGACACACAACCCAGGCCCTCAAGTGAACCTGTGCACTTCATTTTGTAAATGTAATGGGATTTTTTTGCTCATAGCTGTAGAGGGAATGGAAAGAGAAGCTCAGTGGAGATCATCCAGACTGCTGTCGTCCTCAAACACAGCGCTGGTGAACTGGCGAAACACTCGGTCCATGTAGGTGCTCTGCCGTGGCCACAGACCCTCCAGGAAACCAATGTGGCCGCCGTGACAGGTGACGAGGAGGGCCACATTGGGGTTCTGCTTCACCGCCTCCACCGGAAAGGCTGGAGAGGAAAGACATGGATGGGATAAAGTCATGACCTTTTCAGCTGGCTGGACCAAATTGTAGTTTCTTTCACTTCAGCCCTAAACCTAAATGTCACATTTTCTTTAAAATTAGGAAACAATGGGCTGTAACCTACTCACCGTGATTGGGGGAAAAGACATCGTCCGCTGCGTTGAGGCACAGCATTGGCACCTGCACAGACTTGATCTTGTGAATGGGGCTCGCGTCTAGATAGTAGTCGTCATTGGATGGGTAACCGAACATGATGGATGTGAAGCGTTCATCAAACTCGCGGATAGTTTTAGCCTGTGGAATGAATGCAAGCAATAATACTAAATATTACATTAACAGTATGACACACAATATTGTATAAGTCAGAATGACTGACTCACCTTCATCACATTGTCAATGTCGTACTTCTTTTCAAGAATGGTTCTGTGACTGTAAAAGAAAAGAGGGTTTTTTGAGCGGTTTGGGATCATCTTTATGTAAACAAGTGTTTATAACGGTGACATGCTTTATAATTAAAGGAATGGTTCACCCAAAAATGAACATTTGCTGAAAATGCACTCTCCCCCAGATCATCCCAGATGTAGAGGAGTGTGTTTCTTTATGGGAACAGATTTGGAGAAATGTATCATTACATCACTTGCTCGGCACGAATCACAGTGCAAGTTTAATTCTGCAAGCTGTTATCCCTGACTAAAGTTATTCAGCTCTTTTGATTTAAGTTTGTGTAAAAATGTGTCAGCTTTTAACCGCTCAATTAAATGAAAGATATGCCAGATTTGTGTTGATATTAATTCTGGCTGATCCATAACACTGCAAATGGCAGGTTAAGTTGATCATATAGCATTGTGGGATCATATAGCAAGGTCATTTGGTTATTATCTGCAAGCAGAAATGTGCATACTGTAGACAGCATACTGCACACTACAGATATAGTAAGAGTAGTACACTAGTGTTCCCACCACCATAGCATTTTTGTTCATTGCCAATAAGCTGATTAAGAGTTAATTAAAATAGAATAAGCCCCATACGTGCAAAGTTTAATTTCCACGTCCTGTTCTGAAACTTGGTGTACTTCAGTAAAATATGTAACAATTCTGTTTAATCTTAGTTGGCACATTCGGTAACACTCAAAAAGAGATCAAGCCCCAAACGGGGGGCAGTCGAGGACAATGTCCTCACACACACTGGACTGTGGTGAATTAAGCCGGGTTTATCCCCCACTGACCGGTCCACGGATGCCTGCAGGCAGCTGGTGAGGTAGGAGTTGAAGAGGAAGCGGTCCAGGGGCTTTTCCAGTGAAGCCGTGCACTCAAACACATCCCAGCCTGCCGAGAAAACCACCACCCCCTTCAGACGCACCGCCGAGCCCTTCCGACCCAGATAGTTCGCCAGCATCATCCTGCAGGGAGACAAATACCACTATCTTTTGAAAATTCATATTCAAAGCATTCTTCCATCTTAGAAACATTGCCAAGCTACAGGACATGTGAACTGTTTCTGATGCAGAAAAGCTAGTTCATGCATTCATGACCTCTAGACTGGACTATTGTAATGCACTGCTAGGTGCTTGTCCTGCATCTTCAATAAACAAGCTACAGATAGTACAAAATGCTGCGGCTAGAGTCCTTACCAGGTCAAGAAAATATGATCATATTACTCCAATTTTACAGTCTCTGCACTGGCTACCTATTAAGTTTCGTATCAGTTACAAAATATTATTACTTGCCTATAAGGCCCTAAATGATTTAGCTCCTGCGTACCTAACTAATCTTCTATCACGCTACAATCCAACCCGCTCCCTAAGGTCCTAAACTCTGGACTCTTGGTAGTACCTAGGATAGCAAAGTCCACTAAAGGAGGTAGAACTTTTTCATATCTGGCTCCTAAACTCTGGAATAGCCTTCCTGATAACGTTCGGGGTTCAGACACACTCTCTCTGTTTAAATCTAGATTAACATCCCGTGGTAGCTAGGAATTACACAAGCTTCAGTCTGGATCAACCCTTAAATGACCTGAGATGACCGAACACCTGAGAAGAGATGATACCAACCCCTCAGAGGACCTCAGAGGAAGACACTCAGACAGTATACAGAATTAACCAAATTTTGCCTTAAATTAAATATATTAAGTTTCTACAATATATAAATCTATTTTAGAAGCTTAATTTCCTGTAAAGCTGCTTTGTAACGATTGTATCGTAAAAAGCGCTATACAAATAATCTTGAATTGAATTGAATTGAATGAGATTTACTGCAGCAGCTGCAACATTTCTAAGAACACACACACATTATATATGTATGGCTGCTAGTCTTTTGTACGTAAGCTGTGTGAAGTTGACCCTTTTCTTTCTGTAAGACGGAGTGGATAAAAGCGCTGTGCTGCCGACTCAGCTGTTACTTAGAACCAGGTATAAATTTAGGGTGAAATGACGCAGTGAGGATCTGGGAAATAAAACATCATCTGCATCACATGACGGGAAAAAAATGCATGAACAGAGCATGAATTGGGGACACTTTATAATACATGTCAGGAATGAACATTATTATATAACGCTTTTTATGCAAACAGCAGTTTCAGTTGTGTATTCAGTGTGTGTGTGTGTGTGTGTGTGTGTGTGTGTGTGTGTGAACTGGTATATATGGTTTATGAGGACACAAATATGTATAATAACATGGGTATTACAACATGAAGGTGGTTTATGGGGACACTGCCTATGTCCCCGTAAACCAAAAGGCTTAAAAAATGTAATAAATTGTGTTTTTTTTTAAAATCTCAAAATGCACCGTCTCCTGTGAGGGCTAAGTTTAGGTGTAGGGTAGGGCAATAGCACATACAGTTTGTACAGTATAAAAACCATTACGCCTATGGAGAGTCCCCGTAAACAACATATGCCAGACTGTGTGTGTGTGTGTGTGTGTGTGTGTGTGTGTGCGTCTGTGTGTGTGTGTGTGTGTGTGTGTGTGTGTGTGTGTGTGTGTGTGTGTGTGTGCGTGCGTGCGTGCGTGTGTGCGTGTGTGTGTGTGTGTGCGTGCGTGCGTGCGTGCGTGCGTGCGTGCGTGTGTGTGTGTGTGTGTGTGCTGAACTCACCCGCCCATTGAAACCCCAGCCGCCATGAGCGGAGCTTTGTCGATGGTCCGCTGGACATGTTCAATGACCTCCTCCAGATCCTCTGTGTTCGCTGCACAGTACGTCCTAGGCGTCTGGAGCACAGTGAGCACAGGATATAAGACAACCACAGACACACACACACACACACACACCAGAGATCTGTATTCATACTCAGGGAATCTCACAACCTCAGGTGAATCTGAGCATAAACCCCTGAACATAAGGATCAAGCATGTTCATGAGATTTACTGATTGTTTAAAGTCTCTTATTTCAACTGAATAAAACATTTATTGTGCTTTAAAATGACTAAATATTATGTATTTTTCTTAAAATGACATATTTCTATGGGAGAATATTATGCAAAGGTTTTTATGAACACATTTCAGCTTCTTCAAACACAGCTGTCTGACATGAGTATCACTGCAGGGATTTTAAGCCTCTTCTGTTGGACGCAAAAACAGCAAAGTTCACGAGTCAGAGGAAAGGATTTATCGACAGGCAACAAATATGACATAACTTCAGTTTAAATGACTCAAGCTCTATACGTATGTTTGGTGATATATTGAAGCTGACAGAAGTGTGTTTTTGTGCCAAAGCTTAATGTGACAACATTTTGGCTTAAGTTACTGAACAAAACAGAGATAAAAGTTCTCCTTACCAGTAACTGTTCACCCGATACTCCTCTGTTATTAAACACCACGCATCTGAAAAACACAAGAAAGGATTCACAAACACGTTTCTGAAGTTGAATTCTTGATTCTGATTGGCTGACAGGTTCTGAAGGCATTCACTTCAGTGTTTTAGGGATCACAACCCGAGATGAGCACATTAAATAGACATACGCAAACAGATTAATGTACTTGTATTAATGCCATCAATAATTCAGCAGTTCAGAGTCAATTCTTTCTAGCTGAGCATGATTACAAAACTCTATATTTTGAACTAGATAACTTTTAGCTAATATTTTATCATTTCCCATTACTTTTCTAGCCCTGGAAATCATCATTTTTAAATGTTCTGATAGCATGGGACGCCTGCTACTAACAACACAATTCAATGTAAATCATTTCTGCACTGTAATGAACAAACAAACCCTGAAAACTAGTGTCACTTTGAGATCACTTATAAACACTTAACGTGTTTCTCTTGAACTGTATCATTTTCTAGGCCAGTCTAGTCCGACTGCTCTTGACAGAAGAGCTGTGTGATGCTTGAAAGCAGTTCTGTTGACCTCGTGTCCATCACAATATTTCCATCGGGTCAGTTTGTTTGCAGGTCATGCCGCCGGGTCAGCTTCTGTCTGATCGTGTCCGGAGTCTCAATACTTCACCGATGGTGTTTTTACTCATTGTTACAAGTGTTGTACATTGTTACTAGACTGTAGAAACACACCACACCTAAACAAGCTGCCTGATCATATCATAAATCTGCAGAAAAGAGGTGCGTTGATGAGTAATGTGGCACAGAATTAAAGGCTTGTTCGAGTACAAACAATAGTAACAGTGATGCTCTGTATTCACACACAGTGACAGTGCTTGTGTCATCAGATTCTACTCAAAGTCATGTCATGTTCATGTATAACTGTTGTCAACTCAATCATTTCCTAGCACATGAGAGCTTTGAAGAGGGCAATAACCGCCCAGTTCCACTGCCTGTTTATCACACACAGCACATGTATGTATCTGATATAACATGAAACATGTAACCCTGTACAGGGCCAGGATCCTGCAGGCCTTATCTGACTACTTCTAGGAGCCTTTCTGCTCTCGTCCTTCACAGGTTTTACATCACTCTCACATTTAAGCTACTTTCTCTCTCTACATTTCATTCTCTATTACTTGGGCACTACTCCACACACAAACTAACACTGCATGACCATTGCTGTTATCATTAACTAAAGCTAAAACTATACAAAACTGCTTTCAGTAACTGTGTGCACCCACACACACACACAAAAAGCTTTACAGCAGGTGCATTGTGTCTTCCTTGTTTGTGTTCAGAAAGTACCCTGTGTTTGTTGCATTTTAAGTTCGAATGTTTCTGATTATTTGACAAAGATGGAAATATTTGACCCATGTTTAGACATGTTTAGAGAGCACTGAGGCAGCGTGCTGTCATGTTGTTCTTGTTTAGTATGTAACGTTTACCCTGTTAATATAGTATTAGTAGATATTTGTTCAAATATCATAGTTCAGTGTCCATAGCTTTAGTATCACTGATTACTATATTACTATATCACTGAATATTATAGTTTTTGAGAATATTTTAAATGAAGTTTTAGTTTTGTGTTTCTGTAATAACTTGAATTATAGTTCAAATTCTAGTACTTCTGATGTGTTTTTGTCATTTAAATAGTATTTTAATGTTTATACAGTATTCATATCATTTTTATTATTAGTTTTAAGTTTAGTTTTTGTTATTTTAGTTCTTCTAATTTAACTAAAAATAACATGTTGCTTTGGCAAATAGCTGAAATAAAATACGTTTTTAGTTTTTAAAATATGTATTTCTTTCTCTTTTTAAGTAACAAATCTTTTTGTTTCGTTTTTTATGGTTTTAGTTTTAGTTAAACCTTGTACTCAAGGATTGTAATAAACGGCAAACACTGCCAATCCTCTTACCTTTCTAAAGGCATCCCAGGACATATTATTACACACATGTGTGGAATACTTGATTCTGATTGGTCGATCATGGCATTCGGGGGTCAAATATTTTTAACTGTATAACAGACCACTGTCTCTGTGTTACACTAGTTTCACATCTCTCATATCACTCCACTGTCTCTTTCTTCTCAAATAATTAAAAACATATTTTAATTGATTTATTGATTGGTAATTTCACCATCTAAACAGCAGAAATCCCAACATCTATCAGTCAGTACACAAATGACTCCTTGAAATAAAAAGCTTCCATGCTCAGCTGCAAAACAAAGTTGAGATCTATAGCACACGTCACTGCTTATGTGCTAGTTTAGCAGCTGGTGGGCCGATTTCTGCTGCGGCATGGAAAGTGGTTCTTAGCTAAGCTGCAAAGCTGGTCAAAGCTGTAATTCATTAAGCAGAGAACAGGCCAAAGCAAGCTGCTGTAGCCCCCACGGCCTCACGCCTCCAGAGAATTACAAGAATGAGCTCCTGACAGATGCCCACGAGAGAAAATGCCCGTCTCTGCATCCCTTTAATACAGAGCTCAGCAGTTTGTTCTCTCTCTCTCTCTCTCTCTCTCTCTCTCTCTCTCTCTCTCTCTCTCTCTCTCTCTCTCTCTCTCTCTCTCTCTCTCTCTCTCTCTCTCTCTCTCTCTCTCTCTCTCTCTCTCTCTCTCTCTCTCTCTCTCTCTCTCTCTCTCTCTCTCTCTCTCTCTCTCTCTCTCTCTCTCTCTCTCTCTCTCTCTCTCTCTCTCTCTCTCTCTCTCTCTCTCTCTCTCTCTCTCTCTCTCTCTCTCTCTCTCTCTCCTCTCTCTCTCTCTCTCTCTCTCTCTCTCTCTCTCTCTCTCTCTCTCTCTCTCTCTCTCTCTCTCTCTCTCTTCATGGAGTGGTAGCTTCAGAAGTGGATTCTGACAAAGATGTTACAGGAGTATTGTAAGCATGCATTGATCTACACCACAGCTACACATGTTCTGGATGTGGTATAAAGCTTACAAAAGCATCGGTTCAAGCCTTTCTGAATCTCACAGTACAAAATATGCACAGCTAATAAAAATGATGTTGCTTTTGAAGTACACTACAGGTGCAGTTAGAATTCAAGTTGAAGGTGAAGGAGAACACAGTTGTGCATTAAAAACGGTCAAATTGTGATGGGCTGAAGCCGTTGTAAAATGTCCAATATAAGCATACCTTTAACTACACATCGATTTATCTATATTAATGTGCTTTAAAGAATTGAAAATTCACAAAAATTATGTGCAAGTCATAAAAAGGATGCAAGAGCACCATACAAATGATTTTTGACAATTAGAACTCAGAATTGTTTTTTTTATTTAGAAATAGGTTGAATTTCAAATTAAGAACATAACTTGTTCCACACTGTTTGTCATGAATGATACCTTGCAGTCTTGTTGAGGAAAGATGTGCTCAGGGTTGCCAAGTTGGCAGTTTTCCTTGGATAGTTTTTTTTTTTCAGTGACAGTTCGCCCAAAACTGAAACTTCTGCCATGATATGCTCGCCCAAAAGTTGATCCAAACCTATTTGACTTTCTATCTTCAGATGAGCACAAAAGAAAAATGTTGGTAACCAAACAACTGCTGGTAGCCACTGACTTTCACTGTAAGGGGAAATAACATGGTAGTCAATGGCTACCAGCAACTGTTTATTTTCCAGCATTCTTCAAAACATCTACTTTTGTGTTCAACAGAAGAAAGAAATTAAGAAGGTGTAATATTCACATATCCACAAACTTTAGGCAGGTGCTCGATCACATGAATACGGTGACGTAGTGCTGCCACACACATAATATTTTTTCCACTCAATTATGTCGTTATAACGAGAAAAGATATCTTTATAACGAGAAAAGATATCTTTATAACGAGAAAAGATCTCATTATAACGACATAATTGAGTGGAAAAAATATAATGTGTGTGGCAGCACTACGTCACCGTACATGAACGCTTCACTGTCTATAAACAAAAATCGAAGACTATAGGGTTGAAACATTTTTAATAAATGTATTTTTGAGAGCAGTAGTGGCAGTGTGCTGATTTTGTTTATTGACAGCAACAGAAGAAAGAAACTCATACAGATTTGAAACCACTTTAGGGTGAGTAAATTATGACAGAGTTTTTGGGTGAACTATCATAGTTTTGAGATATTTGGGCTAGTTTTATTCACAGACCTGGCAACCCTTGATGCACTATTATTTTTCACAGTGACCAGACTGGAAATTGCTTGATTGTGATGTGTAAATGTGGATTTTTTTGTTTGTTACATGTTTCCATAGTATAACAAGCATTCTTTGTCAAGAGAACAAGTATATTGTAATTCCTCATGACCCTTTTCTAAATTAAAGGCTGCTCACCTGTAGCCCAGATCCCGGCTTTGCTGTACCATATGCAGAATGTAGGATTCGCGGCTTGTGCCCGTCAGTCCCGGGAGCAGCAGTACAGTGGGGCGGGTGGACTGGTCTGGGTGGGACGCGCTGTCATCATTGTCAAACCAATCCAGAGAGATCTGGCCTCCATCTGGTGCTCTAATGAGCTCACTGCCGGACACAGAGAACAGCTTAATTTAGCCAGAGGAACATTCAGTGAAACTGTGGAATTGTGTGTTAAGACTAGCTAAAGAGCTCATGAATAGTACAAAGAGAGAAACTGTTACAGGAATGAAACTCAGCTAACAAACGTACCATGGTAGTACAATGGTTGCACGGCAATCTGTATCACACCACACTTAAGCCACTAAACAATTACAGTATGAATGTTATTGGATTTAATTGCAAACAAAATAATGTTCTTTGTTCTTATGTGCAAATGCATTTTAAACAGTTTGTGCTTTTATAATGCAAACTTTAATGCTAATTTGCAGCTGACTGAGAGCATAACATATTTGGTATTTGTAACAAAACATATTAGCAGATTATATACAAATCAATACAAATATATCATTAAAATATATGTTTGGTTAAAAATAAAGCATAAATGGAAATTCAAAATGCAGACACATCAGCATTATTGTTGTGACACTCATTTTTGATTATATATGTTATAGGTTGGGTAGGAGATTTCGGAGAGGCTAGCAAAAGCAAACTAGCTTTGAAAGCATAAGATCCCACCCTTCCTGCAAAATCAGTCTCCAAAGCCACGCCTCCTCCGAAACACATGATCGCACACAGGCAGAGCAGAGGCTAACTCATGTCTCCTTCACTGGTGAGAAAACAGTACAGTACAAAGTGCATAATATTACAACTCACTCGGTTGTAACTCGCTTCTCACTCGGTATCGTATCATGTCTGTGAACTGGGTGCGAGGAGGGATGCAAATACATATGTTGACAGGCAGGTAGGACAGCCTATAATAACCCTTGGACGAGGAATATGATTGGACAAACATTTACGGTCCTACGCCTTCCACAGCTGATATAAATACATATAAATACATTTAGAGCACTTAACTTAGTGATTGCTATCGGGATGTGAAGAGACTTTCAACCAGCATAACAAAAATGTGTTTGGACCAAATCACCAACCCTGCCTTTAAATGTGGTACAATTTTAGCAATGTGAATTTCAATTGCTCCACTAAAATAATTGTATATAAAACATAGTCTAAAATGATTATCACACAATGATTAAAAAATGAAAATAAATGATCTTTTTCGAAGTATGTTTTGTATAAAAAAAGTATAAGTATAAGTATAAAAATCTTTTTCGAAGTATGTTTTGTATAAAAAAAGTATAAGTATAAGTATAAAAAAATCTTTTTTGAATTATGTTTTTTTGGCCTTTATTTAACGAGGAGAGAACCTCACTGAGATTAAAAATCTCTTTTCCAGGAGTGTCCTGGCCAAGATAGGCGGCCCAGTTATACAAATACACGTACAACAAAAAAACAGTACATCACAACAATAAAATATAGCATTAGAAGCATTTGCAAATCATTAAATCATTTTCCATTGCACGCAAACGTGTTTTAAATTTACTAAGAGACCAACTGATTTAGCTGTAGTTTCATTTGAAGAGAGTTCCAGTCTGACGGTGCAGCATATTCAAATGCAGTTTTACCTAAATTACCTAAACTTCACATTTAAATTAACACTTAATTTAATGTATCACTTCTTTGTCATTATTTATAAGATTTACTAGCAATTTCGGAGTAAAAATTGTTTCTACACTAGTGTTTTCTTTTTTTTTATAATTATGAATAAGCACTCAATAATTGTCAGTATGTGGAGCTGAAGTGAACAGAGCTAGAGTTGGATATGGTCAGTGTATTTCTCAGGTCTAAAGCCAAAGTCAGTCAGCAGTCTGGCACTAGTCACATCCCACCTGTGCTTTTGAGATGACATCACTTCCCCTGCTGGACATTAGCTTGCTTCCAATCTCTACATTATTTATGTTGTTAAATCCTCTAGCATCCTCTATGCTAATGATGCTGAAAATTCAGCTTTTTCATTGCATATATAAATGGTTTTACATTTATGCATTTAGCAGATGCTTTTATCCAAAGTGACTTACAGTGCATTCAGGATATACATTGTTCGTCAGTATGTGTGTTCCCTGGGAATTGAACCCACAACCTTTTGCGCTGCTAACGCAATGCTCTACCACTGAGCCACATGAACATGTGGTTCATTTATCAAATAAAAAAGGCTTTTGTGGAACATTAAATGCTTTTTTTCCAAATACATTTAAAAAAATTGTACAGACCTCAAACTTTTATTTAGTCATAGTATATGAGAAACTGATTGTTAAACAAACACTTATCTGACAAACTATTTACTCAAAATTATTTGAAATAGAAATGTTGTCTATGAAGGTCAGCCAGTAGGTATACAGTATCTCACAGAAGTGAGTACACTGCTCACATCTTGGTAAATATTTTATTATATCTTTTCATGTGACAACACTCATGTGACACTTTGCTGCAATGTAAAGTAGTGAGTGTACAGCTTGTATAACAGTGTCAATTTGCTGTCCCCTCAAAATAACTCAACACACAGCCATTAATGTCTAAACTGCTGGCCACAAAAGTGAGTACACCCCTAAGTGAAAATGTCCAAATTGGGCCCAAAGTGTCAATATTCTGTGTGGCCACCATTATTTTCCAGCACTGCCTTAACCCTCTTGGGTATGGAGTTCACCAGAGCTTCACAGGTTGCCACTGGAGTCCTCTTCCACTCCTCCATGACCACATCACGGAGCTGGTGGATGTTAGAGACCATGCAGCTCCTCCACCCCACAGATGCTCAATAGTGTTTAGGTCTGGAGACATGCTTGGCCAGTCCATCACCTTTACCCTCAGCTTCTTTAGCAAGGCAGTGGTCGTTATCATGTTGGAATACTGCCCTGCGGCCCAGTCTCCGAAGGGAGGGGATCATGCTCTGCTTCAGTATGTCACAGTACATGTTGGCATTCATGGTTCCCTCAATGAACTGTAGCTCCCCAGTGCCGGCAGCACTCATGCAGCCCCAGACCATGACACTCCCACCACCATGCTTGACTGTAGGCAAGACACTTGTCTTTGTACTCCTCACCTGGTTGCCGCCACACGCTTAAACAACATGAACCAAATAAGTTTATCTTGGTCTCATCAGACCACAGGACATGGTTCCAGTAATCCATGTCCTTAGTCTGCTTGTCTTCAGCAAACTGTTTGCGGGCTTTCTTGTGCATCATCTTTAGAAGAGGCTTCCTTCTGGGACGACAGCCATGCAGACCAATTTGATGCAGTGTGCGTGCACTGACAGGCTGACCCCCCCCCTTCAACCTCTGCAGCAATGCTGGCAGCACTCATACGTCTATTTCCCAAACACAACCTCTGGATATGACGCTGAGCACGTGCACTCAACTTCTTTGGTCGACCATGGCGAGGCCTGTTCTGAGTGGAACCTGTCCTGTTAAACCGCTGTATGGTCTTGGCCACCGTGCTGCAGATCAGTTTCAGGGTTTTGGCAATCTTCTTATAGCCTACGCCATCTTTATGTAGAGCAACAATAATTTTTCAGATCCTCAGAGAGTTCTTTGCCATAAGGTGCCATGTTGAACTTCCAGTGACCAGTATGAGAGAGTGAGAGCGATAACACCAAATGTAACGCACCTGCTCCCCATTCACACCTGAGACCTTGTAACACCAATGAGTCACATGACACCGGGGAGAGAAAATGGCTGATTGGGCCCAATTTGGACATTTTCACTTAGGGGTGTAATCACATTTGTGGCCAGCGGTTTACACATTAATGACTGTGTGTTGAGTTATTTTGAGGGAAAAGCAAATGTACACTGTTATACAAGCTGTACACTCACTACTTTACATTGAAAAGATATAATAAAATATATACAAAAATGTGAGGGGTGTACTTACTTCTGTGAGATACTGTACACAAAATTGCCTAAATGTGCCTGATATTGCTGAATGATGTATTTTCAATGCATGGACTCTTTTGTTGTTTTATAAGACCTCATCGTGACTCTGCTGGAAGTGTCTGACTCCTCCAGAGACGCTGCGGACAGAATCTGTGTCAAAGGGCTCTCGTGTTGTTTTACAGCTAGCTTTCTCAGAGATCAGACGTCATGTAGAGCTACATGTGTGCGGTGTAATATCAGAGCCAACATTAAATATGCACTGTAGACCAAGTCTGTCTGCAGTCACTGTCGTCAGGAACACTGAATGTGGGAAAGTTTTTATAGACATGTAAATCCCACCTTTAAAAACGCCAGTCAGTGAGAGAGCAATCTGCCACAGAGCTTAGCAATGACAATCTACTGACTTTCAGAAGCACTTCTGCAGAAGAATAAATGCTGAACAAAACTCAATTCAACAAATATTGACACTATGGCCAAAATACTGACACTAGGGCCGCAGAATTTTGGAGGGAAATCAAATTGCAATTTTTCTGATATAAATTGTGACTGCAATTAAAAATGCTTTTAAATTGCTTTAGTTTTGCTGCAATTTTTTTGTAGGGCTTCACAATTTGTCCAAAAATGTGGTGATTATGTATCAAGATGATGATGATGATGATGATAATAGAAGAGGAAACATTTGTTATGTTTATTATTAATAAATGAAAATATGAAAGAAAATAGGAAATATTAGCTACTATTGCAAAACTATTACAAACAAAAATGCTTTTAAAAACTCAATGATTGCTATACTTTTACATTATAATTAATCATTATCATTATTATGATATTTATTATTAATAAATGAAAATATTAAAGAAAATAAGAAATATAACTATAACAATAATACCATTTCACTATAAAATAAAGCATTGTGTATGTAAGAAAAATTACATTAATGATCACTTTATTTTACAGCACAACTGTAAAATTAAAGTACTAATATTTATTTCATTTCAGTTAAATTTGTTACATAATTAATAAATAAGTATTTTGCCACATTAATGTTTATTATTGCGAAGCTGCTTTTAAACAAACGAATGAATAAAGCACTACTTAAATGTATGTGACTTAACTTAGAAAATACTTTAGTGTTTATCAAAGCCTTGCCCTGTAGACTTCTATTACAAGTGCTGTACTGCAAACCCAACTCAAACTACTGTCTGTGACATTCAACAACCTAGATTCCTTTGGTACCAAGATTTTAGACAATACAAAGATTGCTGGTATTTGATGTTGCTCTATCCCGTCTGGATCTGTACATCCAGGACATTCTGTTTCCAAAACAGAAGCTCCAATTTCACACCTGACCACATGGCACTGAAGCTCGACTGCGGCGTCAGAGACGGATGACATCACACGAGAGCATTCAGTGCGTCCCAGCATGCATCCTTCCGTCCTAAAGTGAATGCGCAGCTGCCGGGGACGGTCAAACTCAGACGCCCTTGACTTCAAACACTGTCCTCGATCCGTAAGCAGATCTGCTCGCTCTGACACATGTGTGTCTCATGTGTGTCGGCTGCATATTGAGACGGAGGAGACGGATTAGCTATTGATTCCAATCCCGTTAGAAGCAGTGCAGGTGACGAGGTGAACAGAGCGGCAGATGATACTGTTTTAGCATGCATGCTGATCACTGAGAAGAAACACACTGCCTCTAAACTGATTTAGTGAGAGATGCACTGCAGCACTGAATCAGTTTATCCGAATCAATAACTGATCGTATGATAAACACACTGCTATTAACCCCACAAAACACTGTTTCACCAACAAACTCAAGCCAGCGTTGAGCATTTTTTTGCAGCAAACAATGTTCAAATCCTAGATATAAGCTCAGGGTAAAAAAATCCGGAAATAAGCATTGCGTAAAAAGTATTTTAAAGTATATACAAATTTGGATCAAATAAATGTAGGCTTGATAACCATAAGTGACTTATTGCAAAAATATAAAATATGAATGTATCCAAACTTTTGACCTATAATTTTAATTTAATTTTTTTCTCACATTGCAACTTTTTTTTCACATTTGAGCCCCTGAGGAACTCTCTGCACTTCCCTGTTCAGGTGCCAAGGAACACGTGCTATTTAACGGATTAAAAATAAAAGAGTAATAAAATATAAGGTAAGGTAGTAAATATGTGTAAAATAGCAGTGTCTGTTTGCTTATGTGCATCAATCCGAGTGTAAACGAGGAGAGATGTTCAGGCAGGTGAAAAGCGTTTGGTTAATGGTGAATATTGACCTATTGTGCGTCCTGTTGCCGAGCCCCGCCTTGATGTAGTGATTGACAGCTGGGGGGTGTGCTCCGCTCGGAATGCATTTTCAAATCCACAATGACTGAAACTATATTCATTGCGGGGCATTTAATGAAAAATAAAATACATTTAAATCACCATTTTGCTTCCCTTTTGCTGCACCTTTGGCTCAGAATGCATTTTGAAACTTAAATTTTGCTAAAATGATCCCGCGGTCTCACGATGAAAATGCAATCCCAAGTGTTCTACCTCTTAAGTCTAAATGCATTTAGGAAAAACAGCATTTAAATGATCATTTTGCTACAGTTTTTGCTTGGACATGTTAAACAAATCAAAGCAATTTGGGTAAAACATTTTAATTTTGCAACTTATAAAGCTTTAAAATATGTTTTTAATATGCATATTAAAACTAGTGTAGAAAATGGCAAACTTAAATTATATAACTGAATTTATATTTTCATTTTGCACTAAATGTTGCACATATGTATGATAAAATGTCAATTTAAATACAGAAATACATTGCCATTTTACATATTACATTGCAAATTGAATTTTGTTATTTTATTGGCTTGTGTTTTTTACTATGTAACACTACTCTTGTTTATTTTATTTATTATATGATTTATTTTATTTATGTATGTGTTTGTGCACAAAAAAATTTTTTATCCTAGATTTTTGATGACCTGTTGTGTATTTATTATTTAATTTATACATAATGTTTTATTTAAATGATACAAGTGCACTGATTGGAGAGGCTCGTTTTATTTAATAAATGTTTAATTTAAGCAATTGTATGTATCACTTTACTTCTTATTACTTGACTTAGATTTTATGAGATAAAAAAAAAAAAAAAGAAAAGGTAGAAAATCGGCCAAACACATCGGCCCAAAAAATCAGCATCATATATCGGCCATCGGCTGCTCTGATTTCTAAATATCGGCATCGGCCAAAGAAAAACCCACATCGTTCTGTTACATTCTGAAACATTCTATTAAAATATCTCAATTGGCGTGAAAATAATATTGATTTTTTTTATTTTATATGAAAATTGAATCTATATGTAAATAATAACTATAAGATAAAGTTCTTAAAATGCTTATAAAAAGACTTTTATTAATGTTGTGTTGGTCAATATGGCAGCTGTCTCAGACTTTATTTGATTAATTTATTGGACAACTGAAAGAAGCCGATAATAGGACGACCACAGATATTTACATTTAGTAATTTAACAGATGCTTTCATCCAACGCGACTTACAAACGAGGACAATATAGAAGTAATCAAAATCAACAAAAGAGCAAAGATATGCAAGTGCTTTAAATATATATTTTAGATATAAAACTAATAGTAATCACTTGTCATGTGATGTAAACATGTCTTTTATTAGGCTAATGTTTAAAAAACATATATATATATATATATTACTTTTATTAGGCTACTGTTATGGCTGGAGTCTCAAGCAAGTATGCATGATTTAAAACATTTTTACATACTATTCATTTGAATACATTTATGTTTTCTTTATATAAGACAGAATTTATTTAGTCACTTTTGATTATGAGCAGAAATATGACCCTCTGTTCTTGCATCAGTGTATTAATTCCCATAACATATGATCATCAGAAGAGGAAAACTGATATAAGCTACACTCTCTCTTTCTCTCTTTATACTGCTGAGAACAGGAGTCCTCTGAACACTGAGCTACTCTTTCACTGCATCAGACAATCAATGAAATTAATACTGAAAGAAGCACTCTGATCATTTACCAAGGGCACTTTTATATGTTAAAGCAGCCAAGACATGTCCTCAAGAGGAGAAACGGTGGCAACTTCAGTGTAAATGTGAACGCTGCTTTGATTTTGAATGCTCTTAGAGAATAAGGAGACTCAGCTTTCTCCAAAATTACCTTCAGACTGCTATTCTTGCTTAATCTTTCTTATTCCTGGAGACTGTTAATGAACCCAATGGCAAACAACACATAGGAGCTACATACAATGCATGTATTAGTGTTACTACTAATTGTGCATTCCTTTGATAGCATTTCTTGTCTTTGTGGAGTTAAGCAGTCGTCCTGCCACATTCTGACAGTGAGGGAAAAGCGCTCACTTTCTGTAGTTGACCCAGGGCTTGGCGGTCACGAAGGGTCTGAGCAGTGTTTGCACCCGGCTCTCCCAGCACCAGAACGTGGGGTAGTACGTCTCTGAAACCACGGGGCATTTGTCCCTCAGGAACTGATGAAACTTCTTCCCTCCAGCTATCAGTAAGGGTTTCTGCAAAGCAAAGAGCAAAGGGACTGTGTTTATCTCAGAAAGCAAAACTAGAACAGTTCAAAATATCTGTGAAATAGAAAAAAAGCCAAACTATTCATTCCTTTACCTCCTTTAATATATAATTAATTCATTACATTCATACATACATACATACATACATTCATTCATTCATTCATAAATTCATAAATTCATAAATTCATTAATTCATTCATAAATGCATTCATTCATTCATACATACATTCACTAATTCATTGATTCATACACATTCATTCAAACATTAATTCATTCATACATTAATTTATACATCCATCCATTCATTCATTCATTCATTCATACATACATTCATTCGTTCATTCAATCATACATTCATTTATACACATTCATTCAAACATGAATTCATTCATACATTCATTTATACATCCATCCATTCATTCATTCATTCATACATACATACAATAATTAATGAATTCATTCATTCATTCATTTATACATTCATTCATACATTCATACACTCATTCATTCATACATACATACATACAATAATTAATGAATGAATTCATTCATTCATACATTCATTCATTCATTCATTCATTCATTCATACACTCATCCATACATACAATAATTAATGAATTCATTCCTTCATTGATTCAAACATTCATTCATACAAATACATTAATTAATTAATTGACTCATTCACTCATTCATGCATGCATACACTCATTCATACATATACATTAATTAATTCATACATCCATTCATTCATACATTCATACACTCATTCATACATTCTTTACTTCATTCATACATACATTAATTAATTAATTCATACACATTAATTCATTGATTGATTCATTCACTCATTCATACATTCATACATACACTAATTCATACATACATTAATTAATTCATACATGCATACACTCATTCATACATATACATTAATTAATTCATACATCCATTCATTCATTCATTCATACATTCATACACTCATTCATTCATTCATTCAAACACTCATTCATACATTAATTCATTCATACACATGCATTCATTGATTGATTAATTCACTCATTCATACATTCATTCATACATATACATTAATTTTCATTCATACATTCATACACACTCATTCATTAATTCATTCACTCATTCGTTAATTCATACATTCATACACTCATTCATACATTCATACACTCATTCATTCATTCATACACTCATACATCCATCCATCCATCCATTCATTCATTCATTCACATTCATTCATTCATTCATTCATACATTCATACACTCATTCATACATTCATTCATTCATTCACTCATTCATTCATTCATACACTCATTCATTCATTCATTCATTCATACATACACTCATTCATACATTCATACACTCATTCATTCATTCATTCATTCATTCATACATTCATACACTCATTCATTCATTTACATTTTAATACTGATCCTGAAGAATTTAAACTACTTTTAGTAAATGTATAATAACAGTTATCTTCGTAATAATACTATATAATACATATTTATTAACTATGTTACAAATCTATATGATAAAATAACTATATAATATTAATAATAATAATAAACATAAGATAATATAACATAATATAAGTGTAATAACAATCATAATACATGATATATAATTATAATGATTAAGATTAATACATAATAATATTATTAAATAATACAATAATTTGATAAAATATAAAAAATGTATTATAATATAGAATAAAATTGTGACATACAAACACAAAACATTTTTAGATTTAACTTCAAGAAAATAAACATTTAAGCCTAAATAAACTTCAGTATATTAAGTCCCGAGTGATTTCATGAATATCCTTTGAATATGTTTTAATAGTTTGCTAAATAATTTATATTTGTTTAGTTTTATATTTCTATGTGTGTCATTCTGATATATTTCATGACTGTTACAAATTGTGACAAGAAATCTTTGACTAGAGACAATCACTCAAGTTCTATCTTGTTGAACAATTTACATTTTAGTGCTTCTAAACGTTTAATATTCACTAAATCAGTGTTTTGTTAGAACACTAGAGAATTATAATACAATATGCAGTGTCATAACCTTAAAAAATATTTTCCCCATCTAAGCTGTAAAAATGGGGGAATATGCTTTTATGGCACTGTTTTTCACAAGTCTAAAAATGCCTGCAAAAGAGTAGAACAAGACTTCTTTGACAAAACAAAGCTTTAATGCATATTTCACGGCGCATTATGATATTAATATCCGCTCTGCGCACGTGTGGCACTGAGAACGAGACTGACAGCACTAGAATGACGTAACACTGCCTCTTACATTATGCCATCATTAGCCAGCAGTCCTCGCGTGCACGAGCATCCGATTCATCCGTACATTTGAACATGAACGTGAACGGACGGACAGACAGTCACCTTACCTTGGCCACAGAGAGCAGGTAGTAGCAGGCATAAGCGGCGCTGAATCCGAGCACCACTGAGAGTCCCACCCCAGAGTCCAAGAGCCCGACCTTAACTTGGTTTTTGAGGTAATGTGAAAGATCACTGGTAAATAAATTAAAATTAAGCTCCAGTGAGATCATTGCCCTATAAAGCCCACGGTTCCGGCCACTGAGACTCTCGAGCAGCTGCAGCTGGATAAAGGATGCGCGTCGGAGTGCAGAGGTGAACGGAGACAGGAGTTTAAAGACCGGAAGATGGGTGGCGCTCTGCGACGCGAGAGAATGCAACCCGGCAGAACGGAAAACAGAAGCAAGTCGGAGGGGGCGGGGCTTGCGACTCGGCGTTTCTTATTCGTTGTTTGATTGGATTGCGACAATGTCCATTTAAAGTAACACAGTAGATGTTAAGCGGCAGAAGAACGACACCTGCACATGAAACGTCGTTGTATGTTTTTCTAAGTATTATAAAAAAAGACTGTCAAACACACACACACACACACACACACACACACACACACACACACACACACACACACACACACACACATATATATATATATATATATATATATAACAGAAATGACGGAAGGAGGAATACAAATACATGTGAAAACAAAATTCTAAATTACAGAAATTATTTCTGAATTTATATATTTATTTATGACAGGTAGAACAAACTATTGGAGTGTGGTTTCTGAGATGCCCTTTACCAATAGGGTTGACAGGAGGATCTGGTGGTCTGGGTCTAATGCTGCCTGGTTTCACAATAAAATCATGCACGTGGGTTGATTTTAAGTTCATGTGTATGTAATGTGTTCAAAATTTGTTTAAAAAAACTATCTACCTTAGGATAATTTGTGAAGGTAAAAAGTACATTTTCACACAATGGTGGGCACTGAGTATATACGTACGTATTAATTGAATTAATGTGTTTTTACCTAAAAATTTCAAAGTTAGTGCATTGCGAAAATACATTTAAATCAGAGCCCGTACATATTTAATATCTGCACTGCTTACTGTAAAACGGTGACATGTGATGCGTGTTACTTTACTCAACGTAGAAGCAACTAGCCAATCAGAGTCGTTTATGGTTGCATGAATTGATATTTTATACGCGGTTTTTGCTTGAACTACTTGAGTGGATTTCCATCTGTGTGTCAGCGAGAAGGCTCTGATAAGTGCGGATTTAGACGGTGACTTTCTGAATTGTACATAATACGAAAATGATTTTAAAATGTTCCGAGTTTCAAACGCGGCTCAGCGGTCAATGTATGAACCCTTCTATGCTGCGGTCTGGGTCATGAATATTAATTAGGGTACGTGACTGGACACTCAGGGAAGGCTGTACTAAGCAACGTCAGTCTAACCTAACTAATATTCACGAGTGTCATCCCTTGTGTGTAATCCAGTATTTGACTATTATTCATTAGCTTTAGCTCCTCCACTCGTTTAGCTCGTTATCTGGATAATGTGGTCATTTGCCTGCACGCATATATAAGCGGACATAACATCTGGCTTACTCGGAGAACTGGAAAGCAGCATATACAATGAGATGCCACTTTAGCAAGTAATAAGTAGCCTACGGCAGATGTATGAGAGAGATTGTAAATAGACTGCACGAAAGCTGCAGGATAGCGTCCTCTACTGAAGACAGCATACTATCGAAGCAGTCTATTTTGTTAATGCAGTACAGCTTGACTTCAGGGAGATGTCTTACTCGTCTGTTGTATTTGATTCGGTTTATATATATATATATATATATATATATATTTGTTCTGCTGAACTGAAAAGTCTGTCACATTGAGCAGTATAACTGTCTAACTGTCTTTCGTCATAGAAATAGAGAGGCATAGTTTATTGCAAGACAAAAAAGAAAACGACACGAAACAGCACTGCATGCATATACAATAACAGAGGAGAAAAAACAACAACAATGACAACCAATCAGTATGAAACATATCGTCATAAGCCTTAATAAACGTGTTATTCTTGTTCTTATCAATGTGTTTAAGAGATTTAACAATACATTTCTGCAAGAAAGACATCAAATCTAGGCAACATATTGAAAATTTAGTTTTATGAATATAAAATGTACAACGCAAAATCAAAAACAACAAGATCGATGGTATGGTCACTGCCAGAAAAATACTAAAATATATCTTTCAGTGAACATTTTAAATCACATTTGATAAAAGAAGATGAATAACGACGTAAGTTCTCTCAAAGAGATTTAACCTGGATGCAATAATATATAAATGGAGTACAGTTTCTTCCTTTGCAGAATACACATAAGGTAGAGAGATCAAAAAAGAAGCAATTTGGGAGTTCGTTGGATAAACATCATGCACAATCTTAAAATGTACCTCTCTGATTTTATAATAGATGCAGAATGTCTCAGGGAGTAACCGTGCTCTCTGTAAAAAATTACATCTTGGGGATGTATACTGAATAATGTAGCATTCGCTTTATATATCTACTGTTACTTTTTATGAAGAAAACAAACTCCATCCAATAAAAGTTTGGGCATAATTGTTTTCCTCTCATTAAAGCATAAGTATGATTTATAAATGCACATAACATGATAAAAACTATACAGCGTGATAAATTCTTCATACTCCAGTATTAAATAAACCCAAAACAAAGACAATAACTCTGTCATACCACTTGTCAATAAAAAGAGACGTTCCACCGATTAAAATCCTTGAATTATTCCTAAGAATTTCATTGTGGGGAGAAAAGTTTGCACATAACACAATTCCCAAGTAAGTAAAGCTTGTTGGTGAAAACTAGAGAGAGAAATTGGTTATTTAGAAGGGGTGAAATTGCATGTTAAAAGACAATCTAGACAACAGAGAGGCGTAGTGTGCATCACGTGTTTCATGTAAACACGGTGCATTGAAGAAAATTCAGAAAAGGACAAAGGTAAAACAAAAATTATATATATAAAAAAAAGGTAACATAAAAGTCTCTAACACAAACAGCAATTTTTTACATTTAAACATTTGAATCTGTTCTTTCCAGTAAATCATAGGCTGTCAGCACAATCTGTCATACACACACCTAAAACATCCGTTTAAACACATGTGATGTTGGAAAATTATTATTATCATATTTATTTTGTATATTTATATGTATAGTTTAAATATTTTATCAGACAACTGGATTTGTTCACTTTAATTAACTTCAAACCAGTCAAAATACTGTGTCGGCACATCTACTGCGTTCTTTCTCTTTTAGGACAGAATAGACAACAACATTTTTATTATAATAAATGTGAAATAATCATTTTCAATAATAAATGTGCTATCCAGCACATCCAGTATTTGTTCACACGTGTAAATATTCATTTTATACCAGGCTTTTTTTTGTAAATATTTTTTATGGCTGTCATTTATTTTGTTATGTTTTTATATATTACTGTTGTACTGTGATGAAATGACCTGGGCTTTAAATAATTAAATATTATTAAAAAATCTGATTATAGAATATTTTAAAATAATGTTTATTAAACATGCATTATGTTTAAAAGCTCCATAGCTAGATAAGATATCTAAAATATTTTAGAAACATATAATGTATTTATTTATCATCATTATGTCTATATTCTATATCTGTGTGTGTGCGCGCGCGTGTAGTTGTGTGTTTATTACTACGGCCGGTTGGAACGTTGCTTTGGGGTTGTGTCTCAAAACCTAGTGAGCGGCCTGCCTAGACAGCGTTTTAGAGCATTAAATGGCGCGTTCAGTCATCAGAAGAACGTGTGATGTCGCATGAGTTCCAGTCCTCACTATAAAGATGCGGATCGCGTTCCAATGCTCGCCAGTGATGTCTAGTTAGGAGTGTCCGTAGGTTTTGACACGCGGCCATTGCGTTGAGCTCATTCGGGAATCTCCGCTGTTCTCCTCCTCTTCCCCGAGTCTGATATTTCAGGGAGGAGCTGTGACTCTCGGGAAGATCGACAGGCTTTGGCTGAGGAGAGGACAGCAGCAGGTAGAGAGCGTTTGGACTTATTAAAAGTGTTCCGGCTGTATTTTGATGTACGTTATTCTTCACGCAGCGAGAGTTTATTGAGCTGTCAGAGAGGGATGTGTGTTAGCATCAGGCTAACGTTAGCTGGTCTCCGTCCCCTCCCTCCCTGCTTCAGGCTGGGTCTCGATGTGTTCATCAGGGGTGTAGTATGGCTGTGATGGAGCGGTTCAGTGTGCACTTTATTGGCTGGATGCTGTATTTTGAGGAGGTTTTGTTCGCTCTGGCTAACTGCTAGCAGGATTAAAAGCGCTTTTAGTGATCTGAGCCTCATAAAGCTGACACAACACAATGATGCGCTCAGTCTGACAGGCTTTGAGAAGCGGAGTCATACAAACATATACACTGCTTTATTACATCTTAAAAGCTACAATGAAGTATACTTAGAGTTGTATTACAGCAAGCTGCAGTTAAAAGTCGTGTCATTATTATTACATCACTGCACATTTATTATTATCTTTAGCACTTGGCACAACACAAGTACAGACGGGATTGTATGGTGTGTGTGTGTGTGTGTGTGTGTGTGTGTGTGTGTAACTATAACACATGTAACATCTGTTGATATACAAGTAAATATTTAAAGATAGATATTTATATATATTTATTTAAAATGTATATTTAAAGATATTTATTTATATATATATATATATATTATTTTTAAATTTTAAGTTGGTGTACATTTTGTTATACACACACACGCAAATATTAAATGTAAATATTTATTTATTTAAAGTATTTCTTCATTATATAATATATTATTGTATATAAATAATATACATTTAATATACATTTAATATTTATCGTATGTGTGTGTTTGTGTGTGTGTATATACATATCTTAGTAAATATTGTATGTATAAAGTATAAGTTATGCATACATAAATATTAAAAGTAAATGTTTAAATATATCTTTACGTCTTTATTTATGTTTAAATATTATACTTAATATTTCTTTATTTTATATTGTATTACATATTATATATTTGTGTGTGTATAAAACTATACATATTTAAGTAATTATTTCAAGATAGATTTTATTGTAAGATTGTATTTTATTTATTTATAATTTAATTTGTTATACAGACATATACATAAAATAACAGTAAATACTTATTTATTTATTATCGTTAATTGTTTATTAAATCATATAGTACTGTATATTAATATACATATTTAAATGTTATATTTAATATTTATGCCATGTGTGTGTATATAAATACACTATGCATATGTAAGTAAATGTTTCAAGATGTAAGTTTATATTTGATATATATATATTCATATTATTAATATTTGCTAATGTGTGTGTATATGATGTTTTTAATGGGGTCATTTATTTTGACAGTCTTACAGCACAAAACAAAAGCATGCGTGTCTGCTCACAGTGTTGATGAGTGTAATGTTGACGCTGTGGTCTGTCTGTAGGACTGAAGGAGGTTAAATATGGATCCAGAGCAGCTGTCGGTTGTTAATGAATCGGACAGATCGGTGACCGCAGCTGTAAGTCTGCGCCGCTTCCTCTGCTACGGCTCTGAGAGCGCCACCTACAGCACCAGAGAGTGTGCTCTGGGCACAGAGAGCGCCCTGGTCCTGATGCAGCTCATCGAGGGGGGACGGGGCTGTGAGGTGGTGGAGGAGATCAGACGCTCCAATCTGGAGGGACGCGCTGTCCGTGCCAACCCCAGCCTCTTCGCCCTGGCTGTCTGCTCGCAGCACGCCGACTGCAGGACCAGGCAGGCCGCCTTACGGGCGCTGAAGGACCTGTGCCGCACGCCCGCGCAGCTCTTCACGTTTGTGCAGTATAAGAAGCAGCTGAGGCAGGGCTCTGGGATGTGGGGCCGGGCTCTGCGGAGGGCCGTGACAGACTGGTACAACAGCCAGGACGGGATGAGCCTGGCACGGACCGTGACCAAGTGCAAGCACAGAGCGGGCTGGTCCCACCAGGACCTCCTCAGGCTGTCCCACATGAAGCCGACCAATGACAGTGAGTGTTTGCTGAGGATAGTAACCTGCCATAGGCTAATGTGTATTGTTATGGAAATAACCCATATATTGACTTCTAGACATTTTTGTAATAACTATTTAAATTACCTTGACTGCCATAACACAAATGGAATAAATATGTAAATAGTATAATTATCAAAAAATATAAATATTATAGATGTATTTACTGTGTATATATACTGTGTGTATATGTATATATATATATACTTTATATATAATTAATAAACACATGTTAATGCAATGCATACATTTTTAGCATTTCATGTAATTCGATTTTTAAAAAATAAACTCTGAGTCCTCTTATTAATATTTATTATCAAAATTGTTCTTTAGTATTATGCAAAGATAAAGATTATTCATCATTATTCATTATTTAAAAATTATGAATAATTAAATTGGTATTTTGGTACTCTTATTGGTATTAATCATCAAAATTATCTTGCCAAGTATTATTTTAAATTTTTAATTGCACTTTTTGTAAAATAAATTATTAAAATGAATTATAAAGAAGGGGATATTAATACTATTAATAATTGTTAATATTATTATTATATTTATAAAGTGGATATAAATTCTAAAAATACAATGCAGTAATTATCATCTAATTGCATAAAAACATTTGAATTAATTCTCAGCTCTTATTAATATTTATTATTAAAATGATCTCGCCAAGGAATATAGTTTGTTAGTATTATGCACAAATAAATGTTGTATGCATTTGTCATTTTATTTAATTTCTCCATTTTCTTAAATGTGTATATATAGTATTTATAGACTTTTAACTTATAGTTTTAGTTACTTTTTCTTCATTGTAAGTCGCTTTGGATAAAAGCGTCTGCTAAATGACTAAAAAGTAAAGTAAAAGTAAAAAACTGTAATCAGTTTATTTTCATCAGTATTCAGACGTGGCGCTTCAGGTCACGGTGAAAGCTGAGCGTGTGTTCCTGTTCCTTCCAGCGGTCGCAGTTGTTTGTAAATATATCACGAAAGGCTGGAAAGGCGTTCAGGAGGCGTATGGTGATGAAGAGAACCCCGAGGATGTGCAGAAGGTGTTTGTGTATCTGGAGGCTGTGGAGAAAGCCAAGCACTGCACGGATGAACAGGAGCTCATTCATCTCATCGAGGAGCAGAGGCTGGAGGAAGAGCAGATCCTGACCAACCACCTCAGGTCCAAAGAGGTCCGAAGAAACAGTTCTATATGTGATATATATCATGTATTTTCAATAGATGCTATTATATACTGCTGTGGTAATCAAATCAGTCTGAAGTATTGCTCCATTCCAAAAGGCCGAAAGCATTTCTTGATTCTTGTCTTAATGTGATGACACTTATTGCTCCTTTTTTAGGTATGGAAAGCATTGCTGAAAGAGATGCCCATTACGGTTTTATTGAAGCATTTGGGGAGGCTGACAGCAAACGAGGTTCTGGCAGCGGGAAGTGCAGATGTTACAGCTGTTTGTGAGAGGATTCAGGAGGAGACGGCTCTGAAAAAGGTCGGGTTACAACAACATCACTGTAAGACAATGGTAGCATGATTCTTGTCTTAATGTGATGACAGTTATTGCTCCTTTTTAGGTATGGAAAGCATTGCTGAAAGAGATGCCCATTGCGGTTTTATTGAAGCATTTGGGGAGGCTGACAGCAAACGAGGTTCTGGCAGCGGGAAGTGCAGATGTTACAGCTGTTTGTGAGAGGATTCAGGAGGAGACGGCTCTGAAAAAGGTCGGGTTACAACAACATCACTGTAAGACAATGGTAGCATCCATCAATGCTTCTTGCTTCAGTTTTTCTGAACTCTTCTTATTTATTCTATTTCTATTACATTTAGAAATAGCATTTGGATACTTCAATACATGAATGTCATTGCATTTTATCAGAACTTTAATCAGCTTTTCAAGCAGTTTTTAGTGGATGTATGAAGTCAGTTCTGCTCAGGTTCACTCATATGCCCGGACACAGAGTCACATTACCTCTCAACATTATAGTAGTATATTTACTGCATTAGAATTATGTTCTTTTAAGGTAAACAATGCTCGTTTTTTCTAATTTAGTGGGTTTTATACATTACATTTAGAATGGTACTATACTCGAATATAGACATATTTAATGTTTTATAGTTACAAACCTAAAAACTTAAAAAGCTGGGAAACTGTTTAATGGCATTGATTCATTAAGTAAAATTTTAAATAGCCAAATACTTGAGTACAAATATGAATTGTTTTAGAATTGCAAACCTAAAAACTTTTTTGTAATGGTTTCCAGATACGTATATGTATAAGATAATATATGAAGTATATATGTATAAGATGATCGAAAAACTATTGAAACAATGTAGCGAAACGATTGAACAACTATTGAAACAATGAAGCGAAACGATTGAAAAACTATTGAAACAATGTAGCGAAACGATTGAACAACTATTGAAACAATGTAGCGAAACGATTGAACAACTATTGAAACAATGAAGAAACGATTGAAAAACTATTGAAACAATGTAGCGAAACGATTGAACAACTATTGAAACAATGAAGCGAAACGATTGAAAAACTATTGAAACAATGTAGCGAAACGATTGAAAAACTATTGAAACAATGAAGCGAAACGATTGAAAAACTATTGAAACAATGTAGCGAAATGATTGAAAAACTATTGAAACAATGTAGCGAAACGATTGAAAACTATTGAAACAATGTAGCGAAACGATTGAACAACTATTGAAACAATGAAGCGAAACGATTGAACAACTATTGAAACAATGTAGCGAAACGATTGAACAACTATTGAAACAATGTAGCGAAACGATTGAACAACTATTGAAACAATGAAGCGAAACGATTGAAAAACTATTGAAACAATGAAGCGAAACGATTGAAAAACTATTGAAACAATGAAGCGAAACGATTGAAAAACTATTGAAACAATGAAGCGAAACGATTGAAAAACTATTGAAACAATGAAGCGAAACGATTGAAAAACTATTGAAACAATGTAGCGAAATGATTGAAAAACTATTGAAACAATGTAGCGAAACGATTGAAAAACTATTGAAACAATGTAGCGAAACGATTGAACAACTATTGAAACAATGAAGCGAAACGATTGAAAAACTATTGAAACAATGTAGCGAAACGATTGAAAAACTATTGAAACAATGTAGCGAAACGATTGAACAACTATTGAAACAATGAAGCGAAACGATTGAAAAACTATTGAAACTATGTAGCGAAACGATTGAAAAATTATTGAAACAATGTAGCGAAACGATTGAAAAACTATTGAAACTATGTAGCGAAACGATTGAAATACATAAGGCATATATGTATAAGATAAATTATGTTCATTTTGTAGTGGTAATAATATTCACAAATTAAATGTTTTCTAATTTAATGACATTCATACATTTTAATGAATAAAATGTCCAAATATTTAGGGGGATAAATTATATATATAATATGTATGTATGTAATAATATGTATAATAGTATGTATATGTATACACGCACACAAACCGAAAAACGTTTTAAAATGGCTTGCTATGTGCTAAGTGTTATATTTCTAAGATAAATAGTGCTTGGTTTGTTATTTTATAGTAGTAATAACATTATTATTAAATAAAATGTGTATTTTTTTCAAATTTTGTGGCATTTTGGAATTTTGAGTGAAATGTAAAAATGAATAGAAAGTGGAAAAACAAATTGAAATGTTATTTTTTGAAAATCCAAATACTTGAATATACATTTTGACTTTTAAATCACCTGCTTCAGGCAAAAACACACCCGCTCAACATTCTGGTGGCGTCTGAGAACTACAAGAGAGGTCATGGGAAGCGTAGCAAACTGAAATGGGATCCGGACAGTGACATTGTTCAAGCCCTGGACTGCGCCTTCAGCAAAAGTATTTCTGTGAGTGACGTCGTGGAATAAGCTACAGAGCACATGGTTCTTCATTGACTGCAGAAGTCATATTGTGATGTTAAGCTGTGACTCTTTGTGTCTGCAGACTGTGGAGGCCACAGGCAAGCGGTTTCTGGTGGCAGTGGATGTAAGTTCTTCTCTGAGCAGCGTGACTCACGGCAGCTCCATCAGCACTGTGGCGGTGGCAGCGGCCATGTGTTTGGTAAGACGCACCGCTGCAAGCTTACTCCAATACTGTTATGCAGCACAATGAAGGGTGAAGAGACTCAAGTCATATTTGAAGCTAATAGTTTGTCCTTGGAGGAAGTGTGTGTGTGTGTGTGTGTGTGTGTGTGTGTGTGTGTGTGTGTGTGTGTGTGTGTGTCTGTCGGGGTCCGCCCCGCACATATTTCACATTCCATGCATATTCCTTTCCTGATGGGGCGCTCTGGTCCTGTAAACATCGATGAATGGGCTCTCCAGTGCACTCCTCTCCAATGTGACTCATGTAAAGACTTTTACAAGACAAGTGAAATGTTGATTAGAACAACCAAGAATGGACAAACCCCATGAGATCAAGACTTTTTTGACTTTTGTGTTAGCTTTAAAGGCACAATGTGTAATATTGTTTTATTCAAATATCCACAAACCACTAGAACGGTGTTATATATTTTGCTGACTTGTGTACTTTATCCCAAATGTTCTGAAGAATGCTTAAATCCAGAGAAAAAAGCAATTTTAACAAGTGAAACGGACCGTGTCCAATGATGTCATACACCATCGATTTCCGGTTTGTTTTGTAGAAAACATGGAAACACCAAAGATGCTTTAATATGTTATGTGTTTTATTAGACAGGTGACGAATGCACAGAGTAGCATTATAACAGATCTTTCACATGTATCTAGTCTGATAAAACAGCACTGTTTACCTCGCATACGCTCGACAGGAGAGGAAAAGCTCGACTGTGGCATAATAAAAGCTCCGCTGCTTTCACGCTGTGTGTCACACTCGTCAAAATCTTTGTGCTCGTTCAGTGGCCTCGTTTCGCTTCGACACTTTCTGCATCACTCTGCTTCATACTACGATGTTAATAAATCTTTAATACATTATCTCATCCATGAACATGATTTCAGCCCGAGTCCTGTCGGATTGCATCGGCTGTGGGGATGAAGACAACAACTCCCATGATTCCACACTCAGTCACCACGTCATCAAACTACGCCTTTGTTTATTTTGAATGCGCGCCTTCTAGCGGTCAGAAATTACATACTGTGCCTTTAATGCAGTTTGCATGCTAGTCCATATTTAAGAAATGTAGCTGATATTCACCTCTGACCCTTTAAAGCATAACATGTATATAAATAACATAAAATAATGCCTCGCTCCAGGCAGATAAGTCACGACTTCAAACCACGACTCACGACTTTGTAGCGTTCCAGGCAAGTCACGCCAAACTGCCTGAGCGCAAGGAATTGGGTGCGTGTATTATTTATTATTATTAATTTGATTGAAACGTTATACTGTCCTAAAGTCAGTAGGTATACTGAGTCAGTATACTGTTCCTGTGGCTCAGTGGTAGAGCGTCTGGTAAATGCATAAATGTAAATGTAAGTCTATTTCTCACGTGTACGACTCGCATAAAAACACCGGATCTGCAGGGTGTTGTTTCGCGGGCTATGTGACATCAGATACATCGATCCAGTACGAGTTCACGGGTTTGACTGCCGGTCCAGTGCACTTTCACGGGAAGAAGCTTGGAAAAACACGGGCTGCCTGGAACGCAGCATTATAGTCAGAAGAATCTTTTTTTATCATTATTTTTAAAATGGAAGTTTTTATTTTTTGACATGTATACAAAACATAAACAGAAATCTGAAAAAGTTTGCACGGTTTTACTTTTTTTGTGTTTGTTTGTTAAATATCATATTTGATAGACCAGGCTTTTATAGCTCATATTGTATGATATAGAGTGAATTTTGAAAAAATACATCTATTTTATTTATTGGCCCAACTTGAGGAATATTTGGTGCATTTGCTGATATTTAAAGTGAGATGAATTTCTGATTATTGTAATATAAATCATTTAAGTCTTTATAATAAATGAGTTTCCAAAAACCAGATGGCGCTCTATATCCCCCAGTAATATGATGTTTAGATAAAATGATATTTAAATTCCTAGTTTTATGATCAAAACTCTATAGTTTGTATTGTTTGGCAAAATGTACAGTAGTAATCATTGCAATACAATTATGCACAAATAAATGCTTCTCAAAAACCTGATGTATCATATTTAATACATTAAAAAAATTGTAGCTAATCAAGTAAACCTGAGTTGTTTTATTACTGAGAATATTAAATAATATTTGAATGGTTAGTTTATGATAATCAGTAAAGATTTTACAGCAAAACACATGTAATTGTTTGGTACAAAAGTATAAACTATTAGTCCGATGACAGAAGGCATGTAGTAGATTGTGTACAACAAGTTTTGATCATGTTGATAATTTAGAGCCTTTCATATCTGCGTATCATATGATTCATATAATACAGCAGACTTTATAGGGTTAAAATATACAATCATTTAATTGTTCCTGTTTAAGACCTTTTACAGGAACATACTCCCCTGTGTGCTTCATCTTTATCTTCTTCTACCTCTTATTTTCTGGTAGCTCCGACATATCTTAAATAAAAAACAGATGAGATCAAGTGAAACGTTTATATAACAGTATAACAGACCACTCAGATCATTAGGATCGAGTCAGTTAGAAATACCAAAGGTTCACGCAAAACAAGGGGAGTCCGCTTTTAGCTATTATGCCGCCCGCAGCTGGAACCAGCTTCCAGAAGAGATCAGATGTGCTAAAACATTAGCCACATTTAAATCCAGACTCAAAACTCATCTATTTAGCTGTGCATTTGTTGAATGAGCGCTGTGCTACGTTCGAACTGACTGCATTATTTTATGTAGAATTCTTTTCTATTTAACTGTTTTAAATGTAATTTTAAATCAATTTCTATATCATTTTAAAATTCCTTGTTTTATTATATTTAACTCCTTGTTTTTATTGCTGTGAATGATTATTTCACTTTCTTTTATGTAAAGCACTTTGAATTACCACTGTGTATGAAATGTGCTATATAAATAAACTTGCCTTGCCTATATTTAGTGACGTGTTTATTGTATTGGCAGGTGATTGCACAGACGGAGCCAGACGCACAGATTGTGGTTTTCTCTGAAGGAAGCGTCCGTCCCTGCGCTGTCTCTTCTGATATGACATGTATGCAGGTAGCAGCACAGCTCATCCGGGTAAGACGATGCTTGTGATCAAGATTTGAGAAATCTCGCTTGCTGTTAATGCTGCAAGACCACAACATAATCACAGAATCCTAAATGTATTCAAACAATAACGAATCAAAGCCCTTTGTGAATGATTCGATCTAGTTGATCTGTAGTCGTAATAATGGATATGTGCTTCTCTAGACACCCGGTGGCAGCACAGACTGTGCCTTACCCATCACCTGGGCCTCGGAGAATGATACAACTGTGGACGTCTTCATCATTTTCACTAATAATCAGACGCTCGGGAGGGAAAGTCCAGCAGACACACTCAAGACGTATAGACAAGTGAGTCAACCTGACAGAGAAACCAAGTCATGTGACTATTAAAGCACTCGATTCGTTTCCATTCATTCAAATAAACTTAGCAAATATATGCTATTAATACTCTCAAATGTTTGCGGTTGGTGAGATTCTTTAAATGTTTTTGATAAAGTCTCACCAAGGCTGCATTTATTTGCAAAAAATACAGTTAAAAATGGAAATATTGTGAAATATAATTGCAGTTTACCATGACTGGTTTCTTTCTTAATATATTCACAAATGTAATTATTTCTGTAATCAAAGCTGGATTTTCAGTCCAGTCTTCAGAGTCACATGATCTTCAGAAATCATCCTAATATACTGATTTACTGCTCAAGAAACATTTATGATTATTATTAGTGCTGTCAATTGATTATAAAATATTTTTCTGTAATTAATTGCAATTAATCGCATATCTAATATAGTATATTTATATTATATTTCTCATTGAATCTCCAAATGAATGAAGAATCAACATTAATGTGGTATATTTTAAATATGTGTTTAATGTTATTATTTATAGCCTGAATTATTGTTAATTATTATTAATGAATTATGAATAATCATCAAATGCATTTCCCTCTTAATTTTAGTTATTAATTATAGCCATTCAACATTACAGGATAACTGAAAGACATTATTTTTAACATTTAAAATAGTGAACTTAAACCAAGCTTCATATAAACTATTAATTGTAAATGCATAACCTATAGATCACATACGGATTCATCTTTATTCATTAAACAGTGAGTGATTTCTTGTCTTTTATTCTTTGATATCCATCAATGACAGACTGCAGCAGGCTTCTCTTTAAAAGCTGACACACATCTGATCTTTCCCAGCTCTTTATGCTCATTTAGTGCTTTATTAAATTTAAGATTGTTTATGAGGTCACTCAAACGGACATCTGGACAGACGTTTGTGTGTTTTGTCCATGAAAGAGGTTCTCTAGTGTGCTTCATAGTAATGCAACACCAGCCAAAGGATGCCGGGAAAAATGGGAAAAAAACGTATGAATTCTGTCATCATTTACTCACCCTCAGATCGTTCCAAACCTGTATGAATGTGTTTGTTCTGAACACAAAGAAAGATATTCTGAAGTAGTGATCGACCGATATAGATTTTTTATAACCGATACTGATGCAGATTATTTGTACGTTTATGTAACCGATAACCGATATGCAGAACCGATATTATTTACTGTTATAAAGTCCATAAATAACAGAGTGAAGTCATTCTTCGCTTTGGTTTTTCCTTCTTTCAGTCGTCTTAACAACAACAAAAAACTGTTGAAAATTAACATTTTCATGTAAAATTTAATCTTCAAATTACAACAATAAAAACATTTTATTTATAAAAAGCATCATCAGCAACACTGATATTAACAATAAGCAAAATAATGTCTAATGTTTTCAAATGGAGAAAATAAAGGACAGACGTCATATAAACTTCATTTTAATCTACAGTTTTAGGTTTATAATCTGTTTAATAGACTAAAGAGTGAAGAATAATTCACTGGATAATATTCTCTGGAATATTGAAATAAGCTATAACAAACAAAACATCGTATTTTATTGCATTTCTTAACTGTTTTATCAGAATTATTAAAATGTTTTTGTCTAAATTATGAAAACTGCTGACAGCGTGGTTTATCTATTTACACAGAACTATACTCTAACTATACATTGTTTCTAACTATACTATAAGTGTGTCCACTGCTCCAGGTGTGTGTGTGTGTGTGTGTGTGTCCACTGCTCCAGGTGTGTGTGCGTCCACTGCTCCAAGTGTGTGTGTGTGTGTGTGTGTGTGTGTGTGTGTGTGTGTGTCCACTGCTCCAAGTGTGTGTGTGAAATACAGAGAACACGTTTCACTGCTGGTTATACTCAGTATAATTGTGTGTGTGACAAATAAAAAATAAAAAAAATATTGTTTTTCGTTTTTTTTCAAAACCGATATCCGATTATGGTACAATGCTTAAATATCGGGAAAAATATCGGTAAACCGATATATCGTTCGATCTCTGTTCTGCTGAACACAAAGGAAGATATTCTGAAGAATGTGAGCAGTTCTGGGGTATAGTATTTTTATTTCTACAATGGAAGTCAATGGTGCCCAAAACATCCTGATTACAAACTTTCTTCAGAATATCTTTCTTTGTGTTCAGAACAAACACATTCATACGGGTTTGGAAAGACTTGAGGTGAGTAAATGATGACAGAAATGACATTTTTGGGTGAACTATCGCTTTAATTGCTTTAAATATTTTCATGTCTTGTTTTTCAGGATTCTTTGATGAATAGAAAATCAAAAGAACAGTATTTTCTTGAATTCATTCTTTTGTAACACATTTGTTACTGTCACTTTTGATCATGTCATTGCTGATTAGAAGTGAATTTCTTTCTAAATGATTTGGTTTATCATGTAATAGTTACACTAATGAATCATCAGTCGAAGGTACTACTTTCAGCATAGTTTTCTTCATTTTTGTCCTGTTTGTGTTCTCTTTTTTCAGAAAAGCGGTGTATTTTCCAAACTGATTGTGTGTGGATTGATCGCAAACTCTCTGTCCGTCGCTGACCCTGAAGACCGCGGCATGCTGGACATCTGCGGCTTTGACTCGCACGCAGTTGATGTCATCCGTAACTTCGCGCTCGATGTCATTTAAAAGCGGATTGTTTTGTAGCACGCCTTCAGTTTTCTGAAAGGACAAAGAGACATGCATCAACATGCAATTTTTTTTTTCAAAATTTGAATTTGGAAATCATGTTTTTTGCCGTTTGGAACGGAGTCCAAATTAATTTGGATATCCAGCAGGCTGGATAAGTTGACATTATGTTTATTCATTCAGTGTGTTTTTAACCTGGTCTGATGAAATAACGCTCCTTCCTGAGAAGAAGTCCATGTCTTTGACACGGGTTTTGAGAAGTTCATGAAGTAATGCGGTGTAGTTTTACAGGCCTTGTGCGTTATGTGTAACTTCTCCACTCATGTTTTCTTCTCTGTAATGAGATGCTATAAAACATCACACATTAGCTGAAAGTGCTCCATAGGTCTTCCACAAAGTGTTCTGTGCTCCAGTAACTTTAATATATGATCACAAATAACCGTTTATTATGATTCAAGAGAGGCTTGACACTTAAGTCAGTTTGAGACTTACCTGAACATGTACACATTGACACACTTTTGATGAACTAAATAGCATTTCAAAGAGGTGAATGGATTGAATTATAGCGCTTGTTAATGGATCTTGCTTCTAGATTAATTTTATACGTGTAGAAAGATGCTTTTGTGCATTTTCTTCTGCTCCTTGTGCCTCTTAGTGTCATATCGAGGTTATACGTTTGCTAACGCTGCTAGGCACAAACTAACAAACACTACACTTCTGTAGACAAGTACTACGTGTAGATACAATACTGAATGTATCTACTTGTGTAATATCACAGATCATTGAGATCTGAACCTCTTGAGTTATGGGATAATGCATATGACAGATAATGAAAGGCTGTGCTCTCGTTGATGTTACACAATTGAATTTTATTTACAATGTTTTTACTGAATGTGTACCTATAGCTAACATGATAGCAAGTTACCAAACTGTTTTTCTGCTTTTTGTTTATATTGCTCAATACATTTGTTTAATAGGGGGACCTCATTAGGTTTATTAACACTATTAAAATCATAAAAACTATCTTTAAAGCCAAAAATGCAGTTCATATTGATACGACTCATGACGCTTGCCCTTGGGTTCTGTCTAAAACTACAGATTTTTCTGTTAATAGCACATTAATTATAAATTAATAAAGATGCTTTTGAGAGTAATTTGTTTGTGATGCTTCTTAATTCTGTATCTTAGTAATTGGAAGTCTATGTGATGTAAAATATGAATTTCACCATACTGGATTTATTAATATTAGTTATAGTGATATTTTCTAGTGTTAATGGTATAATGTTTTTAGTTTTTAGAAAGTATGATAAGCTAAACATATTTGAATATAATAATACAATAATTAGAAATCACATAAATACAAGTGATACAATTAAAAAATACTTAAATTAATAAAGTTAAAAAACTGTTTTATGAAGTTACTTAAAATTAAGTTTAAACTATTTTTTCTTCATTAATAGAATATAAATCTAAAATGCTTTTTTCTTCACTCAGACACATATGTGTATTATTTTTCTATGTGTGTAACAGTGAATAAACACAGTTGATAGTTTGAAGGTGGTACTTGAGGCTGTTCGATTTAGCTGCCTCGGATATGCCTGAGCTATGCATTCGAGTCTTAAATACTTTTGAATACTTATCTTTTACCCACCTATACAAATCCCTGTACTTAATCTGCATATATTGTCTCCAATGTGGTTGAAGCTCCACAAATACGATTAAAAACTTTTTTTATTCTTTGATTTTAGATAGGCGCTATTCGAGGCAGCCCAATGCAGAGAAGTTTCTGGGTCTTAAATAAAACACTCGCATTGAGGAGGCGCAAACATGGCAGACGTGTTGAGTGTTCTTCGCCTGTACAACATCCAGAAAAAGGAGATCGTTGCGAAAGGGGATGAAGTTATTTTCGGGGAATTCTCCTGGCCTAAAAACGTCAAGACTAACTACGTGATTTGGGGGTAAGCGCGCGCGCGCGTGTTCGTGTTGTTTTGAGCTGCGCTGCTTTAGCTGCTAATGGACTCGTGTTGTGCTGAACTGTTCTTCTGCAGGATACAGTGCTCTGTATCTGTTCGTGTGTAGACACCGCGAGTTTGTAACTCATAGGCTGGCTGTTGTTTAAACCCCGCTGAGCTGTTTACAGAGACCACAGTTACGCTGCGCAAACACTTCTGGTTTGTCACAGTGTTGAATCATTATCATCCGCGAAACCTTGCCAGCAAACACTGACTAACTTGGTACCACAAAGTAGGATCTCCAGAGAATGTTTTTGGGCATAATACACTTTCAAGTGCACTTGAATAACATGAAAGTACTCCTAAACCATATAGTATATAATACTATTACTTCATGAAAGCACAACAATACTTTGTGTTGCCAGGTGCTATAGCTGTTCTGCACACCAGGATTTGTTGTGAAACCACCTGATCTCACTTTATTTATGTGTCATATTTAAGGTTTATCCAAGGTTTTGTAATACACTTTGATGAAATGTAGCTTTTTATTAGAGGCCCAAATGATTGGCTTTTGCTGGTTCAGTTAGTTCTTCATTTGTGTTGAAATTAATCAGGAAGAACTCTTGTCACATATATGTTGGACACATGCATATGAATTATGCTGAGTTGATAAATTCAGAATAAACTTGAACCGTTTGTTTATGTGTATATATTTGTTCTTACATGTAATGACAGAACTGGAAAAGAGGGACAGCCTAAAGAGTACTACACTCTCGACTCTATTCTTTTCCTGCTCAACAATGTGCATCTTCCTCACCCGTCCTACGTGCGGAGAGCCGCAGTAAGTACAAAAGCACACATTATGAAGTGTATTACTATTTTTGAGTCCCCCCCCCTCCCATGATATTTAAGCACATTTAAACCCTCCCTGGTAGTCCGCTGTAGTGCTAGTTATATATCCTTATCTGTATGGGTTTCTTTATAATGTAGCTTGTGTGCACAGGTGTTTGGAAAGTAAAACATAAGCCTGTTTTTGTGATTCCAGACAGAGAACATCCCTGTTGTCAGACGACCCGACAGAAAAGACTTGCTGTCTTATCTCAATGGAGAAAGCTGTAAGTGTGATATTCCCATGTTCAAACTCAATACTAAAACATCATAATTATTCACCTGTTTGTCGTTTAATCAAATTTTACAGCATCATCAACGAGTATCGACAGAAGTGCGCCTATTGAGATTGGTTTACAAAGACCAACGCAAGGTGTGTGAGCGTTATTTCGATTTGAGTGTGTTCTTGTCATTATAATAAACATAATAAGATCTTTATTTTTTATGGCGTGTCATATTTTAAAGTAGTCAAATAATTGCATGATCACACATTACCTAGCACTAAATTGCAATTGTTTTAACAGTTAAAAGGGCAGCTGATGAAGTGTCTTCAGAGGCAAAAAAACCTCGTGTTGAGGTAAGAGACATAATAAAATGCTGTATAGCGACATGCTTGGACGCTTCTCGTGATGTCTGCATGTGATTCTCAGGATGAAGAGCGCGTGCGTCTGGATAAGGAGCGTCTGGCTGCTCGTCTCGAGGGTCATAAAGAAAGCATTGTGCAGACGGATCAGATCAGGTATGATCTCACTCATCGAACATTTTAACACTGTGTAGCAAAAATATGAGCAATGTACAATAAGATCATAGAAGACGTGATGCAAGTAGTTCTTCATGACTGACTTCTGTGGAAGATATTTAGAAGAATGTTGGGAACTAAAGTTTCAATTTCCATTGATTTCCATTGTATGCAACAAAGTAATGCTGGGCAGTGTACCGGTTCATACCAGTGTTTATTTTTCTTATGATATTAATTTTTAAAATACAGCAATACCGGTGTCATTTAAATAACGTTCGGAACGCGACACTATTAGAGAGGGGTCTCTTTTCACTATTGCATTTTGGCGAGGATACAGCTGTATGTGTTACTAAGCGTGAACGTACTGAAACTGAAGCACTAGTAGAATGTGATGAGAGAGAAGTCATCCACAATATCCACCATCCGCTGCATCAGCTCCCGCGTCTCTCACACACAAGCGTGAGTTTAGCACTATATTTAACTTTCAGACCCTATTAGCGGCTTTTTTTCCATAGAATATACTAGCTGACAAACCTAGCTACTTTTTTGGATAAACCTTATGGTTCGGTTAGAAGATGTGGCCAGTGCTGCGAGCATGTGTTGCCTCTCTCTGCGGCAGAGATGAAGCAGTGTGTTCAGCTGGCCATACTGCAGCAGACTCAGACATCCCAAGTCTCCCGGAAGTTCCGGGAGTCTCACTGATATTGATAGCGGCTCCTGATGCCCGCAAATGAGTTAAAATATCCCGGAATCTAGGCGGTGATCAAGAGCGCGCATGCGAGACAGAGACTGTGCTTCAACACATGTAGCGTGCGCCGCGGCAGAAAGGGAGAGAGCGAGGGACCTTGTGCGTCGTGTGCTAGTCTGCGTGTGTGCCTCATGAAGCGCATGTAATACAGAGAGCGTCCTGATTGCCCTGTTTCGGTAAGTCAGCCAATCAATTGTCAGTGTGGGCGGGCTTTTATCTCTTATCCAGTCCCGAACTGAATATTCAGTTCAGTATATCTAGAAACAAGGCGCCATGGCAGAGGAGGGCCCCAAAAACGAAAATATAAGACACATTTTACCCAAGACTACGAAAGTGTACCCTGTCTTATAAAAGTGAAAAATAATGACAGTCTTGCCGCTGTACAGTTTGCAATAGCGACTTCAGCATTGCCCATGGTGGGTTAAATGATTGTAGAAGACATGTTGAGGTGAGTTCATCAAGTTTCATTTGATTTCATGTGCATATTATTCAGGTCATAACAACTAGCTACATGAAAACACCTTAGACATATTTAAAATTGCAATGGAATATAAATAAAAGCAGTTTACATAATAGAGAGAAAGAGAGAATTTTATTTGTCATTGTGCAGTAGTACCATACAACGAAATTTGCTTGTGCATTATCTAAAAATAATCGTTTTCATATACACACTCACACAATAAATAAAGTATAAAAATTATAAAACAATAACAGGGCATCCAATATTACACTGAAGTCCCATTGCATAAAGTCCCTATCTATAAAGTGCAACTGTGCTGACTGGGTGGTAGGGGTGTATGATTGTTCAGTTCTTTGATGGCCCTTGGGATAAAAGTATAAATAGTTTCAACTGTATTTCGTTATAAAAGTAAAGTCATGTTCTGTGGTGAAATATCATATCCTTGGCCTCCTTTTTTGTTGGGTGGGGGGGGGGGGGGTTGTGCTTTCGGGATACCTCCCTGAAATGCTTTTTTGCAGGTTGAGATGTCTGCAGACTCATCAGTAAAGGAGTACAAAACAGCGTTTCCAAGCATCTGTCACTTACTGACAGTTTGGAGTTACAAATATGAGCATAGATCGTCTGAGAATATTATGCCCTTTTATTAATTTTTTAGTTTGGTACTCAGACACAGGCAGTGCGCTGCCAAAACCACCGCATAGCCGCTCTTCAGTGTAACGTTAGATGCATGTTGATTTAATCAGACGGCGTCGTGATTATAAATGAGTGACTCCTGGTTAACATGTATTAATGGGTCGTGTTTAGTCACTATTTACAGGGAGTTAAGTTTTACTTCGCTACGACGGATTTCCGTCAATTGCAGGGTTCCCGCCACCTTAAATTCACTTTTCATAGCTTTAAGACCGTAAATACGCTTACATTTCTTAAATAGTGCTATACATGTCTTGATTTTAGCTTCATTTAAGATACATTTAAGAATGTGTCTTAAATGAAGGAAAGACGAGGTGCATTCAGTCTGCTGAGGGGGGTGTGATCAAAGCCTGGAGTGGATTAAAGCACGTTACTCTCTCCGCTCTAAGCGTTCTGTAATCACTCCGCTCTGGATCCACTCCGGGTTTTACATTCCCGCTCACGGAGAAACTGCTCTGTGTTCACCATTTAAACGTTATCAGGGATAACTGAGGGGAAAGAAACATGTAGCGCACTGTTGTTGTTCTGCTGACACACCAAAAATCATCCCCGCCTCGGCTGCAGTTTCTCTCTGACAACATAGACACGCCACTCGCATCATTCAGAGTCGAGTTATTAGCAGAGAACACAGAGCAGAACTTGAATTTCGGCGCGGGATTGTGGCTATTAATAATAATTATACTCATTCCCGCCGGTTCTGACAGAATGCATCACATTCGCGCGTGCTTTTGAGTCCTGATAACACTGTCGCGCTCTCATTTTCTGTGCGCCCAGAGATCGCGATCAGGAGACAGCTTTTAATAATTATAAGGGAAGTTTGCAAATGTGATATATTGATTTAATATAACAATCAATAAACAAGTACTGCATGATTTTCTCTATATCATCAACGAAAATAGTTCCAAATAAAGTAACAGCTGAGCAGTTGTGCATCTCTAAAAGCAAATTTATATTTAAAACATTAATGTCCACATGAATCTATGAATGTAATTGCACTCATGCCACCTCTGAGCCTCATTAAACGTCTGAAAATGTACCTACAAGACACTTTTGTGTTCTTCTGTGCCACCTCTGTAGTACAAATAATTTTTATTAATGCTAATTTCATGATTGGTAACTTATTTGTCTTATTGTACTTTTTATTATATTGTTTTAAATATACATTTTAAAAAGCTTATAAACATACATTTTTGAATTTGAAGTAGATGAAAGTTATGACATTGCAAAGGTAAAAAGAAAATACCCTGTACGCCACTTTAAGGAGTCAAATTTTTGCAGGATTATTGATCAGAAGGTGCTCCTAAATTTTTTTAATTAGGAGGACAAGCGCTCCTAATTACAAGAAGAAAAACACAGCTCTTAAACTGTGATTGTGACTGTAGCCGTAGGGCTGTGGAATGGGGTTTGACTGAGTAAATACTTAATCAATTTTAATTTTTTTTGCTTTAACCCTTTATTTAGTGTGGAATTGTTCTACAATATTCACTCATCATGACACTAAAATATGGCATTGTAAGTCAATCTACTGCAGTTTTTCCTCTCGATCAGCAGAAAATGTGGTTAACACCCGGTCATGCATGAAAAAATAAATACCGTCATATACCGTGAAACCGGGAATAATTTGAAAAATACCGTGATATACATTTTTGGTCATCACTATAACAAAGAATAACGAGAGCCAATAACTGTCAGGTTATCCACATTCCTCAAAATATCATATTTTGTGTTCAGGAGATGAAAATGATGCATGCAGGGTTGGGACAACAGTAAATGATGACAATATTAGCATTTTCTGATGGACTATATTTTCTAAATGACATTTTAATGTGTTTCTAATATGTTTGTGTAATTACTGTTCTGTTAATCCAATAAAGAATATAATCAATGTTGAAGGAGTTGCACACAGCTCGTCATGTCCTAACGGTTTAGTTCTCCTAGATATGAGTTCAGCTGATTATTCTTCTGATCTTAGGTCTCTGTCAGAAGCCATGTCTGTGGAAAAGATCGCTGCTATCAAGGCTAAAATCATGGCCAAGAAGCGTTCGACCATCAAGACGGACCTGGACGATGACATCACCCAGAAGCAGAGAAGCTTCGTGGATGCTGAGGTGGACGTGACCAGAGACATCGTGAGCCGAGAGCGAGTGTGGCGGACGAGGACGACCATTTTACAGAGCAGCGGCAAGGTAAGAGGCGGCCAAAAAACAGGGGCTGTCCATTTGATGCATTAACATGTATTTAAAAACCATAAATATAAATGCCATCATGGACGTTAAACTTTGATTTCCTAAAGTCTCTTCAATAATTGACTTTGCTGCCACAATCATGTATTTCAATAAATACACATTTAATCAAATTGTGTGTCCAGTTAAAGTGATTTGTTCTAATTGAGCTAAATTTGCAACTGATGCACATTGTTGGCAAAGTAAATACTAAATATATATTTTAAGTTGGGCCATTTATTTCCTTTTATATATATTATAAACATGCTTTCACATTTGTTTAAATTACAAACTATGTATTTCCAAAGTTAAATAATTTAAACTAATTAAATACATTTTATAATAATAATAAGAAGAATTGCAACAATTGTGAAATCCAGATGTACATATTTTAATTGGGCAATAAATTGTTACATAAATATGATACATCTTTTAAACGATTTATTGGCTAATTAAAATGACATGCATCTGGATTTCACACTTGTTGCAGCTAGTGTATTGGTGGTTATGAAATATAAACCAGGGCCTGCAGGTGGTGGTGTTTCATTGATCAAACTGCTGTTGTCTTGTACAGTTTATTTTGTTACGGTTGGATTTTGAATAGTTGGTTAAAAACATGTAACTTGGTTAAAAGTCATGTTTGAGATGTTTTTCTTCTTCCCTGCTATACTTTCTTTTCAAATCAATTGTGCACAAAAGAAGGTAAATGTTAGCTATATTTAAAGATTATGAACTCCTGAACATGATGTTTTGATTTGTAGAATTTCTCCAAAAATATATTTGCCATCCTACAATCAGTGAAGGCGCGGGAGGAAGGTCGAGCCCCTGAACAGAGACAGACCCAGAACCAAACTCAGGCGGTGAGTACACAACAGAGCCGCTTTATTAGTGTGTGGATGTGTGTTCCTTCTCTTATCAGCTGTCTATTCAAATGATGTTTCTGTTTGTTTTTTGAACAGTTGCTAGGGCATTTCTCAATACTTCACACTTTATCAGAACTCTTCTAACCAAGTTTCATCTTTGCACAGCAGTTTATTTAACATTTCAAATTAGCCTTAAACCACCAAAACACTATACATGTCTCAAATCAAGCCATTCTTCCAAAACACTAGCAAAGGTTTTCAACCATTTAACACTTTTTCATTCATAAAATAATAACAGCAGGTAGCATTTACAACGATTTCTTCTGTAAAATGTCATTACGAAACAAGAATGACGTACTCTACTGATTAGAATTCACTGCAGTATATGATACAAGTCCATGTTTACATTAGAGACCCACATTTTTCCTAATTTGTATAGATATAAGAATCATTTTGCATACTGTGTGGTTTCTACAACTTCCAATTGGGAGCAAAACATCTGCCTTAAAACTTGAAAGAAAAAAATATTGTACATTTATAGTGATAATTATCTCTATCAACTGGTGTGAAAAAAATGAGAATTCGTTTTTTTTGGCCATAACACCCAACCCTAGTTAACAGTTTAGAAAAGAGTACATAACATGCACATTGTCTGCGGGTATGTGAAGTTTGGCTGTGTTTGTGTCTGACTGAGGAGAATTCATGTCATTTGAAAGCTGAATGCATTTTGTGCCAAAGCAATGATAAACGAGCCCCGGTTTAGTCCACATAGACTGCTGTTGCTCACTGTGTGAAGAGTTTTGAAAAAGTGAGAAATTGTGCTTTTAGCGAGAGAAAAAAAAAACTAATGACAGCAGAAAGTGAGCTGCATGAAGGCCACACGCAAAATCTCAAGATCGTGTTATACAAATAAAGCATGTGTATGATATTACATTACAAAATCTGTCCAATTTTGCCAAGTTCAATAACTGTCGCCACTCTTCCAAAATATTTTTCCGTATGTATTTATAACTTTAGAAATGTCAACTTCTTGATGGAATGCTTTGAATGAGTTGAAGTCCTTCAGGGCTCTTTAGTTTGCTCTGATGCTCTTTAATTAGTCGTTAAACTGAAGTGTCTGAGTTGTAGAGGACAGCACTCAGTGAAACTAGCCCCGGGGACTGTTTTGTTTGGCTGTGAGGGATTTTTTTCTGTTAGGCAGTGTAATGGCTTGATTTGGATAGCAAATTAATCAATAAGTTATCTCCTGGTTTATTTGTTGTTGTTGTTTTATTATAATTTTCATAATTTAGTATCAAATTAAATTCAACTAACACAAAATGTTAAATCTAAGCCAGGGGTCCTCTAATAGCAGACCTAATGACAACAACAGAACCATTTCAACAGTTTAAAGTGTGCACAACAAACTTCAGGCTCGTTTATGGTAATGATCTTTCTGTGATATGTTTTTTTCTTCATCTAGAGCCAAACACAATTTTTTGAAGTGCTTTCTGTTTGTTAAGGACAGAGAGCACCATGATAAGAGCTGCGAATGATGCAATGATTAAACCACAGCAGCAGAAACACATGAGCAGCAGAATTGGTATCTCAATATAGGCCTAGTTATTTTTGCTTTAAATAAGGTCTTTATGATATCAAAATTATTGATACCATAGAAATGTAATCATTCTTGTCACCAGTGTCAATATCACAAACTAATACTAGCCTAAAAAAACACTTCAAGCTCACTGAAGTCAACTGTCAGCGATTAAAAATGAGGAACTAATTACAAGCAATTGGACAAAAACTACAGTAGAACAAATAGGAAATGCTACATACGATGTATGAAGTAATCAATCTTGTGTAAACTAAATATATATTTCTTAAGTGATTTAGTCGAGCAGTGAGAGATTAGATCTAGTTTGATAAACATGAATATTGGACTGCTGTCACTTTAAGAGCTGCCGGATCCAATATATACGAGTTTGCTCTCGTTTAATGTCTGTGTAAAGGCAATTTGGAGAATTGTTTCTAAACACATTTGAAATGTATTGCTGAAAACAAGTTACAAAGACTGTTAATTATGTAATATTTCATTTATTTGCGTTGGACCATTAACCAGTTTTTCACCATTTTTTGGGCGGGTCTCGACCCACGGCCCATGCCCTAACACGAAGTGTGTTCGACTCGAAGCGGCACAGGTCAATCGGTGTGTGTGTGACATCAAAGTACAGTGAGAGCAGACGCTCCTTATGCTACCGAATCACTCTAGCATTACTTTGTCATACGCCGATCGGTCTGCGCAGCACTGCTTCAAGTCTAATAACTAGAGCACATTAGCGTCAGTGGTTCCCCCGCTCGATCACGAGTTACTGTCATTATCGTTAGTTACTACAGCCTACAGTTTGCTTGCTACCTATGCCTTCATCACCTTATTATTACCTAATAATTTACTAAACAGCTTGCTCTCCTCTTGTATATTTATTGGTATTTGACAGTTGAGGGATGCGGGCGTTCCTGCGAGTGGGCGTGGTTTCAGCACCAACAGCGGACACAGCATTGGAGCAATACTTTTATCAAGAAATGCATAACTTATTTTATTTAATTGGTGTTTTTTTTTTATCATTCAAATTTGCTTGGGTGGTTAATAAAAAATTTCTGTGTTGCAAACCATTTTAGCACAGCGATGTCACATGAGCCTTAAAATTAATTTCCTCTTTGATCAGTTCGTTCATTACTATAAATAGTAAAAAATAAATGAAATAAATATTTATTCTAACATGCACTCCAATGGTTTTATCCCATAGGATCCAGCAATAAGAAACAAACAGCCAGTCCCAGCTGCCTACAACAGATACGATCAGGAGCGATTCAAAGGAAAAGAAGGTACGTTGGGTTTTATTAGCTTTGGTTTTGACCTTTGATTCAGAAAATATGATGAATAAATGGTAATGCAGAAAATACCTGTGCAGATGATTTAAAAAAAGTTCCTCTTTAGTTGCTTTTAAATCTTTGGCTTGACCACCTGTATGAGAACTCGTTTGGGGTTTGTTAGGAAACTGATCTGGGGAATGTAGATTCTCTACCATTCATAATATCTTGCTGCTATGTAATACCCTGTACAATCTGTTTGCACATTCCTGCTTACATTATTATTTATTAAGTCTACAGTATACTGTCCTGCACATTTTATTTTATATTTTAGAATTAATTTTTTTTTCATACCAGTATTTATGGTCAAGGTTCAAGGTTTGTTTATTCGTCACATAATAAATTATACAGGGTATAATCAGAAGTGAAATGTAATCAAATCAGGTCCGCTCAGTGGACAGTGCAAAAATAAATAAAAGTTAAATAAAAGTAACACAACACAGGAGCATATATATATATATATATATATATAAGTAAAAAAAGAAATAAAATGTGCAATAGAATAAAAAAGTGCAAAATAAATAAGATGTGCAAAACAAATAAGATGTGCAAAAACAGTATACTGGGACTTAATAAATAGTAATTGTCTATTCTCTTGTGTTTGTATTTCATATAATTGCACTGTCCATGGAGCGGACCTGACTTTCATTTCACTGCTGATTATATTCTGTATAATTGAGTATCTGATGAATACAAATCTTGAATCTAGAAGTAGCACTTTTAGAAAAGACGTAACGTGAATATAATAAATTCTAGTTTTGTTTAATTGTATTTTTATTTTGTTACAACCAAGCTGTTTTTGTTAATAAATCTGTGAAGAGATCGTTAAGTGTATCATCTTTATATTATGATGTTGAAGTCCCCCAAAATGGAATTGAGGCTTATTGGAAGGCTTGTCTTTTTTTAAAGAACTGTTATGAGTAAATGATTTAGAAACTTTTTTAATTTCATTACATTTCTTTGTACAGAAACGGAGGGCTTCAAAATTGACACCATGGGCACTTATCACGGCATGACGCTGAAGTCGGTGACGGTGAGTTGTTTTTTGATACATCTGTGCCAGAGAACAGTCAGCAGTGAGTAAACAAACTGGTTTATTCTTTGGATTGAATTATTCCAGTTCATTGGAAAGTCAAGGTCTAGGGTCAACAGAAACCTGTTTGTGTAGACAAGCAAATCTGTGCTATGCCTGTTTCTTTATTTGCTTGCAAGTTTGTTTTTCTCGCTATATTTGGAAATGATTTGGTTACTGTTAATCAATGCCCCGTGTATGACATGTTGACAACTGGGTTGTTTTGTCTGTTAAAATTGCAACTTGGTCCCATTGTACTCTAACAAACGTTTCATGGTTACTCAAGTTGTAATTGTCGTTGTTGGTCTAATTTCTCTCAAAGCTAAGTTTCTACTGGTGTTAAACATCAGTGAACGCGAATATTGTTTGGCCTCAAGTAGGGATGTGTGAGTTAACTTGTTTCCCACATTTGTTTTGCTATATATTTTTATATGTAAAGCTACGTTCAATGTTAATGGTACATTTGCACATTTGTTTCCATGTTATTCGCGGCAGGTTCAGAGAAATGTGCACTCACAAGATGAGCAAAGTTTTTCAACTTCGTATAAAATGGAAAGGTTCTGTATAACGATAAAGCTTTGCTTACAGGATTGTTATACTACCGGTTATTAGGGACAATACTGATATTACATTTTATACAGTAAATATTTTATAATATTATGAATGAAACTTACTTAACAACATATCCTAGATCAGTAGTATCCTAACGAATAACCCTAAATAATGTATAGATCCTGCTAAACATCAAGCTTTTCTTGTGATTTTTATTATTTAAATTGTTTGCTTCCTGCCATGTGTACAGATACTTTAATACACTAGAAGTACCTTTAAACACGAATGTAGAGAGGTGGCAATGAACACAAATATCTTGACGTGTCTTACCCTCAGCAAAGTGTTTTTTTCTTCGCTCAATGGTAAACAGAAGTTTGAAATGCCTGAACAATTATATATTGTTTTAAAACATTCAACACCTCCAAAACTTCAGGAAGTGGCATTTTAGATGAATGTAATGTGCGACACGCTGTCCTCTCAAATTACACAAGATGACTTGATGAGAAAAATGCAGATAACGCATCTGATCGTACGGATGTGGATGTTTGATCCTGCTTTTCAATTTGGTGCTCCATTCATTGAAGTTGTCATTTTTAGTAATCTTGTGCTTCATACAGTACAGGTTGCATCAAAGCAGCTTAGATGCAGTATGTAATAAGTGTGTGTGTGTGTGTGTAGTACCCTCCACTAATATTGGTACCCTGGATAAATATCTGAGCAAAGGCGGCTGTGAAAATAAATCTGCATCGTTTAAACTTTAATCTTTCACTCAAAAAGATTCACAAAATTCTAACCTATCATTGAAGTAAAACTATCATTGGAGAAAATCTCATGATGAAATGTTTTTCTCCAATGAATGTTGGCCACATTGGCACTCATCGAAATTCTTATGAGTAAAATATCTCTGGAGTATATTCCCATTAATTTTTCATATTTATTTTTAAGCACACCAGGGTGACTAGGAGCATTAAATTGTCCAGCCATGACTTCTCGTTCCACGGGATTATAAATATGAGGAACACAAAGGCCAAATTTACTTCAATCATCCATCACGAGGATGAATTAAACCTAAGAATATAGTTCTTAAGTGCAGAACAATCCATGGCGATGAACGCCGTCGCAGATGTTTAATCCACAAGCATTCTGAGCGTTATTCCTGCTTGCTGGCGTCACATAAATCTACAAGTCGTTTTGTTAGATTAGGCTATTTTATCCAAGTCCATATAAAAGCAATTATTCTATGTCTAGCATTCTTTTACGTTACTGAACATAGTAAATAAATGGGTTGCAAGACGGTCACTTTTTACTTTTAGTCTGCTTGTTACGGTCAAAAACAACAACAAAAATGTATGCAGTCACATTACTGTATGCCATAGCCTATATGAGAGAGCCCATGATTACTTGATTTTAAACGGGTGTTACTGTAACGATTTTGTAAATGGTGATCAGCAACCAAATTTTGATAATGTGCTAGTTACTGCCTTTTGTCTTGGTGTGACTTCTCAAAGTAAAGCAAAGTACAGTACCTTCAAAATAGGGGTAAAAATCTAAGTTGAGTCCACATTTTTTTTATATAGATAATTGTCATTACTAAAACATCTAGTTGCCAAATTTCCAGTGTCCTACTTATTATTAATTTGGCTAATTATTACCTTCTTATAATTAATTTCATTTGTCTAATCAGCCAATCACATGGCAGCAACTCAATGCATTTAGGCATCTAGATGTGGTGAAGACGACTTGCTGGAGTTCAAACCGAGCATCAGAACGGGGAAGAAAGAGGATTTAAGTGACTTTGAACGAGGAATGGTTGTTGGTGCCAGACGGACTGGTCTGAGTATTTCACAAACTGCTGATCTACTGGGATTTTCACACACAACCATCTCTAGGGTTTACAGAGAATGGTCTGAAAAAGAGAAAATATCTTTCAAATCACTTTTATTGTCACATCACCACAGCACATGTGCTTTGGTGAGTGAAATTCTTGAGAGCGTGCTCCAGACAGTGCAGAAACAATTTACATATAGACCGTACATACTAACAGACTTATACAGAAGACAATGTGCAGAATACACATACATATACTCACAGTGTACTATTAGACATACTTACAGTTATCAATACACATTATACACCCTATGTACACATTCTACATTATGTACACATATATACACACAGTAATATGTGAAGGTGCAACAGACTACACATAAGCTATGTGTCATGGATGTGCATTAGAACCACCAGATTTTTAGTATTTGTGTGTAGTCCAGTTTAACTGTTAAAGTTAAAGTGCAGTGCATGGCATATTGTAAAGTGGGAGTGTGCTGTAGGATGTATTAGTTTTGACTGTTCATTAGCCTGATAGCCTGAGGGAAAAAGCTGTCTCTCAGTCGGCTAGTGCATGATCGGATGATGCGGAGACGTCTCCCAGAGGGCAGCAGAGAGAGCAGTCTGTGGGAAGGGTGGCTAGAGTCCTTGATGATCCTCCGGGTGCTTTCCTTGTACACCGCCTGGTGTAGATATCCTGGAGGGATGGAAGATCACCTCCAACAATGTGGCGGGCAGTTCGCACGACCCTTTGCAGAGCCCTGCGGTTGCCAGCGGTGCTGTTTCCAAACCAGGCGGTGATGCAGCCGGTCAGGATGCTCTCCACAGTGCAGGTGTAGAAGGACCTGAGGATTCTGGGGCTCGTTCCAAACTTCCTCAGCCGCCTCAGGAAGAAGAGACGCTGATGTGCCTTCTTCAGCACTGCATCTGTGTGAGCAGACCATGTGAGATCCTCAGTGTTAAGTTTGATATACCGATCAGAACGCCTAAAATCTCTAAATCACATTTCTGGCATCCTCAAACAATTAAACAGCAATAAATCCGTTATTACCTCTTGTCTGGATGGATGTGATCAGAAGATTCAGGACCCCTGTCCCGGTGTCCGTGCTCACTTATTCAGGTCCGGACTTCTTAGTGCTCGATCAGGATGGTATTCATGTTCAGATAACCGGTTGTATTAAAGTAATTACTCAGAGGCTTATTTTAATAAAAAGGTTACGAATCACCATAGCAATGGTTTCGTTTTATTGAAAATAATAATAACTCGTAAGCAAATACAAAAAAACACAACTAGCGAGTAAAGTCTTCACCACGGATTTTCGGGCCCGTCTTAATCTCTGGACAAAGCTGTTATAACCTTGCATCTCATTTGCATTATCTTCTATGACTCTGTTACAAAAACATAGATTAGACCAAGTCAAAAGTTCCCCATGAGGGAACAATACAACCCTCTATACAAACACATCTACTTCCTTTTTAACACACTGAAAGGGCTATATGGCCTTTCAAAAGCTGATCACACATTTAAACTACACGCATAGCACTTCATTATAAGTATAAGGCAGAATATGTACTGAAAGGCTGAACGATTGTAGAAAATAATCTAATTGCGATTTTTTTTTTTTTTTTTTTTTTTATATTCATTATCAATCAAAGACATGCAATAAATCATTGTATAGAATGCAGTGTTGGGCACGTTACTTTAAAAAAGTAATTAGTTATCACAAATACTAACCGAGTTACATCGTTATAGAAGAAACTAATTACAAGGGAAAGTAACTATTGCTACTTAAAAAAAAAAAAGTTCAAATATGTCAAATAACTTGGATTCCCTAATATTAAATATGTTAAATGAATGAAATGGTCACCAAACAGAATAATTATTATAAAACATTACACTAATCTACACTTTTTTTAATGTTTCTGTGAGACTATGTGAAAGACACTTATCAAATTAAATGATTTCAGTCAAACATTATATGATATTATGATAATTTAGCATTATATGATGATTGAACTTTAGAATAACCAAGTATGAATGCATATTTGTCATGTTGTCTGAACTTAGGACTGGTGGTGGTGCTTAAGATATTGTTTGTCATTTAGTGTTTCTGTTAAAAAAGGGGGAAAAAGACCTACAAATAATACTGATAAGATGACAAAACTACCACTAATTCTACTATTAATAACCATATAAAACGCACTAAGGATTATTGAGCTGCTGGGTTCATGAATATTAATCAGGTCGTCTGCATTCGCTTGAACTGATTCGCTGAAATCAGTGATGTGAATGCTGAGGAACTTAAAACTGTTCACCCGCTCCACAGGTGTCTTGTCGATGTGTGTGTTCTCTGCTCTGTCTCCTGTAATCCACCACCAGCTCCTTGGTCTTGTCGATGTTGAGTGAGAGGTGGTTCTCCTGACACCATTTAGTCAGGGTACTCACCTCCTCTCTGTAGGCCGTCTCATCATTGTCGGCCTATCACCGTTGTGTCATCAGCAAATTTGACGATGACGTTGGAGCTGTGTGTGGCTGTACAGTCATTTGTGTACAGGGAGTACAGGTGTGGGCTGAGAACGCAGCCCTGGGGAGCACCAGTGTTGAGGATCAGGGGAGATGATACTAATTGAGCATCGTTTTAACACCACAGTCTACCTGAGTATTGTTGCTGACCATGTCCATCCCTTTATGACTACAGTGTACCATCTTCTGATGTACTTCCAGCAGGATAATGCATCATGTCACAAAGCTCAAATCATCTCAGACTGGTTTCTTGAACATGACAATGAGTTCACTTTACTCAAATGGCCTCCACAGTCACCAGATCTCAATCCAATAGAGCATTATGGGATGTGGTGGGATGGGAGATTCGCATCAGGGATGTGCAGACGACAAATCTGCAGCAACTGTGTGATGCTATCATGTCAATATGGACCAAAATCTCTGAGCAATGTTTCCAACACCTTGTTGAATCTATACCACGAAGAATTAAGGCAGTTCTGAAGGCAAAATGGGGTCCAACCCGGTACTAGCAAGGTGTACCTAATAAAGTAGCCAGTGAGTGTATATATTAGGGCTGTAAAAAGAAAAAAAAATCAAATTCGGATTATTCATCGAATTTAACCCTCTAAGCACCAAAGTCGCAAAATTGCGACAAGACATCATAAGTCATTAAATAGACTGTAGTTTCTAATATGGTGTGATATTGCATTTGCATTCCCTACCACTAGATGGCAGACATATGTGGTACTTCGATTCTAGACCAAAATTACGTCATGTTCCTATTCAAAGTGTTGGAGAAAATAGCAGAGCAAGTGAGCTATCATGTCATTGCGGAAGCAATTCAGTTCATAGCGTGTTAGTAAATTGTGAGAGAAAATCGCCAAATTACTAATAAAAAGTTGTACTGTGAGGATGTGTTGCAAATGTTATTCGCCGATTCTCACTCTGAAGGGGAATATTTGAGTTTTGGAAATGACGATCGGCCGTCTAATGCTTGTGATTCTCCCGGTACATCTCTGCTGCGCAATAGTACCGCCGGGCATGGTGAAAGTGTTCACAAAGCACAAACAAGTGATCATTTCGGCCCTTTGCCCAACGGGGATGGGGGTGACGGGTGGACGTGGTCTTAGTGTCCATAGGAGAGGCTCTGCGTTGCTGATGATCGCCCCAGATTGCACCTTTTTTTCTGAACGTGCGCGCTCGAAGTGCCACCGCCAGACCGTACAAGTGCCGGCAGTGTTGGGTAACGTTAGGTCTGTGCGCTGTGCCATGCAATAAGAGGTACCATACTCTCAAGAACGATAAACTGTCACCTAGATACCTGATTGGGCAGATAAATGGTCAATTGATCAAACAATAGGCACATGTATTTTAGTATGGCACAGTAGTATAGTAATCATTTACAATTTTACTGTTATTTCCTCTTTTCCTGATAATTTGTAATGAGGATAAAAAGACAAAAAAAACATGCAAATAAGTTCAAACATCAATTCAATATCTTATTTCCTGAATATTACTGATTAACTGATAAAGTAGGCTACTGTACTGTTCACACAGTTTTACTACTGTATAGTAATGTAGTAATTTACTTTCTCCTGTTTTATTGTTGGTTTCCTTTTTTCTGATAATTTGTAATGAGGATAAAAAAAACATGCAAATAAGTTCAAACATCAATTCAATATCTACTATTTCCTGAATATCATGAAATTTAAGAGGTCCGCCCCCTGATGGCGTCATAATATGCAAATTAGATGAGTATGTTTACACCTCACATAAACTTTTGGTCATGCCCAACATTTTTCTAATTTACAGTGATCTCTATCTTTAAACCCTTTCAAGCCACAAGCGTTTGAAATCTTGATGCCAAAATCCAGCATTTTTTCCAAACAACCCTAAAGGGTTAAAATAGAAATCCACATTCGAATTCACATGCAAAACGCTGCATTCAAATTTTAGGTATCCATCAGGCATACAAAATCCGATGAGGTTTCGTAGCATTTTAAGGTTTTTTTTTTTATTTATTTTTTTATTTTTTTATTTTTTTTAGACTGTCCAGTTGAACCCACTCGATGCGGTGCTGCACGTTCAAAATATTGCGTAAAAACAGAACATCAATGTGGAGAAGATGTTTACCTCAAAACTGAAACCAAGCCGTTCATACAGAACGCATATTTATTGCATTCTAGAGGGACATCTATCATCGTTGCACTCCGTCTCATACAAGAGAACCCAAAGCCATGTACAATTAATGTAAGTTCAACTATTAAAAAAAACACGTTATTACTAGATTAAGAAATTAGCTTGCTAGCGGACCTGCATATAACAGCATAAACGTGAACCTTGCGATCATATGATTAAATGTTAATAAATTATGTGTATCAGCAATGATAAATCTTTGAGTTTAAAGCGGCTCTGACAGAAAGGCTGCGTGTGCCCTGGCAGAGACGCGCTGTTATGAGCTGTGCTCTTTTCCTAAATGCACAACTTACATTTTACAGGTATATTCTCCATCTGTAAATGTTAGAAACCCATGGAAATATTTACATTTTTCTGTCAGATGAGCCTAAGCTTTTGTTTTGCGATTCTCCATTAAACTTCACAGACTTGGTTCTGAACGCGCAACGCTGCACGCATGCGCACCAAACAGACAGAGCGCAATCAAATAGAAGTGCAATAACTCTGACTAAAATATACATTATGCTGAAATGTTTGCAGTTGGACATTTTAAACCTACAAGTGTATTTGTATGATAGCACTAAAGGTCATTGCACACGGAGTCCGAAATTTTCATCCGAAATGTTCACACAATGAAAAATAAATAATACCTCACGTTATGTCAATAAAGTTTACACACTACCTCTGAAATTTTCGTCCGTCATAAAAAAATTTGGATCTGGTTCGTTTTTTTTTTGCATCGGTGGCAAGCATTTTGAGAGGTGTTTTGACAGTTCAGAGACACCGTACAAGCAAACGCTAAAATCAAGAATGGCGATTGTCAAGTTCATCCACTTCATCTCGCAGCACAAAGTACTGTATATAGATCCTTGCAACACGGAGTTCACAGAAATTGGTGGTCTTTTTAATATGTGGCTCAATTATCATTAGCATCAAACTGAGCCACTGAATCCTGAAGTAAACTTCGAATCGCCCGTGTTAATCCCGCTGCTCCTTAAGGAGTCCTCTCTATATTTTAGGTTTTGATGGGCCCAATACTTTCTTTTTTTTTTTTTTTTGAAGCGAGAGGACAACAAAATCATCCTCATTAGTGTTTTTTTAATACCTTAATTATATGTTCATATATATGCCTACATGGTTACATTCACTTTATTTATTTGTTTAATCAAAATAAAAAATACAGAGATGTACCGTATACCGCAAATCATCCAGAAATAGAGACATTTGGTAATATTTTGCTCTGCGCCCTTTTTTTCACAAACTGAATTCATGCTTTATAAAATCGAATATAATTCGGATTTTGATAATATTTTAGTAAAAATTAGAATTTAGTTTTCAGAAATTTTCACAACCCTTTTATATATATATATATATATATATATATATATATATATATATATATATATATATATATATATATATACATATACACTGAGACGTGCTGAAATCGTGTTTGGTTTCGTACTGTATCGCATCCCTTGTCAGTGTCTGCGATTGCTTGGCCATTTATTGTGATTAACAGGAAATTGTGTTCAGCTGAATTGTAGTATTTTGTTAAATGGTTATAAAAAGCGTAATTTAACGCGGTAGCCTTCGCGTAAAGACCTCCTCCTCTTCTCGGAGAGTGTAAAGACCATCGACTCCACCGGGCAGGGACACTGCCAAAAGATACAAGTATCGCTTTTTATTTATCTTCTTTCTTACTGCTTGTTTTAGTTTGTATAACCAATTCTTACTATGTGTAAGTTATTATGTTAGCATGTGTGTTTGGCAGTGTTATTTTTTCAGGATTACTGATAAACTACTGCTGTTTGATTTATCTATTTTAATTTTAGATAAATTATGTTATTATGACTTTATAGGTACTTTCTTTAGTTTTAATAAATTGTATTTATTTTAGTCACGTTACTTCAACATACTACATGGAAATGAAATAACATATGTATATATATATATATATATATATATACATTTTCTGTGCGCTGTGCGCGATCAGGAGACAACTTTTAATAATTATAAGGGGAGTTTGCAAATGTGATATATTGATTTAATACAACAGATCAATAAGCAAGTACTGCATGATTTTGCTCTATATCAACGAAACTAGTTCCAAATAAAGTAACAGCTGAGCCGTTGTGCATCTCTAAAAGCTAATTTATATTTAAAACATTAATGTCCACATGAATCTATGAATTTAATTGCACTCATGCCACCCCTGAGACTCATTAAACGTCTGAAAATGTACCTACAAGACACTTTTGTGTTCTTCTGTGCCACTTCTGTAGTACAAATAATTTTTATTAATGCTAATTTCATGATTGGTAACTTATTTGTCTTATTGTACTTATTATATTGTTTTAAATATACATTTTAAAAAGCTTATAAACATACATTTTTGAATTTGACAGATGAAAATTATGACATTGCAAAGGTAAAAAGAAAATACCCTGTAAGTCACTTTAAGGAGTCAAATGTCATCTCGTATTAGGAAGGCAGAATTTTTTATTATTGATCAAAGTGCTCCTAAATGTTTTAAATTAGGAGGACAAGCGCTCCTAATTACAAGAAAAACACAGCTCTTAAACCGTGTGTGACTGTAGCCATATGGGGTTTGAGTGAGTAAATACTTTCAGTCAAAATATATTTTTTGCTTTAACCCTGTATTTAGTGTGGAATTGAAGTATATACTAACAATATGAAGTATTTCCTCAGTCAGTAGAAAATGTGGTTAACACCCGGTCATGCATGAAAAAATGAATACCGTGAAACCGGTATAATTTAGAAAAATACCGTGATATACATTTTGTCATACCGCCCAGCACTATGATGACATTATTTGTTAATCCTTTATAGGTTACCTCCATTTATAACAACTAAAACTTTAATGTAGGAAAGCAAACACGTATTTAAAAATAAAAGAACATTAAATTTCCACTATATGGCTGCAGAAACTTATTAGCTTGTAGGTTTATTAGCCATTTCCACTCCATATATATTAATTAATTTATCAAATTATATTTAGACATTATGGATGACGGTAATAAAAGTTAATTTTATCTGCATCTCAACTACCCAGACAGCACAAGTACATCTGTAAGACGTCTGCTAAAGATCTGGGAAACATCTGCTGTGTAATCTAATAAACATCTCCGAAGCAGTTTTACATGCATTTAATAAACCTCTATTTGACATCTGACAAGAAACGTCTTAGAGACGTATTGTAGATGAGCAAACACCCTAAAATACCTCTTGAATATGTAAATGCAGACATCAAATAGACATCTCCGAGATGTACATGTGCGATTAGGGTGAGTGCTTTACTGTCAGGTGCTGGTTCTGTATAACTTAATGGCACCGGTGTCCTCAAATGTTAGTCTGGAGCCCTACGATGGTTCTCGAAGTCAGAAAAGTTATAACCATGTTAGAAGAATGTTGTCCATGGTATATTTCACTGCAAAACAATAAGAAATGCTGCAAATATAACTGCACATTTTGAGAAAAGCCGCAGCAAAATCAGTAATTTTAGGCCACAAAAATCAGAAAAAGTCCCACGAAATCCTGGAGGGACTGATTATTCATAGTTTATTGAAGCACCCCAATTCATCTTTTTTTCTAAAAAAATTCTCAATCGTTTAATTTTGATAATTAGTTTAATTTCATTTTTACAAGTTAATTGATTTTTATCAACACACAACATACCCCCTGCAGTTCAGTCACATGGCATACTGTAATGATTAATGTACTTCATTGTCTTAATAACAAAGAATAGAAATGGGCTTAGGTCAAAAGTAATCTAAACGTAATCATAGTAGTTAAAATACATTACCTAATGTGTAATCCAGTAGATTACATTACAAACTACAGCTTCTCTCGTGTAATTTGTAATCAGTAACAGTCTACACACAGCATGTAATCCACTATCCAGCATGGAGTACTTGCATAGTCAAAACATTGTATTTTGAGAGTAAATGGTTTACTATCTTGCATTATTTTGACTTCTGTTTAGCCATAAAATATTATTCATTACCCATCTTAATGGCATATGTTCTGCCAAAAGACCCCACAGTCATCATTTAGTTTTATCAGTTTACTCTTTTTAAATTATAAATGTTACACTTGTGGTCCTTTTAATGAGTTGATTGGACCAAAATAAATTGGCCTAATTTTCATTGCATTGTGGATGTAATATCTTTCAGTATCTTGTTTATTTACAATCCTGTAAGATTTATCATAAAAAAAACATTTAAACCACAACGGTATACTTTGTACCCATTTAAACTATCAGGCTTGTGAAGATCTTTAAGATTATAGCAAGTGAAAAAAATTATCATATAAATAAAATCCAGGTAAGTTTGTCCAGAACCCTCAGAACAAGAACTTTAATCTGTTGTATTTGGCAGAATGTCTTTTCAACATGATGACCTCCAAAGCAGAAGAAATCTGTTTATTGAACCTTCTACCCAGTCGTTTGGCAGGGATTGTGCTTGTTGCTCTGCAGGTGCTGCCAGTACTGGATGAGCTCATTGGGTTCAAACCAGTGAGAGGTGATCAGGTTGCTGTATCTACAGCTAGAGTAGGGCACTCGCCAGTGATTGAACAGCAGTTCATTTGGTGGTAGCGATGGCTCTATCTTCAGTTTAGCTAGACACATACCCACATAAACATCTTCTAAATGCAGTCGGGGTATGGTTAGAGATGCCACGTATATCCTTCGGGCCACATCGCCTGAGAAGACATACCCAGTCCCAGAACAAAAGGTGGGGTAACGCTTACCAGGGTACACTTCTGGGGGCATGTACCATTTACTCTCTTTGTCTCGGTTTGGGGAGAAGTCTAACATGTGAAGTCCTGTGAAATACTTCTGTGTTAGTTGCCCTTTGGGCTTTAGGAGTTTTTCTATGAGGTATTCGGTATTGACAAACATGTCACTGTCTGTCTTCATGACGTATTTGGCCTCGGGACAGTACTTGGTTATCCAGTACATCCCCATCAGTGTTTTTAGAGTAAGGTTGTTGTAAGTATCCCTGTAATCTTGCTGGATGATATCATGATACCGATGGCTTTCATCATCTATTGTGTGCTGCAGTTTTCTGCCATTTTTTTGAGTGTCTTCATTTAAACCTATGAAAAAAAGGCGGACGAAACCCAAACCCCCTGCCACGCTTTCATTAGCCCACGTTTTCCTGATGGCGTCCCTGGCGTCTGTGTTCTTGGGCTCAACTGAAATCAAAAGCACTAAGAAAGGAGCTCGCAGCAGACATGCGTTCCGCTCGTTGAGGATGTACTCGTACGGCTCCTCTTTAAGTATCCTCGCCACTCTCAGCTCTTCGCTCGAACTGATGTTCGAAAATAAGGAGTTTTCCAACCCCTGCTGCAAACGGTCATCCAAAGCTGAGATGACATTTTCATCTGAATTTATTGGTGAAGAGGACTCTTCAAGCTCCGTCAACTTGGTTGGATTCATCAATTTGGAGAAGGTTTTCATGGTTTGGTGCGCTTGAGCAGTAAACTTCTCCTGGGTGATTTTACTAGGCCATTGACCCTGAAAAACAAAGCCTCCCACAAACACGATCACAATGAGGAAAAGGGCCACACTGCAGTATCTGTGCCTCCGCTTCCATCGCATGATCTCTTTGGGTTTGTTAGATTTGTCAAGCCTTCCAGAGTAAACAGCAAGTCCAGATATGTGGAAACCTGCAAATAAAAGGAACCATATTTTACTTATTGCTACTGAAGAAAATTAGCCTTGTTTTAATGTATGCATATAATGGATTTAATATTTGTGATCTCGGTGTGTTGCGTTCTTCTTGGTAGGTGAAGGTATGGCTAGGTTGGATGACGGTAAATACTGCAGGGCTCGCAAAATGGCACTAAGGACAGGAACGCTTTAGATTTTTGTTGGACGAGATTAATTTAATTAGCCTGAATTAAAAAAGACCGCTATAATCCTAACCAGCTGCAACAGCGACACACAAAGTTTATATTTTAGAAATGGCTTCAATTTCTGCAACGTCGCGGGTGGAACAAAAACAGACGGTTATAATCTCAGGTATTGAAGATGTGCTTTATTCAATGTCAAAAGTGTCTAATGGCGTGAAGTTTATAGCCATACTGAAAGCGACAATAGATAGTTTACCTCAGATCCTGAAAATAAATTAAAGACAACATGCAAGTTAAAACTGAACTCAATGGGAACCATCAAGTGTTTTCAATGACAAAGATGGTATCAGTCACTCAGTATGTAGTTTTAACAATGTTAAGATTTAATATTTCTTAATTCGATTATAAACTTTTTCGTTTCATTGGGAGAGTGCAATGCACTTCTCGCTTCTGAATGGCTGTGATATTTGAGTGATCCTCTCGTGTTGCGGTGTCGTGTAGTGTCTGGTATGGACAGTTAAATTGCTTGTCTCTTATCGCATTATGTCTGATTAGGACAAGGTTTTGGCTGGTTTACGAAGATGCTCCCCTGTCTGTCACCGATCATGGAAAGTAAAAATTAAATGTGTAATTTATTTACGCACATTAAAAATATTTTTTAAAAGCTTTGTGCTTTTCACATTTGTATTTACATCATTATTATAGGCTGTAATATTAACTTATTTGGAGCAAACCAGTAGTTCTATGTGAAATCGGACATTGAGCACCCCCATATAGCCAAAATTGCATGATCCTCATTTCATAACACCTCTGTGAAGATTCGACTGAGACTGGCAGTTTAATTGCGCTCATTGTTTTGAAGCATGTAATCTTGAACTATTGGGTGTCACCCCTACTACATATGAAATATTGGTTACAAAATAAAAATTAATAAAGGTATAGCATCTACTTACAATTATATATAAATTAGAGGTGGGCATAGATTAATTTTTTTAATCTAGATTAATTTTGGAATTAATCTAGATTAAAATGGCTCATTGAATTCTGCGAAGGCATTCAGAATATGTGTGCTACCCAAATAATGACTAAAAGTAAGTCTTTGAGAACGGGTTTCTCAAGCCAGGTGGCACATTAGACCAGGGCTCATCTCCTGTTTCCAAAATGCATCACAAACTTTAATCTCTTCCGTCCCAATCCCACGAAAAACTGGAGGAAAATCCTGTTCCACTCCCGGAAGAATGACTCCCATTCCCTCCCACTCCGTGTTGTTGTTTTTGTTTTTGCCGATAACTGTCAATTACAGTAAAAATATAGTACAGATCACAGCGTGCCCACCTTATTAGTTGAATAAAACCCAAAATGTCGCTTTTTGTTATTATATTGAACTGAAAGCCATCTTATGCACAGTGTTGCACAGATCAAATTTCATGTAAATCATCCATGCTAACACACACGTCCTTCTATTTTTTTTTTGACATTTCACTCTCTATAGATATATTTTTCTATGTACTGTATTTTTAGATATATTCGAGTTTCTAAGTTTCTCGCTCAAGTTCACATGAGACCTAAAGCGCATCCTGTCTGCTTAAAAGCGCAACGTTTCGTTGTTATTCTGAGTGCACACAAATAACGTAGAGTCTTTACAGATTCGAAAGATGTATTAGGCTACTTTTATCTGTATGACCAAGAATGACGGAGATTTTAAGAGCAAGTGAGCGCACCGAGCCTGTCCTGCAGCAAACGCTTCCACACAAACACTTCAATAGCGCACATTTCTCTAGGTTAACATCATATTGAGCGCCATGTAAAGTTGTTACTACATACATCTTTCAGATGAAAAGCCATATTTGAGGTTGATGAATGATAGGTGAGCGTTTGGATGTCCTGCCCGGTTGTATTACCACATAGACCAGCCGTTAACAATCTGTCCATCACGGACTGCGAGCCTCTAGTTCGAAGACGTTCTCGCCCCCTACAGTGCAATTCGGCTAGGTATACATCCGCTAAAATATCAGGGTGAAAGTCATCATAGCTTGTGTAGTATAGACCCAGCTCCCAACCCAACTTTGAGAATAGATTAACGACGATATTTTTTTTATCACCGATAAGAGTCTCACGTTAACGCAGCACGTTAATGCCGATAACGGCCCACCACTAATATAAATACATCCGTTTTTACAGATGCATATATGTTAAAAACGATGCATCGTGATGCAAATGCCAACTTGTATCCAATGCACACTTTTAAATCGATGCATCACATCGTTAACTTTTATACCGACGCACTAATGCCAATCGGTGCATCATACCATCTCTAGTAAAGAAAGAACAGTAGTATGTTTGCTGTCATGAATGAGAGGACGTTAACATTAGTGGTACCAGTATAATGGCTCAATAAAAACTGTGATTAATTACAGGCCATGACTGTGATTAACACGATTACATCTTTGAATCGATTGACAGCACTAATACATATCTAATTTTAGTGTTAATTCCTGGCCATCTTTAAAAATGACTGTTTAGATTTTTATGAAATGGTGACACTTTACAGTAAGAGTCCATTTGTAACATTAAATAAGGTTAATAAATGCTGTATAAGTTTGTTGACTGATCCACCCAATCATTCTGGATGGACCAGTTCCACCCTGGTGCTGTGCAATCAACCCCTGAGCAATTGCTTCCAGATTAACCACATTTCAACCTGGTTAACCATTCATATAACCAAATAATAATAACCAAATAACCAAATGAATATTCTTGCCATCGTCATAGTATCTGCGAGTCACCTGTAGCGTCCCATGTTGGCAAAGGAATGGACCCGCCCTACTATGCCTCTGATTGGCTTACCTTAAATGTTATTTCCCTCATCCAACCAATCTCACTCCTGAAGCTTAACTTTTAGACACTGCAGGCAACTGTCATATAGATTAGTCTGTTTGTAGCTAGCTAAATTAAGTTTGCCATAGAGCAGGACGGAATGCATTTGTATCTGCTGTAAATTATGGTGTTAGTTTTATGGTGATTACCGCGTGAGGTTTTTGTTTGTTTGTTTTGTTTTGTTTGAGGCTGCTCTTGCGATAGCTATGAAGCTTGCAAGTTACGTTATGGCTACATTAATTTGCTACCCTTTGCAAAAATGCTCTGTCTCAACCATAACATTTGTCTCGCATATCAGCCATTACTCTGACATGATGTAGATTTGAGGACTGTTCGACCTACAAGTAAAGCATAGTGTTTAATGTACAGTAATATTCGTTTCAGCTAAAGTGGAGGCAGCGTTAGCCGCTAAGTGCTATGTGTCAGGCTGTTTCAAGACGGAGAAACGCCTCACGTTTAGCCCATCAGCTGCTTCAAAATGTTGAGCGCTGAAATGAAGATTTACAGTGGTTTATTTGCCCTGACTCATGTTCATGTTACATCTTAACAACGATCTTTGTTGATTGTTTTGTTTCTAGTCCAAATATCTACAAATGATTAAATCAAGAAGCAATTTCTAGACAAGTAAAATTTATTGTCTTGTTTTCAGAAAAGTCAAATTTCAGTGAGTTTTTCCTTAAAACAAGCAAAATAATCTGCCAATGGTGTAAGCAAAATCTTATTTCAAACCAGAAACAAAGATTAAGATATTAGATTTGGACTGAAACAAGACAAAAAAAAAGTAAGAAAGCATTATTTGCAGTATTTAACATTTTCTCCCTATAAAGCAGTTTAATTTGACATTGTGTGTGAAATGTGCTGTGAATTAACTTGCCTTTTACCTACGTTGGCATTTAACTAGTTCAGGTAGCCAAACTTTACTTTTAATGTTTTTTCAGAGTGAGGTAATGAGAGCGTTTGAGGAGAAGGATGCCCTTACTGTGGCTTAACTAGGCTGGAGTCAGGTGCAAATGGAGCTGGTCCTGGTTGAAGTTATAATCAAAGTGTGATGTGAAGGGAGAGGAATGTGTGTTTCAATTGTGACAGTTAAAAAAAATAGAGAAACCAGGCCATGCCAGATGCAGCCTCTGCTGCAGAGATCAATAATGCTACTCAATGCTCTTTTGGCACATTGTAAAAGTTGATTGTAGTCCCGTTTACCAATTAAAAATAGTGTGATAAAGGATTTTTTTGGGGTGGTGTAGGTTGTCACCGTTCTTACCCCTGACGAGTTGGCACCCCTGCAATCTTTAAATTAAAAGTTGGTATTCATCATCTTTGGTGGACATCATAACATATTCTCTCATATGATTTGGCCAAATTAAAAATAAACTGTTTCAGTGGCTAATAGCATCAAATTGGAATGGTCCACTATTACATAAATGCATATCTTCATGCACCTTGCAAAAAGGAAGTATACAAATTTCCACAAAAACGGTCGCGGTTGTTTACCAGAGGTTGTACATGCCACCTTTGGACCATGCTGGCAAACATTGCTGACAAGCCTTCTAACTAGTTTAAAATGATTTTTTTACTTTCCTGACCGGACAAATAGACTGATTAAAACGTAAGTAACAAAAAATAACCAGTGAAGCATCGCAACCCGAGAATGATTCTTCCGATTTTATTACATTGAACTTAAACAGCGATTGATAATGTATAGTGTATTTCTGGTATCAAGGTCACGCTGTCCATCTCTTTGTGAGAGACTTCAAAACAAATGAGCTTCACACACAAAGAAACTCACTGAGGTGAAAATTCAAAATGTGTAGTTTGTTGATTAACATGATTTAGTTAAGTAACATACAATTAAAGGAAGCTATTTTGCTGAATAGTATCTCGATTGCAAATGTCACATTGATTTTAGTTAAGTAGTCAAATACTTACTAAGTTACTTACATTTTAGACACAATATTTACTGTTTGTGTTCTAGTTCACCAACGAAAATAAAAGTATGTAAAACTAAACAGAATATTGTCTGCTGATATGAAAAGTTTGCTGTATATAGTAATAATAAATGGGATTTATGAAAGCAATGTTTTTTCTTTTTAAATGTAACATTAAATATTACATATATGAAATTAAAGACCTAAACTTGTGATGGAAATATACATATTACATAAATATAATGTGGCATTGAAAGCCTTAAATTTAACTTGTTTATATCTGTGAAAACTGTGTGCATGTCATATGGATCACTTCTATGACACCTAAAATAAATGTATTTAATTGGGGCAAAAAAGTATTAATTTTTTGTTTGTCCCCAGCCTAATTGCATACTGTTTTGACAAACACTAAAGTCGTGTGGTAATTTAAGTGCTGTCCGAATCCGAGTTTACGTGAAGAAATTGATTCAAAATTCAGTGTTTAAAAACTGGTAAGGTAGGCTAGATGTTATGCATCAGTGTAATTTGCATACATATTTATTTCTGAAGCGCTGGAAAGTATTTAAAAGAACAATAGTTCATAACTGCTCCACCACAGCGACTGGGAGCTGAAAGAGAAGAAAAGCATGTAAATCTTAGAAATGGGTCTTTATTATGGCAGCAGCAGGTATCCAATGCAATTAAAAAAATCTGTATTATAAACGGAAACTATATAGGGCGTCTATTTTACTATTTTTAAACGGGAGATTTAAATAATCAAACCATTAATAGGATTTTATATTATAAAATATGCTTGGAGTATTAATACATTTTACACAAACGCGTTTCCGGGTACTGTAGGATCACAGAACTCGCTCCTCCACTGTAAATAAATCTATAAAGTTTTATCACTGAGATATGTAAATTTATTTTAACAGACGTCCATATGAGAAGCAGTTACCGTCCGAGTCGGGCTTATGGCTTTCTTTTTTGGCACATGAAAAAACTTCAGAAAAACACCAGAGACGTTTCTCAAAATGTGTTTTTGTACTTGATCAAAGTCCTCTACTACGAGCTGTAAACATGACTAAAGGTTACTGTTACTTTTTCCTTGTCTGCTATTTCTCGATTTATTGTACACTACAGCCTTAGTGTTGCCTCTAGCTAATTGTAAGAAATGCTGTTTTGTGTAGATTCTTGTTCGCATCCGGATCATCAAAAAAGAAAAAGCACAGACAGGTTGACGTTTGTTTAGATAGCTGCTCTGAAACTAGGGATGGGTACCGAAACTCGGTATTTAATCGGTCTCGGGGCTAAATTATAAAAGACCGGAGTATCGATAAGCTCTGACGTTAACGGTTCTGCTATCGGTACTGGAGAAATTAAGAAAACACACATACACAGAGGTGGAAAGTAACGAATTACATTTACTCGCGTTACTGTAATTGAGTAGCTTTTTTGTGTACTTGTACTTTTTTAAGTAATATTTTTAATCTGTAATTTTACTTTTACTTAAGTATATTTTGTGTGAAGTATTGTACTCGCTACATTTTAAAACTCATTCGTTACTGAGTAAAAAAAAATCGCTCCGTGGAAACAACTGCAGCAAATAATGGGCAGAAGAAGAAACTGGCGCTAAAATCACAAGAAAGATGCAGACGAACAAGACAGGCGTTAATGGTGCAGACCCAGCTGAAAACCAGACCCCGTCGTATTCTGCTGAAGTTGAACTCAAGGAAATGAAGTGAACCCCTGGCCATATTCATGCTCTATTATGCAGTGTTAGTTATGTTTGCCTCGGGAGACCGAACTAGCAGCTTATAAATATATCGACATCACCCTTCGCAAGCATGTGGAGATAAGGTAAATACTTGCATCGTTGCATTGGTGGTTAAAATGAAGCTTTTACGGTTTAGCAAAGGTTTTGCACAAATGAGCCAAAAGACAGTGGTGCAGGGTGTGTAATATCGCTCTGAAAATATAGTAATTGTTGTTTTAACGATGTGCGATTTGACATTATCAGTATTTTGCCAAAAACCAAACAAATCACTCTAAACAGTGTGCCGTGAAATCTAGTAACGTTAGATTAGACCAGCGGTTCTCAATTCCAGTTCTCGCGCCCCACCGCTATACATATTTTTCATGTCTCTCTTAGTTAACACACCTGATTCAGATAATCAGCTCGTTAGAAGTGCGCTCCATGAATGAACTGTGTTCCAATTGACATGCTCCTACACAGTGTCCATTGCTCCCTACTCCTGAGCAGGGAAAGCCGCTGAAGTTTACTTCACTTCAGAACATTCATTCATGGATTTGCGTTGCGCAACATCTTTACGCACGGACGAGTGTGACATCATATACGCCTGTAAATATATACAATTTAAATTCACGCCTCGCACACTTCAATGCACTATGAATGGAATACGTTCGCTCGAACTGGAATCATGGAGGAATATCGTGTGATGTCCACTTCGCAGGGCACTTTGTTCGAATAGAACAAACGTCCTGAAGTGATAAGAGTAACATACGAAATATGCAGAGCGGTGGGCGCGAGGACTGGAATTGAGAACCGCTGGATTAGACTAATCCGCTGCGTGCATCTGGAGTGCTTTCTTTCACTGCGTGATTCAGTCTGTTAAAATGCGTTTAGAATGATCACAAAATTGAAGATATAGAAGCAGAAAATGTATATATTTATATAATTTAATATAGTAAGTCAACATCACACGAAGAATGCCGTTTTTCTCAAAAAATCACCATGATTACATCGGCCTGTAGTTTTGCTTTTTACACAGTTCAAAAAACAAGTTAATTAAGAGACTTACGTTTTAGACACATTGCCTGTTTTTGCTCTATTTCGACAACAAAAATAATTCCAAACACAGTTTTGCGTCTCTGACTCTGAGCAATGACGTGTTTCATTCCTTGAATTAACCGTTTAAATGATTCTGTTCAATCACAATGACTCTCTTATGAGTGACTTGCTGACACCTGCTGGTGGTTCTAATTTAACATTTAAAGTATCTTTTGATTTATTTATTTTTTAATTTCAAATGACTATTTAACATTTGTGACCCTGGCATGGAGCAAAAAACCAGTCTTAAGTCGCTGGGGTATATTTGTAGCAATAGCCAACAATACATTGTATGGGTTAAAATTATACATTTTTCTTTTATGCCAAAAATCATTAGCATATTAAGTAAAGATCATGTTCCATTAATGTATTTAGTAAATTTCCTACTGTAAATATATCAAAACTAAGAGCTTAATTTGAACAACTTTAAAGGAGATTTTCCTCAGTATTTGGATTTTTTGCACCCTCAGATTCCAGATTTACAAATATTGTCCGATCATAACAAACCATACACCAATGGAAATATGATTTATTCAGCTTTCAGATGATGTATAAATCGCAATTTAGGAAATTGGTTTTCTGGTTCAGGGTCACATTTTATGTCTTATTTATCAAAACATTATTTCTGTATTTATAACTGCAGGCTAAATGCATTCATGTCAGTGTGTAATACATCTATGCCACTTCAGATGAAGCTTCTGCGTTTCCTCTGCATTGCAAAGATGCATTTTGTTGATACTGATTTAATTTGCCTGGTAACAGCCCAAATGTCTTATTATTCTAATTAACCGATTAATTTAATTAAAAACACCTAGTTTGAGATTTATAGGCCCATATCCCAGGTGTGTCAAACTCAGTTCCTGGAGGGCCACAGCCCTAAAGAGTTTATTTCAACCCTGCTCCAACACACACACCATATAATTTTCAAATAAGCCTAAATGATTAGTTTAGCTGTATCAGATGTGTTTAATTAGGTAATATCTACACTGTGTAGGCCTGTGGCCCTCCAGGTACTGAGTTTGACATCTTTGGTCTATCCCATTTTTCCCTCCCATTGTTAAAATGTAACTAAGTACTTTTTACTCAGAGTAAATTTTAAATGAGCTACTTTTTACTTTTACTTGAGTAGATTTTTAGACTGGTACTTTTACTTGTACTTAAGTAAAATTTCAGTAATGTAATGGTACTTTTACTTGAGTACAATATTTTTGTACTCTTTCCACCTCTGCACATACATTTATTATTGCTATATATATATATATATATATACACATTATCTTGCAAATTATATCCCGCCAGAGTCACCAGCTGTTTTTATATGCAATAATATTCAAACTCTTGTCTATGATGCATTTTGCTATTCCCAAATCAGAAGCGCGATCGCTCACGTGGATGAGTTCAGCACGCGCAACATAAGCCCTGTTTATGTTAGAAGAGAGAACTAACCATTAAAACATGCTTACACTTTAGGCCTGTGGCTGTTATATTAAACTGAGTTTATTTAATGTTTTTTAGCTTCTAAAGATTATAGCCGTGTTTCTTCTAACACAACTACCTTCTCTTCACAGCGGCGCATTCGCTCCTCCTGACCAAAACTTAACATCAGAATCAGATCAATAGTCTGTCGATTGTTGTAAAATGCCGTCTTTACAGTTACTAAATTGCTGGACATGTTTGATAATGAAATGTTGGAAGTACAATCCACACGAGACGCTGTTCCTCAGGCTGAAGTGTGTGTGTGTGTGCAGGGGCGGAAGGTGTTTTATGTAGGGGTGCTGGGGGGTAGTCAATTTCTGCATATAAATATTACGCCAAATAGAAACAGAAAATCGTGCTATAGCCTACGCACTTTCATGAGATCGTGTTAGACAACAATTAGCTATTTTACAAATGGGAATAGGCTACAATGAATTCATAACAATGTTTTACATTCAAGTTACATTCAAGCTTAAAACCCTTAAAATGTATAGTGAAAAGTTTTTAAAAGCATCTGGAATGCAATAAAGTAATTTTAAAGCTGTTTTTAAAGCATTTGCTGCATGGATTAAAACGATAGGCCAATAAATAATTCACATCAGTCAGACAAAATTGCATTGCAACAAATCCTTTAAATTTCAAGGACAAAGATTTACATACTTTTTTTTATTGAATACAATTATAAAATAAAACGCATAAATTATAATCGGGTCTGTTTTAGGCTTTCCCTTATTTTTATATTTTAGATGGTGAGGTGACGGGAAAAATGACTCGCCATTTCCTCATTGGAGAAATATATGCATCTTAACGGATTACATAGGCTAATGAAGAGTTTTGCTTTGCTTTGAATTATTTCGTTTTAAAGTAGTATTTTAAAGCTTTCTATAGATATATTTATCATATCTCTGAGCCAGTTTCGAGTTGCCGAGTTTCGGTTCATCATTGAAGCCTCTTGTTCAAAACCGGAACAAAGTGCATTCTCTGTTTTCCTATTTTATAAAAGCACAATGTTGATATTGTGAATGCACACAAATAAAAGTAGACCCTTTACAGTTCAAAATGATATATTACTCTTACCTTTATGAGAAAAAAAAAAATCACACGGCGTATTTTAAGTTGTTTTACTGTAAGAAAAATCCTCCATGTCCTGTAAAGCTCGCTTCAGCTTCCACTCTCCACACAAACGGTTGGATATTGCACATTTATATAGGTTAAACATTTAAACTAACACTGTGATATGCTTGAACTGTTTATAGGCCTATCTATCGATTTTATTTTAGTCAAGTCTTGATGATTTGATAAGGCTAAATTAATCAAACATAGGCGATCAACTCTGATGCTGGCCGCTTGGTCGTTGCTTAAAAGAAAAAAAACATTTAACGAACAAAAATGCTCCCAAGGTTTTTCTAAATTAACTTTATGAAAAAAAAACGAAACATCGTCTAATCACTTTTCCATTACATACAAAACTGAACTATTTTAGCTATAAGCTGTTTTGGGAGAAGGAAAGACTCATATCGCTGAGAACAAAAAAAAAGTACATCCATGATATTTCCATGTTCCGCTTTTAAGCCACAACCTACAAATTCTTCAACACAATCATAGCATTCACAAACATAAAAGCAAGCATTGGCAGTGCTGCGTGCGTGATTTGACAGGATGCGCAATGTGCGCATCAAATAGCCCTGCATCAGTTTAATAACTTTGATAACTTTAATTCTTACAACTGTTAAATTAATGGGCAAATGGTAAATATGTCGAAGATCACATAGAAATAGATAGCAAAATAGCCAATGTAAACTAAATGTTATAAACATCGGAGCAACCATATACATTTTTAAATTAATCTTTATTATAACAAATTTAGCCTATATATTTTTTTTATTCACAACAGTTTACAGTTGCCCACAGAAAAAAACAGGGGGTGCTGCAGCACCCTCAGCACCCCCTGTTCCCGCCCCTGTGTGTGTGTGTGTGTGTGTGTTTGGCGTGTGTGTGTGTGTGTGTGTGAGTGCGTGTGTGTGTGTGTGCGTGTGTGTGTGTGTGTGTGTGTGTGTGTTTGCGCGCGTGTGTGTGTGTGTGTGTGCGTGCGGCGCTCAAGCTCGGGCGTCCAAACGATCAAATACACACACAATAAATGGTATATTTGTCAGTTTGTTTAACTTTGTTTCTTTGTTCATGTTCTTACTCTATCTTATCTTATGTATATAAAACACAAAAATGCCTGCACACTGGTGCATTTACAAATTGATGTTTTATATTTATTTAATGAAATATTTATTTAACATCTCAGAATATAAAGCCATGTTAATTAAGCTGCTAATCTATCATAGAAATATATATTTCATACATATATGTGTATGTATGTATGTATATATATATATATATATATATATATATATATATATATATATATAAATAACAAAAGTACCGATAAGAATACCGTTAAAGCACCGGATCGATAAGCAGTATCGATAAGAGTAGTAGTACCGTTAAAACCTTAACGATACCCATCCCTATCTGAAACCAGGATTGCTGGGAAGAATGAATCGCGTCAGCACAGCTTCAGATAGAAATGTGCAGATGTCTGGTTTGACGTACCTTTCTCTTATACTGAATGAGACGCTTGCAGTTTGTCAGTCCTGTTGCAGATAGATGCTCTGTGCTCTGCCATGGTACATTTTTATAGCTCCTGCCATTCTAGTCTGTTCCTCCTCCTACAGTTTGCCACTCCTTTGCTTCTCATCTCTTTGAATCAGAGGATTTTCTCTCCCAGTTTGGCCAGGGCTTCAGGCATTTCCTCATTCACAGTTTGAATGCCTGAGACCGTTACCAGCCTCTCTTTAATCAAACGCTGACTGATACGTGATGCGGTGCAGTGCTAGACTAGCTGGCCCACACCTATACCTCAAAGTCTTTCATTCTTCATGCACGTACAGTGATGCTCTGCAGCTTCCTCCTTTTGTGGTGTGCTGCTTTGCTGTTCTAGAGGAAGTGGGGTGAAAATATGTGACCGCGCTGCTCTGCTGACATCTTAAAACACACACACACACACACACACACACACACACACACGTCCATCCATGTGACCCGCTTATACGAGCGCCCTCCCTCCTGACACCCACTGAACACAAGACTTATGATCATTAACAAATCCTGGTAATGTTAAACAGGTTTATTTTGCAACAATTTGTTTTTCTTTTTTTGGCAGCCAGTTGTTAAGGAGTGTGTACTTAATGTGTGCTTAATATTTGTGTACTTAAATACTTAATATTACTTTCAAACATCTCTTGCATGCAAAGTGTTGAATTCCCATCAGTAAATGAATGGGAAGTTGAAGAAAGTTCAGTGGGATTGCTTTTAATTTAAACTAGGGCTGTCAATCGATTAACATTTTAATCACATTTATTATTCGTTATAAATGTACCTTAAATTAATACTTTTCAAGTTTTTAATACTCTAATCAACATGGGCATGGACAAATATGGATGCTTTATGTAAATGTATGATTATTATTATTAAAACCAGTCAACATAGAGCATGAAAACTAGACTCGTTTCAAAGGTAATAGATGTTTTTCAAAGAACTTGTTCATGTCTATTAGACTCGTGGGAAAAAAAGCAATACAAGGTCCCATTACTTCTCTTTCTTTGCACTAAGCAATTTACTTACACAACCCTGTTTACATGTTTACAGAGCAGCTCACTTCTTCTGAACATGCAAAATGTACATAGCCTATATTGTTTATAATTGCATTTGTTTGCCTCTCTGTGCCCACATACTGTATTTTGATGCAGCTAAATTCTGAATAAAACCGTTTTCATTGATATATTCTACTGTTTCTGTTGTCAGACAAGGGAATGAATATGAAATAGTGACTGAAACGTGACCCATTAAGACTACTTAACCAGCTCTCCTTTACAAGATGTTAATCTGAACAAAAATCCTGATAATTGAGCCGTCGTTTGATTAAATCAAATTATTGCGTAATACTTTTCATTAAGTTTCAGTTTGTTAACCTTGGTGGTGTTTCTGCATTTAATACTTATGATGTCATGAACTAACAATGAACAACCGTTTTTACTGGCTTTATTAATTCATGGGAAATTCACAGCTAGGTGTGCTATGTGGGTGAGGCACATTGTGGCCAGGGTGCCGCTGGGCCATCCAGCCTTGCACACTGCACAAAAGCTTTGTAGATATTTTAATATTTTTAGTAATTTATATTGATCTAAAGATTCCATCAATTAACGAGAAACTGGATCAAGATACTACTTCTTTATTTGGCACAATATCACAAGAAGAGGTAAAATTTTAAGAAGACAAGTCTCTTATGGTGAACAAGTCATTTGCTTTCACTTTTTAGTAGAGATTTAGCCGAAAGGCTGTCATTGAAACATCTCAAGATAACTGAAAATCTAAATTAAGTGCTTTTAATTGGCGCATAAACATGAAAAATGCTACGTGGCTCAAAGGGCATTATGGCCAGGTACAAATACAAACATCACAACCTAAAACTACACACAAATCCAATAATAGCAGTATAAAAAATTATAATAAAACTCTAAACATTGTGCACACTTCAACTCCAACATTTGATCCTAGACTTGGCTCACATGACAAGCACTTTTTACTGATCTTAGAACAATTCCACTGTCTGTAATGAAGGGATGCAAATTTGAGAACAGGAAGCTTCTCAATGTGAACAAAAACAAGAGTTCATCCCACCACATAGAAGAAGCTAGTCAAATTTTGCACTAAAGCATAACTGAATTTAAAGTTATTTGGAGAATGAAACTGCATGCGGTGTGATTTAAAGATTCAGAAGGCAAAACAAGTCACACAAAACAATTATTTTAGTCGAAAGAAAATTTTGGACAGAAAATATATTAAATATCAATCGTGACTTATTCAGTTCTGATGCAACAGAATCCAGACATATAACTGTTATTGTTCATTTGACTAATTATCCAAATAATGACATTTGTCAAACAGGGAAGGTCTTTTCTTTTCTTAAAAATGCTGCGGTGTATATACATATGTATAGTGTGCACACTTTTAATGGACAATTCTTATTTCAGAAGTCACCTTTGGACATGCAGGAAAGGTGGGCGACACGGAAAGAAATATAATCACGATTTTCTGAAGGATATCACGTATCTAAGATTTCTGTGCTCATACATTCTTTTGTCATGCGATGGGTATTTTAAGGTTTTGCAAGTTGTAAGGAGCAGTTCAGCCAAACTAAGCTTATCGGGTCCGTCACTTATAAAGCTATTCTTTTCAAGGTAACAAAAGGGGGGGATTTATATATATACACATACTAGAGGCTGAGGCATTTTAAGCCTGCACATAAGTAAATTGAGTAGAGCTTTTCAATGGGTACTCAGTGTTTGAATACTATAGAAAGGGAATCCTCCCACGCATGCACACGCCCACACCACCAATGCACGCCACACAACAGATCACAATGGCAGCTGCACACAGACACACACACTACACACACAGCTTACTGGTGGAGAGGAGACCATCCAGGTTAACTGTATGATAAAATGTCAATCAGTGTATGGGGGAATAGTCTATCTAGACCTGCAAGAAAAATGAAAGGTTGTTTTAGCCATGAGTAAGCTGAAAAGATTAAAAATATACTTTTAAACTTAATAACGTGCAGAAATTTCTCCTCAACAGAATACAGTCGATTATCAACACACATAATATACAAGGACATTTCTATTCCTTCGAAATCCTTCACTGAGTGCGGAAAGGCCCGCCTTCATATTATCCTACAACATGTCCTCTAGATCCAAATCTCTTCGCACTATCCAATGAATAATTGCTTAAAACACTTACCAGCACTTAACACACATCATATCATCTCCTTAAAACAGGCATCTTCCCACCTTAGATTCAGCAGGATCGGGTGAACCCCTACTGTATTAAAAATATTACATTTAAACACTGTCTTCAGGAAAACCACAGACCTGTCTCCTTTACTATAGCCAAAACACTCGAAATGAGAGATGTCTTCACATGCTAGGTCTCATTCTTGTTCATAATTAGTTCACAGAGAACAGCAACTGGAATCCTGAAACAAGTCAGGTTTCAGGATCCCTGCAGCTTCTATTGCAACTGAGATCAAGCACATTATCAGTCACTGAAGCCCCGTAATCTGCCAAAAGCCGATTCCAAATCATCAGTCCTCATTCTGCTGATTCTATCACATTTTAACACGGTAATTTGAGTCAACTATCAAATCCTCCCACCCTCTTGTATCATAAATATCACTGATATCCACTACTGGAATATTAACTTACTATTTCAGCAAAACGAATAATTGTGGGTGGCCTGAGGAGGGAGGTATGCTAAAGCATTCATCACCGGGTTCCCAAACAGGCTCGGCTCGGACCCCACCTCTCCACACAGTTACATCATCTGTGGACGTGCATTTATTTTGATGACACACAGCTCTTATTCGTCATTTGGGACCAGATGATCCAAACGTGTAAGCCCTGATTCAACAGCCTGGCGACATCTATTGAGCGAAAGAATATCACCATGGTCAACTGAGTTCCGCGTTCCGCATCTCTAGCAAGGTTAGCTGACACCATCCTGTGCGTCTTCAAGTGTACAACATCAGGACACACTATGTATTTCAGCCTTTTCCTGACAGTGCCGTAATAAACTTTATCCAGGCTCCTAGTCAGCTTTAGATCTGACTTACTGTATGCCTCCTAGCTATTCTCCATCAACATATCAAACCCTACAAACATTCAGAATGCAGCGGCACTATCGTCTCTAAACGAGCCCAAAAGAGCACATGTTTGACACCTCCTCTCTCAGCCTCCCCTGCACCAGCTACTGTCCTCAAGCGCTAGTTTTCTGAAGGCTAGGTTCAAGACACGAGCCATGTTGCATAGAACAACCATGCAGTTCAGCACCCAGACCTACTTCGCTACATTATTAAACAAACAAGGCTTTAACTACATGCACCCATGATACGAAGTCTTAGTGATCCACCTGCTAGTGAGTCTGATTTGGCATGGTACAACCAGCCCTTCACGCAGACCAGAGTACAAAATCGTATTCCAGAACGTTGCTCACTGCTCCTGGCTGGTGGAAAATGATCTCCAACCCCACCGACTGCTGGTCTATCAATTCACAATAGAAAATCATCTCGAATATTCGAAATCGCGGACCTACTTGACTTCATACATAAAAAATACACATATATGTATGAAATATCTCATCTTTCTTTTACCTTTCTCCTTCCTCACATGGCTTGTGTTTATTCTGAATGGTTAAATACCTGAGACTTCATTAAGGGCACTTCCTGTCTGTTTGCACTCAGTGTGCAGGTAAGAATTAACTATTTCAGCCTCCCAATTGATAGAGTCGAACATGGCGGAAACAAAGTTAAATAAACTGACAAATATGACTCAGCCGTAAAACAATGTAAAAAGTAAAACACACAGTAGCTTTTATCTATGATGGTCTACTAATAGGTTCAGGATGTAGCAGGAGCATTCAAGAAATCTGAATGTAGATCCAATGTATAAATGAAAAAACTGATATAGTTTTCACTGTATTCCTAAAGCATGCTGTATTAAAGCTTATTACTTTATTCAGTCAGGAGCTAGTGAGTGATTTTTTCTCTCAAGCTAGAGAGCTTTGATGAATGTTGAAAGGAATCTGTCACCAAAAATACAAAATTGTTGACACATCTGTCTGCTCCAACTGCCTGTGGTGTTTGGCTTGTAAGATATAAAGCTGTGTTTTAAACTCAGTGAGCTTCTTTTCTTCTGCTTTTTAAATGCTTTGTGTGTATATTGATCTTGAGGAATCAAGCTCAAAATTGAAATGAAGGTTGATCCTGTCGGTGACTCTCGGCCGCCTTTTTCTACACACACACAGTCATCGTGGACCAGCACACACTGTTTGTCACACACAGACTTCCAGCCAAAATAGCGCCTCTTTGGATTTTGTACTTTCAGCAAGCTTTATCAAGAAATGAATATAGCAATATTTTAGCAACTGTAAATAGTATTTTTAAGGAATCGACATCAGATTTACTGTTTGTATATGCTGACGTTAAAGTTCTTAGAACAGAATCGACATCTGTATCAGGCAGGTCACACTAACATAAAAGATAGGACATCTGAATCGACCAAGAAATTGTTATTAATCTTTAGAAGCTTAAAAAAATAAGCAGAAGCTCTGGAGATAAATGGTTTACAGGCCTAAAGTGAATCACATTGTCAGTGTTTTCAAACTGCTATTTGTTGGAACATAAATGTGGACCGTGGATAAGTTGCGCAATAGCAAATATCCACGCTGTTTTGTTTATTAATTTTGCATAGTAGCTAAAGAATGCAATTATCAGTACATAGAGCTTTTAATATCTTGAAGTGTAAAAACAGGATTGGTAGGCCATCGTGACACTAGCAAATTTGCAAGATCCTGACAGAGGAAACAAGAGGTTCTATATATAGCATTTAAATGTATTATATTTTCTTAATTAATCCAGTAATGAATACCAGTGAGCTATCGAATGAGCCATCTTTATAATTTAGCCCCGAGACCTTAAAAGATCATGCGTCACACCTCTGTCCATCTAATTTGCAATGCAGCCAAATTCTCAATACATGCTTGTGTACAATTTTATATATATTTGACTGTTTATGTTGTCACTCAACAGGATAACAACCACACAACCCTTGCACCCTTTAAGAAATCTGGCACCAGCTCTCCACTTTTTATATTGTACTTTTAACGTTAATACTAATTTGATAATAATGCTCATAGTATGATGGTTTTAATACATTGTACTTATTTTTACAATACCTATGTTGCTGTGACATTTCGTAATCTATATTTATACTGCACCTGTTAACCCAATCTAAACCTACCCATGTTTTAACTGAAACCTGGGCTCCCTAACCCCTGCACCTGCAGATTCCACCTCAGATTGCAGCAGAAATGTTTTGCACATCTCGTCATGGCGACTACAGAGAGATTTGAGAGACTCGATTTGTACACTAGTTGCTTTATAGTAAGGCCACTTAATATAAAATGTGTGACGCAAATGTCACTACTTCAGACCCCCAGAAGCTTGTATTCTGCAAGTACTCACATTGTCATCCCAAAAGAGGCATGCGGCCCATTTCGCCAACTGCCATTATAGACACATAATGTTTTCTCTTAGTGGAATGACCACGCCAATCCGAGCACCTTTTAACAGCCTATTCAGCATATCTCAATTGGTTTCTAGGACCACTTTTAATTGTACGCCTTTATTACGGGGTAGAAATTTTGTCTATCCAACAGAGTTATCACAGTCTATCTTTTTAGCATATGTTTCTCGAATGGCTGAAAGACACACTTTAAATGCGCTCATTAGATTTATGCAGCACAGTCGCAGCCTATGAAAGTAGGTTGCATCTGTCTGTCGATTCTGTCATGGTGTTTTATTTTTATACCATAATTTACTCAAAAGTTGTTTTAAACCTAAGTGAGTTTCTTTCTTCTGCTGAAAGTAAATGCTATTTTGAGGAACAAGGAAAACCAAACAGTTGCTGGTCCTCGGTGACTTCCATATTTTTTCTACTATCAAAGTCAATGTGGACCAGCAACTGTTTGGTTACCCAGATTCACCAAAATATCTTATTTTGTGTTCAGCACAAGAAAGAAATGAATACAATAATATTTTATGTAAATAGTTTTTTGTTGAAATATGCATCGATTTTTGTTTGTATATGCTGTCAATTAAAGTTCTTAGAAATAGAATCGGCACATCGGTATCGGCAGGTCACACTACCAAAAAATAGGACATCTGAATCGACCAAGAAAATTACAATCGGTGCATCTCTTAAAAAAATAATGCTTAGCTCTGACAGGCTGTTGGGCTCATTAATATGAATCACATTGTCAGTGTTCACTCAAACTGCTTTGTTGAAATCAAAATGTGGACCGTGATAAGTGGGCAACAGCAAATATGACTGCTGCTTGTTCATTAATTTGGTACAGTACCAAAGGAATCAATCAGCAATGCTTCTGCTTGGTCTTAAAGGCACAGATTTTGGTAGAAATAATGAATAACTGCAAATGAACTCCATCCTGACAGAGGAAAAACAAAGAGTACCATTTACATTTAGATTATATTTCTGCAATTAATCCAGAATGAGTCAGGAAGAGTTGAATGAGCCATCTTTAATGAGCCGAAAAGATCATGTCACACCTCTGTCCATCTATTTGCACTGGCTACCAATACATGCTTGTGTACAATTCAAAGCATTGATGTTTGCCTACAAAACAACCACAACCCTGCACCCCTTTATCTAAATGCACAGTCCCACTTTATATTAGGTGGCCTTTTAAATTAATCATTTGATACAATGCTCTTATGGTATACGTGTTTTTACATTGTACTTATATTTTTTTAAATACCTATGTTGTTACATCTGTAATTACATTTATAATTGCACTGTTAACCCACCCTTAAACCTACCCATACCCCCAAACCTGTCCCTAACCTTACCCGTATCCCACCTCAATTGCAGCAAACGTGTTTTGCAATACAATATGAACACACAAAGTACATTGTACTTATTTATTTTTGATGTAAGTACATAGTAGTTAAGGCCACTTAATATAAAGTGTGACCAAATTCACTACTTCAGACCCCCCCAGAAGCTTGTATTCTGCAAGTGAATGGCACATTGTCATCCCAAAGAGGCACAAATTCACTTTCACTGCCATTTACATTACATGTTCTCTCTTAGTGGAATGACCTTCCCAACTCAATCCGAGCACCTTTTAACACTAGCATTCTCAATTCTTTTTCTATTCGATCTACTTTTTAATTGTATTTATTATAAGAAATTGTCTATCCAAGTCACACTATCACAAGTCTATCTATAGCACAGCTATGTGTTTCCTGCCACTGTGACGAGAAAGACACTTAAATTCAATTTATGCAAATTCACAATTAAATTGTATCTTTGGATGAAAGCATTGAAAATGTCTTTTCAGGGACTGATTGGCCTGTGAACTAATTGAAATGCATCTGACTCTTCTCTTGTGTCTCTCTTTCTCTGTAGGAAGGTGCATCTGCTAGAAAGGCCCAAACACCAGCTATGCAGCCTGTTCCCAGACCAGGTATGGTCTTGAAGATTACAGGAATATTTTGTGCAACGTGATGCACAATATTGTAATATTGCAAATGTGGCATATTATTATTCCCTTATATTTTTATGAAGGATTATTATTATATTAATCCTGTAAGCTATAAAAGCAGCAAGACAAGAAGTTGGTGTTATTTTTTATGTTGGGGGGGTGGTTCGGTTAGTCCAGCGGTTCTCAATTCCAGTCCCAACCCCCCCCCCCCCCGCTCTGCATATTTCGTATGTTACTCTTATCGCTTCAGATGTTTGTTCTACTCGAACGTAAGTGCCCTGCGAAGTGCACATCACAGGATATTCCTCCATGATTCCAGTTCGGTTTAACGATATATTCCATTCAAAGTGCATTGAAGTGTGCAAGACGTGAATTAAAATTGTATATATTTACAGAGGTATATGATGTCACGCAACGCAAATCCATGAATGAATGTTCCCAAATAAAGTAAACTGGATTTCCCTGCTCAGGGAGTAGGGAGCAATGGACACTGTGTAGGGAGCAATGGACCCTGTGTAGGGAGCAATGGACCCTGTGTAGGGAGCAATGGACCCTGTGTAGGGAGCAATGGACCCTGTGTAGGAGCAATGGACCCTGTGTAGGGAGCAATGGACCCTGTGTAGGGAGCAATGGACACTGTGTAGGGAGCAATGGACCCTGTGTAGAGAGCAATGGACCCTGTGTAGGGAGCAATGGACACTGTGTAGGGAGCAATGGACACTGTGTAGGGAGCAATGGACACTGTGTAGGGAGGTGTAGGGAGCAATGGACCCTGTGTAGGGAGCATGTCAATCGGAACACAGTTCATGCATGGAGCGCACTTCTAACAAGCTGATTATCTGAATCAGGTGTGTTAACAAAGAGAGACATGCAAAATATGCAGAGCGGGGGGGCGCGAGAACTGGAATTGAGAACCTCTGGGTTAGTCTCTGAGAACAGTTTGTTCCTGAATAAAAGCTAAAGGGTAATTCCGTGTCAAATCAACCAAATTTCAAAAACGAATTACCTAAAATAAACTGCGAAAAGAAACATCATGGACTGATTGGTCCTGAGAGCGCTGCACAAGCTCGCGGCACCATCTGCAGGACAGTTAAAAGCGTTCAAATGATTCACAGCGCCAAACACGAGTAGAATCGGTGCTGAAACGTGTTACTCGACCCGGTGACTTTTTATGAATGGCGGTGAGAAATTGAGATTGTTAGTGCTGTCAAAATGGGCAACGGTTGTGATGTAATTATATAATTTGCTGTAGTCTGATGCGCTACATATTTGCTTTTACAGTACATAAATATTAAATGCTGCTTTTAATTTTTTTACAGGACAATATGTATATTTACAATATAAGATGTATCTTTTAATGTGCTAAAATATGTATTTTTAATAAGTTCTGGGGGCGTGGTCAGATGTTCCTTTTTTGTCTCTAGTGAGTTTGTTGTTTAACTAAAACTCACGTAGCATAAAACCAGTTTAAAGAGATAATCATTCCATTTGTTGGAAATTACGCACTTTACCTTCATCTCTTTGTGATCTTTGTGACCTTTGTGACTACTTAAGATCAAGAATGTATAGAAAAATGATCTGAGCATTCACTAATCGCTCATCTAAAGCACTGACACAATCCAGTGTTTGTGCAACGCTTTGACACACTCCGTCATCTTTGATAAACGATCAGTTTTTTTTAGGCTTGAGATGGCATTGCAAAGCACACATTTTAGACACGTGTATGAAATGGTAAACAAGTTCATCTAATGACTACAAGTGTTCATAGTAGTAGCATGTGCATAAATCAGTTCAAATTTTCTTTTCAAATTATTTCTGAATAAAATGTCCTTATTTGGTGTTTGTGTTTGTTTTTCTTTTCTTTAGTCTCTCAAGCAAGACCCCCGCCTAACCAAAAGAAAGGTACGTGTTTTCAGCAAGCATATTTTTATATTTTGTCTTTATTAATTTATTAAATATTTGTAAATAAATATGTAGTGTAAAAAACAACCAAAAGAAATGTGGACATGGAGACAGAATAAAGTAAATATAAAAAGCTCTAAAGTAAATATACATCTTTCTCTAGAATATATTTTTAGTGTGTGTGTGTGTGTGTACAGCGGGTAAAATAAGTATTGAAAACATCACAATTTTTCTCAGTAAATATAATTTTAAAGGTGCTGTTGACTTGAAATCTTCACCATATGTCGGTAACAACCCAAGTAATCCATTCATTAATTTGAATCAATGATTAAAAACCTATATTTAAAGTCTTATTTTTAAAATGCATTTATTATCCATTTGTCATTCTGCTCGATTACTGCAGTTATTGTTTTTATTTTTAACAACAATAAACCATGTCTTCCAGGTTCTAGAACCCCCATTATCATTATCCCTGCTGCTACAACGTCTTTAATCACAATGCTCAACTCCAAGGATCTCTTACAGGACCTCAAGTAAGTGCTGATTAGATGATTCATAGGAATGTTAGCGGGCAGGGTTTATATGCTCCGAGAGCAGACACTGCACTAGTGGTACAAACACACAGGTCTGTTAAAGAATGTCATGGGAACAAACATCCCTCATTCTTGTTAGAGTATTGCATAAATTATCAAAATTGACATGAAACCATTCTTCGTAGAACATGAAGTGACAGGTCACCATGAAAGATTAACCAACTAGTTAAACCAGTTGTTCTTGGGCACCAGAGTCATCTGATTCAGCTGGCTTTATGAGAGTATGTTCACTCGTCTTCCTCTTTCATAAAAAAAAATCTGTTTCAGAACTATTAAGAAATGAGGAAGTTAAATGAGAATACTTGGACTGATAAAATGCTTTTTGCCAAAATGGTGATTAGTGGAAAAAGTGAGATGATAGTCTGTTTGTGAGGGTGATTTCCTGAAGGTGATCTCAAACTATCTCTGGTATGAGCTTGGTTTGGACATTTATTCGAGAATGAAATCTAGTGTCTGCAATTCCGGTTATCTAAATACGTCTCAAAATAGAAGGTTATTTTATTACGCACATTTGTTTATCTACAATATTGCATTCCACCTGAACTGCCTGTGAGAGTATCAACTGCCACCACACACATACACATTTCTTCTGTGAAGACACGCATGCACACACTAGGGGTTGCACAAACTAATTGACTAGTCGACTTCAGTGCTCTGCCATGACTCTTTAAGCTTTAGGGTTGCAACTCGCGATTATTTTGATAATCGATTAGTTGGCCGATTATTCTTTCGATTAATCGGATTAAATAAAATTATTTTATTGACAAAATACACACTATTCCACATTCTGCTCAATGTCCTTCAAACTAATTGAATGCTATGAAGACATACAGTGCTTAATTTATTAAACCACCTGTCATAAAGAGAAAACAAATATTTCAGGAATCTGTCAAAAAAGTTTACATCTAAAAATGTTATTGTCATTTGGGCAAATTACAAACAGAAACAACTAATTAGTATTTCTAATAACAAAAATGGCCTCATAACAGCTTGCATTCTTGCTTGCATTGTTTATGTACTTTTTGACTGTAATTGCGTATCTGGAAAAAAAAACACCATGATGTGCTCTGCCTTTCTTTCATAGATGACAGCAGTAATTATATTATAGCATTAGAAATAGCCTACTACTGTTACTAAAGAGCTTACGCATTTTGGAGGACTAACCAATACAGAAAGCTAAAACATGATTTTGGTAATCACCAATGCTGTTAGTTTAGAGCAGCAGTGGCACAAACCTTACATAATCTGTTAAAAACCTTACATAAATGTAAGAATTGTATATAGTGAATATAGTTTATATCTCTATTAAAAACTTAAATAATAATAAAGATAATAAAGACTCAGTGTAAACCAGAGGTTCTCAATTCCAGTCCTCGCGCACCCCCGCTCTGCATATTTAGCATGTCTCTAACTTTGTTAACTCTTGTTAGAAGTGCGCTCCATGCATGAACTGTTCCGATTGACATGCTCCCTACACAGGGTCCATTGCTCCCTACACAGGGTCCATTGCTCCCTACACAGGGTCCATTGCTCCCTACACAGGGTCCATTGCTCCCTACACAGGGTCCATTGCTCCCTACACAGGGTCCATTTACTTTATTTCGGAACATTCATTCATGGATTTGCGCTTGTGCAATGTCTTCACGCGGACGAGTGTGACATCATATACCTCTGTAAATATATACAATTTTAATTCACGTCCTTGCACACTTCAATGCACTTTGAATGGAATATATCGTTCGCTCGAACTGGAATCATGGAGGAATATCCTGTGATGTGCGCCGCAGGGCACTTACGTTCAATACAACAAACATCTGAAGCGATAAGAGTAACATACGAAATATGCAGAGCGGGGGGGCGCGAGGACTGGAATTGAGAACCGCTGGTGTAAACTAACAGGTGAGAGGAATGTTCTGCAGGAACAAAGTTCAAGTTCTTTGATCACAGTCAAGTCTCTATCTTCCTGCTGATGAAAGTTATTACATAAAGAAAGTAATAAAGTAATAATTTCTCCCTTAATGAAAGCTCCACAGAAAACGAAGAAAACGTGCACGTTCCCCTTGGTCCCTTACTGAAAGCTCCGCACAGAGCGAGCTCTCCCGGCTTGATGCACATTGAGAAGGTTTGTGCGGGCCAGTGCTTATTACATCGAGCGAAAACTGTAGAAAAGAAGGCTGTGAAACATGATCAGCTTTGCCCTTTTGGCGGTCACACTGTTTAGATTTGTTTTGGGCAAGTCGATTTGGAGTTATTGTCGTTTATCGCTGAATGTGTCACGAATATCGAAACCTAAACCAACCCCCCTCTCTGTGTTCCGTCCGTCTGTCTGACGCGCGTGCACGCGCCATTCGGTAAATTAAACTTAGCACAGCCGGTCAGGACGGACCTTTAATGCTCACGTGAATTCGTGACATTTATAGATAAGGATATGACTGTAAACTGAATGTTTTTGCACTGAGGACAGCGCCTGACAGGGCAAGCCTTTACACTAATGCATTAACTTAAAGCTCAAAATAAAGAATGATCATGTTTTGGGCAGCTTGGATCACGTACTTCTCCCGCAGCATCTCATTCTGTTTCCTCCACTATTTTTAGATGCATTTTGTCCATAGAAATATGTTATTCAGTGCTGTAATTTGAGCAACCGGCTGAAGCTGGACGTGCACCGTGGGCGGACCCGACTAATCGATAATGAGAATCATTGTCGATGATTTTTCATAATCGATTTTATCGATTAGTTGTTGCAGCCCTAAAGTCAACTAGTCACTGGTCCTATAGAGGGCGCAATAAATAAATCCACATTTATGCTCCATTTTCAAACAGTTAAAATTACAAACTAATTCATACTCTGAATGCGCTCCACAAGTCATGTGTGATTATATTACGGGATGCTGGAAATTGAAGGCCAGAATGCAGGTTTTAAGCAGTTTATTGTACAGGTAAGTTAATCACGTTCTAATCTAATGCGCTGCTGCACTGTAACGCACACACATAGGCTACAGACAGTAGCGCGTACAATCACGCGCAGATCACACACACATAGCTACAGACAGTAGCGCGTACAATACATCACGCGCAGATCACACACACATAGCTACAGACAGTAGCGCGTACAATACATCACGCACAGATTGCACACACATAGCTACAGACAGTAGCGTGTACAATCACGCGCAGATCGCGCACACAGAATCATTCAGCGTGGAAATGTATTGTCAACACTGTTCTGTGATTTCTGGGTAAAATAGCTTAGAAACTGAAAAGTTCAAGCATATATTTCTTAATAACTAAATCCCACAGCTTCACTTCTAGTAGAGAGACGGTGCAGATAGAATTAATTCACATGCAACCGCTCTCACTAATGCATGCTTTCATATGAATGTAATCTTTACTGTACTACTTATATGTATCTGATTTAGAACAAACAGGAATCTGTGAGAAATATAACGACCCAAAGTAAAAATAAGCTAGTCGACTGACTTTAATCACATAAAAGTTGACTTTAAAAAAATCAGAAGTCATTCAACCCCTAGTCCACACTCACACCTCGGCCATGCCTCGCCTCCACCCCGGTTGTTACTCTCATTTAACACTCAGTTCCCCTCCTTCTGTAAACATACCCCTCACAAATCTCACATCCGTGTTGTACTTTGTTTGATATCATTTATGTTTGTTTGTCTTGGTTTTTGTGTGTGATCGGGGGGGTAATCCCCGTTGCGGATTTGCACCAGCCAAACCAAACAACTTGACTAAACATTATTTGTAGCGTTTCTCCCTTCCAATAATCATACTAAGCTTTGGTTTTATATCGAATTTGATTACAGTAATGTTATATGTTGAGATTTACAAGAAATAGTTTAACTGCTACTATGTCAAACGAATACCGCTGTAAAAAAACACCTTATTTGTTTAAAGGGTTTGCAAACCAAATGTATGCATTTACATTTAGTCATTTAGCAGACGCTTTTATCCAAAGTGACTCGAATGAGGACAACCGAAGCAATCAATTGTAGTATTAAAACAACTAAAAACAGATCCATAACAAATTTTTTATAAATGCTACACATTTTGAAAATAAATTAAATAAATGATAAATTCATACAACAAAATGTCTAAATGTAACATTTAAATGAAAACAATAAAGCTAAAACAATTCAGAATATTAAAGAACAAAAGGTAAAGAGTATAATAATGACTCTAACATAACAATAAGCCAAACACCAAAAAACAACTACGAGTGTGTATGTACAACCACACACACACACATACACATTTATATAAAAAAAAACATATGTATATATATATATATATATATATATATATACATACATACATACATATATGGTTTAATTTCCATTTAGTTTGTTGAAGTATTAAAATAACTCAAATTAAATCAAACTAAAACTTAATCAAAGATATAATACATTCAGACATAATCTAACTAAAATTAAAATAGATAACAAATACAAATCAAACGACAGTAGTTTATCAGTAATCCTAAAAAATAACACTGAGCCAAACACATGCTAACAAAGAACAACTTACTTACACATAGTAAAAAAAAGGTTATAAAACCGAAAAAGAAGTGAATCAATAGGAAAGAGGAGAAATAATAAGCGATACTTGTGTCCCTGCCCGGAGGAGTCACACGGTGGAGTCGATGGTCTTTACACTCTTTGGTCTGCACACGAGGAGGCCTTCACCCGACCGCTACCGCTGTAAACTAAGCTTTGCTATACCCGTCTAACAAAATATTAATTGAATTCAGAGAGAGAGAGAGAGAGAGTTATTGTTATGCCTTCTGTTGAACAAATATAACGAACAAAGCACTGCTGCATTATTATAACATCGGCATAAAAAAAACAAAGACACCCTCTAAAAGCAATATGACCGTCTCAAATAACAGTCAATATCGATTCGGTTTACCAAGTAAAAATCTCCATAATGCAGAACAAACAAAGCTGTCATGGGCAAGAAAGGTGAAAGGGAGGGAAAGAGTCACAAGGACTGAAAGGAGAAGCTCATAGTTTGTCAAAGCCGTGGATTCAGTTCTGGCAGCGAAACACTCATTCATTTAACATTGACATGCCGGCAGCTACAGCAGAGAAAGATCAGCTTTTCCTCCGCAGCAACAAATCTCGTATTATCACATCCGCAGCACTTATTTTGATCTGTTAGATCTTTCCAATTCTTGCCTTACGGTTGATTCAGTATTACTCTTAATGAAAACCACACAACATCAGCAATACTACACTGACAAAGTAGCTTATATTAAACAACACTTTTATTAACAGAATTAATTACCCACATTGTAACAAATGGAGCACAAAAGCGTCTGTAAGTCGCTGGGGTATATTTGTAGCAATAGCCAAAAATACATTTTACGAGTCAAAAGTATCGATTTTTCTTTTATGCCAAAAATCATTAGGATATTAAGTGAAGATCATGTTCCATTAAGATACTTTGTAAATGTCCTACTGTATGCATCCTAATATGCATTGCTAAGGACTTTACATTTAAAAACTATTTCCTCAATATTCAAATTTTTTGCACCCTCAGATTCAAACCACACATCAATGGAAAGCTTATTTATTCAGATTTCAGATGATGTATAAATCTCTCTTTCAAAAAATTGACACTTAAGACTTAAAAGGAATGCTTAGTTTGGCTCATTATTATTATTATTATTATTAATACTAATAAAAAAGGCTATGCAATAAAACATTACAATGACAAATTCACTTATAGTAAACTTTGAACATTTATTAACAATATGAAATAAGGGAAATAAGTTTTACCCGCATTGCAACTAGGGATGGGTCACGATTTTCGAATATTCGAATAGTCAATTTAATTATAGAATATCGATTAGGTTATGCGATTATTTTCTAAAGGTTTACCCACACTGGGTGTTTTGAACCATCCCCGAGCCGCGTCTGAGCCCCAAAGCCCTGTTCGTTTGAGTAAAGTGATCACTCCGTGACGCGCTCGGACGCGGTTTGTTTAGCAGGCCCTGGCTTGGTTGTAAGAGATGGGCCAGACTCGGTTCATTTGGACTCTGGCGCGGCACACATATAGTGTGAGCTCTAACCGCGCCGGAGCACGGAACTTCTGATACGTGCATCCTGAGAGGGCCGTTTGTTTCAGCATCAAAAAACAACTCAAAATAATAATCCACAAAGTTAACAAAACGATGCACTCCCCTGCGCTGAGCGAGAGCGCTTCTCTGCCACATTCACGTGCTATCAGAAACGTCCGGTTTCCCACTTATGAAGTCGTGACGAGCTCGCTGCATTCAGTTTTTTTTGTTGAATAAATAATGTAATATTCCACTGGTTGATAACCATAAATATTTATGTAAAAAATATTTGTGCTGTTTTTCGTCTTAAATGTGAAGAATGACAGGTTGGATGCCACATACTTTTTTTTTATTAGCAGAGTATTCAGGTGTAATTTTCACTTTAACTTCACGCAATATAACATGATTGTATTATTGTAATTTTGACTTTATTCTTCAAATATGACATTAATCTTATTTATTTAGTTATTTATTTGAGAAAGATAAACTGATCAAACTTGCGCTGGCCGCTGGTATTTTAAAAAAACTAAAACTTCCAATGTTCCAATCATATTTCTGAATTAAATGAATAAAGAAACGAAACGAATTATTCTGAACTATTTTAATGGCTGCAGCAGCTTTGTAATGTGGAGGAGAGAGAGAGAGAAAGACACGGGCCCGCTCGACTCAGGCGGAGAATTCTGAAAGCTGCAGGGATCTATATTCGCCCCTCGGACTAATTGTGAACAGATTGCACTCGTCTTCTTCCAGAGCATGTGAACATTTAATATATGAAATAGGTTATTGTTATGAAAACAGACGTTAAAATTAATGTTCACATAATAAGTGCCGTCATTCAGGCTGTTCATGATAGAGGTCTGCTTCCGACCCGAGCCGCTGGTCCCGAAATGCTTTCGGTTGGGTTAATGTTTAATGGATAGCTTGGGCTCGGGTTTGCAGCTAAACCAAAACTATATTCAGAGGCTACGCTGCTTTCATAGGCGCACGCGCACACACATTATTGCACACAGATATCTGAGATCGCGCAGCGCACAAACAGCACGGAAACTGTTTATTAGTAAAATAGCTTCGATTGGCTACTGACTCGCAACATTATGTTTCTCTGCAATGAGGGGTAACATCGCTGTTTTTGAAGTAACTAAGCCTCATTGCTTGTATAGAGAGACGCGCAGATGCAGGTGCACGCGCAACTTTCATACCTCTCTCTCTCTCTCGCTAATTCAAATAAATGATTATATATATATTGAAATAGGTTATTGTTATGACACGTTAAAATTAATGTTCACATAATAAGTGCATCATTCAGGCTGTTCACAATATGTTTTAGCGCATAATGTTTTAAGAATGATATTCTGTTTAGCGTAATAAAAACATATAACATGCGTAATGTGTTTATATGCCATAATATTCATTCATTAATTAATCAAACTGTTACGTTTTTTTATAATATGAATGTTCATGCTCATTTTTAAAATAGAACTGTCCTAACCTTATAAGCAGTTGATAATCGACGGACTGTTCTGTTAATAAATGCCGTCCTTCGGTTATGTTATATTAATATGTTTCAGCAATCATAAGTTACGACCATTAATTGGCTCAGGTTAAGATAGACTATTCTCTAATTAATTAAACTGTTATCTTACAGATTGAAAGCCTGGATGGTTTCTCTCCCCCTCTCTGTTTGTGTGTGTGTGTGTGTGTGTGTGTGTGTGTGTGTGTGTGTGTGTGTGTGAGCGTGTGCGTGGGTACATGCGCGGGAGGGGTGCGATTTTCGAATAGTAATCGAATAATACACAGCGATTATCGAATATTACTTTTGCTTAAAATGCACATCCCTAATTGCAACACAAATAAATAAGCGGTCTTTGGATTTCTCTTTTCTTTAAAACAATCGTAGTTTGTGGTTCATTATTAACCTATTAATTAAAACACATCAGGCATAAAATAGTACAATGGCAAATTTGCATAGGCCTATATTAAACATCTAACATTTATTAACAAAATGAATAAGACGGAGATAGCCTACCTGTGTTGTAACCCAAATAAATAAGCTATTTTCCCTATTTTAAAACAAATGCTTAGTTTGTGGTAAGTTCGTTTTTATGAAAACACAGCAACAATAACTATAACACAAGTCTCCATTAAATGAAGAAATTAAACTTTTTATTAATAAAAGTTACGTTTTTGAAACATAGTGTCTCGCAGTCATCCGACAGACTCTTATTTCAGTCAAATAAATGTTTAGCTCATTGCTAAAATATATATAACCGGAAATAATTTAAGTTGTATTATTTCAAAGAGGCTCAGTGTGAGTAGTCCATTCATTGCCTGTGTACAGATGTGAAATGCATCTCCAGAAATCACTGGGTGTATACACAAGGCGTAGGTTGATGTTTTAACTATTTAGGATCAGAAGAGTGATTCTTGCAGTGTCTGCTAATATTTCCTCCGCACTGACGTCTTTTGGGGTAGAACGTGTAAAGTTTAAGCTGCTCTCAGGCCTGTGCTCGTACCTTCAGAGGTGCTTCACATGAGAGTGAGTTTTATCCTCTAGATGCAGTTGTGTGTCTGAACACATTCAATGATCAAATGAATTTGATCTGACAGGTTTGTCACACCAGAGGAGAAGAAGAAGCAGGGCATTCAGAGGGACAACGAGGTTCTGCTGCAGAGACGTAAAGATCAGGTTCAGCCAGGCGGTGCCACCATCAGCGTCACCGTACCCTACAGAGTGATCGACCAGCCGCTCAAACTCGCCCCACAGGACTGGTGAGCTCATCTATCAGTGTCTGGAAGCAGTGCTTCTCTTCAATGCACTGTTCTTTCAACAGGATTTGCCTGCTTCATTTGGGACATTGTTAATAATAGATCCACTCCTAAACCTAATGAAGTCATTCAACAAAATTATAATTTTTTTACCAAAAAATAAATAAGTAAAAAACGTTTATTTAATAGTAAATTAAGCCGTAAGGTACGAGGCTAAAGGTCCACCTTAAGAAAAAGTGCTATTCACTGTGCCTAAAATGTATCATTATATATGTTGTATTGAACATTATTGGAGCAACAGATTTTGTGTGAAAATAAATAAATCATTCAAGTTGTTTTATTTAGTTAATCTGATAAATGTGCGATTTGGCAAGAGGTGCTTTTTACCCCACACACGGTATTGATACGAGTTCAGCTTAAATAATGTCTGTTAATACTTGTTCAAAACAAGCACTTAAGCAAAGGTTGTACTATTTTCTGCTTATTTTGAAAAATAAAATGTATGTTTGTTTAATAAATATATTGTCATTATAAATGTTAATCTAAAATTTATTTTAAAATACAGAAACAATCATTTTAAAAAGTAAAGATTCTGAAACTATTGGATATCCAATAATAATTGAATATAGATTTACAGTAGTTACAACAAATGATATTTGATTATATGATATTATTAATATCATGATTTTAAATATGATGGTTTCATTCTAAACATGGTGATTATCTCTAACACGGACACCCAACATAATATATGATATTTCTAATCTGAATCTAACCATGTCATGTCAACAAATGGAAAAGTCAGCATCTATTAATTATCATGTTAATTACTGTGTGTCTTTAGCCCCAACAGCGAGGGCGCTTTTTACCCCAAATACCATACTTTAACATTCTTTCATTATTTAAAAACTGTTGCTTTAATTATCTTAAAACTGAAATTCATAAAGAAGACCTTTGTCTCTAAATATCTGCATTAATCTTCACGCCATCTAGTGGTTTAGATGAAAATAATATCAAAGATGTCTTTTGCCCCGGGGCACCTTTAGCCCGTTGTACAAATATTTAAACCGCACATTAAAGCTGTCTTTGTGTACAATTTTTTCTATATATTTTCTACTCCAATTCGTTGTGGTTATATAAACATTAAACTGTGGCTGTAATAATTAGTTTTCATGACAGATTTATTCAAACATACTGTAAATAATGCAGACATCCCTAACAGGTTAAGTACAGTATAATGAATATGCAATATAATGCATATTTTTAGCAAAATCCTGTAAAGGTATTTTGTTGTCTCTGCGGTTAAAAGACTTTTATAACAAAAGGCACGAAGCTTATTGCAATTATTTGATGGTAGGTGTGCTATGAGTAATGCTTCGTGTTGTTTTTATCACTCAACTTTAAAGATCAATGTTATGGTTTTTAAGAATCAATATTGGTTCATCAATATTGACCGATCAGCTCTAACATCCACACAGCAGACTTGTTAAGCTGTTGAAGTTTATCTGTGTTGTTTTCATGAAATAGACGCTCAATCAAACGTGGCATCGGATAATTAAATTAACCCTTTAAGAATCCAGCGTACCGCCGGCGGGACGCCTAGTGGTGACAGGGTAAAGTCATCAAAAATAAAATAAAAAATAATAATCATTTTTTCATGTCATATATCCACGGAAAGCTGAGATTCTTGTGATTTCAACTATGTAAACCATTTTAAGATACAATAAACAAAGCATGTACAATCTGTGTCTTTATCAGACCACTTTTTGTTGACATAATGCAGACATGCATGATAGTACAGACATAGGAATAACACAGTAGGGATGCAATATAACACCAATATAAGAAAAAAAAACACAAATTAAATAATGTACTATGTACAGAAATAGAAATATAGGAAAAAAAATGTATTTAGATTATAAATTATAAATATGTAATTTTAAAAGTGTACACATTTTGGATTCTATAAATAAATGTCACAATAATGTTTATGCTTCAGTTACTATGTGTCAGCAATTATTGACAGTGAATCTGGATGAGAAATTGAATAGCTCTAAGTGTAACCTTTCATTAGAGCCCAAAATGATGACTGTACATTAAAGCATTCAAGAATTACAGCATTGTATGTGTCGTTGGTTACAAAGCGTCGCTTGGAGTCTCCCAAGTGTACTTTTTTGGAAGCGTCTAGACATAAACTTAGATAAACATGTGTAAAACACTAATTTTCTAATATATTGTTTATCAAATGGTAAATTTGGCTTGGTAAGGCTTCATTCTGTGATCCCAATGTGTTTTCCAGTTCATACCTCCCAGCTATAGTCATCTGCAGGCTTCTATTTACAAAACAAATGGAGGCGGAATTATGTTTTTCTTTTTTTAGTGTATTCAAAGTGCTATTACTCAATATCAGTAAGACTTACAGTGATTCTGTTGAGAAACAAACCTCAGAGTGTCACCTTTCAAAGGAGACCATGCATATAATCCAAATGGCCCAAGAATAGCATGCAATTTACTTTGGGTATGCCTTTTTAGGCGTTTTAGGCAAATTTTACAAGAATCGTAAAGGGTTAATTAAATGCCACTGGTTTGTCAATGCTTTCACCCACAGTAGCTTGGGGCCTAACCAGTCAGTTTGAGACTGATGTTGTCATTGTTTGTTCACAGGGATCGTGTAGTGGCCGTCTTCGTCCAGGGTCCTGCCTGGCAGTTCAAGGGCTGGCCGTGGCTGCTGCCTGATGGATCCCCCGTGGATATATTTGCCAAAAGTGAGTTTGGTCATGGAAAACGCAGCACATTATTTACAATAGGCAAGAGTGGGTTTCAATTCATGCTGATGTTCATTTAGTCCGAGCCTTTCACCTGAAGTACGACGAGGCACGGATGGACCTGAACGTGCAGAAGTGGGACGTGACTGTGCTGGAGCTGAGCCACCACAAACGACATCTGGACCGGCCCGTCTTCCTCCGCTTCTGGGAAACACTGGACAGGTCAGGTTCTTTAGTCCACCTGTAGCATGGCACACGCTGGAGAGGAACACGTTCTGACAGTGTTTTTGATGTGATGATACGTGTATCAGAGAGTGAAGCTAATGATTTGTGTAGAGGTACAGGCTCCATCTGCACGGTTAATAAGTGCTTCATTAGTATTGACCGATGTTGTCAACTACATGAAAATGTGTTTTAGATTAATTCTTACAAATGTGAAATCAGTGTTATTTTTATGAAAGATTTGATTTATGCCTAAATCTCAGAATTCTTCTGATATGCTGAATAATGATTCAAATTAATTGCATTTTTCTGAGAGGACCCTGCCAAATAAATTCAAAGACATTACTACGTTACAGCTACATGTTTTTGAAAAAAGTCTCCTCTCCCTAAGGATGCATTTATTTGATAATAAAATACAGTGAAAGCAGTAATGCTGTGGAATATTGTTACAATTAAAAATAACGGCATTATGAAATCTAGAATAAAAAACTATTTATTTCTTGCCCATGACAATTTAGGCTGAATTTTCATTACTCCAGTCTTAAGTGTAGGGCTGCAGCGATTCGTCGACATCATCGATTATAAAAATGTCGATTAGCATGGAGTGCGTTGACGCGTCACACCTTTAGCCACGCCCATTGCGCGAGCCTGCAGTTATCCTTACTTAAGACTGTTTTTATGCCATGTTTAACACAAAACAAGACTCTAGAGCAGAAGGTGAAGGCTAGTATGGAAACATCACTTCATAAAGCGTTCATAGAGCATTTTATTATTATACGACCGTCAGAGCCGCAATTGACGCCGCACTGATGCCTTTACATTGTCTGGATTCAAAGCTGCGCTGAATGAACGGAAGAGCACGGGACATCAAGTTACCGATATAATTATTACGGGCTCGTGTCCTGAATGCTGTTGTGACTTCAGCTGTTCATTCATGCAGATATGTATTCAAGAAGATTTTAATCTGCTGAATAAATAAAACATATCAAGTCTCTCACCTGTAAGCAACTGCTGTCGGTCCCAAACAGAACTGTGAATGCAGCCATAATGTGCATTTCTATTGACCGTATCACTGCCCTGTAATTCTCTTTCTTTTTATAAAAAAAAAATTTCTCGCTTTTCTTTTATTTCTCTTTATTGTTGTTATTATTATATATATATTTAAGTATTATGAGAAAACGTTTGAATAAAATATTAATAGATTAATAGAAGTTACTGTTATTATTTATTGATAGTTTAACTAAATAATTCATCAACTGGTAAGAAAACAATAAATATATTAATTGAAAAATAATCGATAGATTAGTTGACAATAAAAATAATCGTTAGCTGCAGCCCTACTTCAGTGTCCCATGATCCTTTAGAAATCAGTCTAATATGATTTACTGCTCAAGAAACATTTATGATTATCAATGTTGAAAACAGTTGTGCTGATTCATATTTTTGTGGAAACTGATTTAGTTTTTAGAGGATGCTTTGTATAGAAAGTTCAAAACAACAACATTTACTTGAAATAAATCCTATGTAACATTATAAATGTCTTCACTGTCACTTATGATCAATTTAATGCTTCCTTAATGCGTGTCAAATGATTAATCGCATCCAAAATAAAAGTATTATATTATGTGTATATATAAATACACACACATGCATGTGTATATATTTAAGATATAAATATATTTATATTATATAAATATTTACATGTATGTGTGTGTATTTATTTATATATACATAATAAATGTACATGCATATATTACATAAACAAAAACTTTTATTTTGGATGCGATTTAATCATTTAAAAGCACTAATTGAAATATAATGGTTTTCACACAACAAAGGAACACTAAACCTTTGTGTAAATCATTTGTATGTTTTAATTCCATCTTGTTGAACATGTTTTTCTGACCTATAGCCCTGAAATAAATATTTTTCAATGGTGTTTTGGATTTTTGGTGTATGATGCACGTCTTTGATGTTTGTTTAGTCTATCATGTGACCCCGTCCCTGGTTAATTAAATACTCGAGGAATGAAACTTGTATTTTCCAACCCTAATAGTAATCTCAATAGCGTGATCTAGCTCATTATCCCTTCGTCTCCTCTACAGATACATGGTCAAACACAAGGCCCATCTGAGGTTCTGAGACCGCGGGCCGTCCACCGTCGAGATCTTCCCTCCCTCCAGAGACCGCCCACCCTCTCAGCTTCCCTGAAAGCACTTCAGATTTCAGTCTGCTTCACCCGCTGCTGACACCAGTTTGATTTGTAGTCTCTTCCTCCACCCGTAGATGAACGGGTCAGGCCGGGCGAGAGGAAAATGTGGATGTTTGGGTTGGTCCGTGTCATGTTTTCTCAGTATAGATATGCATTTTTCAATTGAAAAGCGGTTGGTAATCAAGGCAGATTCAAAAGGGGATATTTTATGTTTTTTTTCCTCTCCTTTTTTTGTAAAACACGAGCTGAACCATTGAAAATGCTGACTCGCTGATCTGAATAAAATGACTGTTATGTCTAAAACTCTTGTAATGATAGATTCAGTTTGTTCCTTTCTTTCTTTCATTTGTCTTTTCCTCCTTCTGTTCTATGAAGCGTAGAGTAGTGCATTGAGGATCACTGCACAATGGTATGAATGGTAAATCGAAGTCCGATTAGAGGAAGGAGATGACTTTCTTCAAAACCAGCAGGCATTTAAATGACCAGAATTCTACGGTTATATGAAATCTGTACTTCAGATTGTTGATGGTGTATATGTTCTGTAATTCTGCAGTATATTGGAGATTTTGTTCAAGTTTTATACAGAAACCCAAGTACTGCTTGCATCCAATTACTATTTTTGAAATGGAAAATGCAGTTGCTTCCATAACACAAAGTCAGGTTATCGACAGGGGTACACTTTTTTTTTTTGGTTGGTTGGTTTTTGTATAAATGAGTTTTTTTTTTTTTTTTTTGAGGGGGATGGTTGGTTTTTTTGTATAAATGCATTTGAAAGTAATGTTGGTTTTAAACATTTCTGTTGAATGTGGATTATTATTAAAAAAAAGTATATAAACGAATGGCGACGTATATTTTTCTTTTTCAGAGGAGCCTCTGGCAACTTTGTAAGTTAGTGCGGTCACTGTAGTGAATCATCATCTGTTGTCCATAATAAAGCACAGCTCACACAGAAGTCACTTTCAAATGAATCCGCTTTCTGTTGGTCAGCACTGTATTGAAGTGACACACTTGAAAATGAAATTGTGAGAATTTTTTCACGTGAAACCTCAGATCGCAGGGATTTATTTAGAAATAAATATATTTCTCAGAGCATTGTTAAATGTGATCGCACCTTCACCATGTCTACTAGGACATGAGACGTGACACAACAAAAATGTAAGAGAACCAGTGTGATCGGTGATAACATCTACTATCTACACGTACTTTACCTTGATCGAGTTTTGCAAATGTATTACTGTACTGTACATGGCCAGATGTGGACATCTGCTTCTGAGCAACTGGTTTGGCTGGTTTAACTAATAGCAAGTGCATTACATCAAGAATGCTTGATGTAATTGCTTTCATAACTGAAATCATTGGCATCCAACACTGATATAAGGAAGAGAGGTGATTAATAAAGCATGGTCTCTCAAGTGTACAGTTTTTCACAGTGACCATTTTAATCTTGTCATTTGACTTTTTCATAATTATGGCCACAGCAACTTTGACTTGCCAGAATTATGATTCATTTAAACTATTATTTTCCTTACGTGCAGGAAATGGTTTTCCGTTTTTTGTTTCATAATTATGGCATTTTATCACATATATTGACTTGGTCAGACTCATACTTTTTTGACTGTCAATTATGACTTCAATTTAGACCGTTTAGATCTCAATCTAAAACTCATAATTGACTTGTAATTTGACATCACATACTTACAGGACTTACAGTAGTATCTATTTTTAACTTTTGAATGTGAATTTTAATTTGGTCATAAATGACTCAACTTAAAAAAAATTGTCATTGAATTTTATCCTAATTTTAAGGTTTAGTTTAAACTCATCTCAATTTCAAGCGTCGTAATTTTTATATTTTTTATTTTATTTAGTTTGCCATGTAAAACTTGTTATACCATAATTATGACCAAAGTTCCTAGCATACTTAGTCCGAAATTTTCGTATGCATTTTCTTTTTTTTTTTTTTCATATTTGTCTCAATAGTATTTGGACAGTTGACCAAGAAAAGGTTAATTGACCAGGTGCTGTCCATTCCCTTGTTACGTCAAGACAAATTAAGCCGATAAAAGATGTGAAGTTTATATGAGGTATCAAATTGGCATTTGGAAGCTGTTTGACTGGTGCTACCAATATGAAGTCCAAGGAGATCTCGATGAAAGTGAAGGAGGACATCATTAAGCTGAAAAAACAACATGCATCTATAAGAGAGTTTGCAAAACTTTAGGTGTGGCCAGATCAATGGTTGGCTACATTCTTAAGAAAAAAGAAAACACTGTTGAGCTCAACATCAAAAGGCCAGAAAGACAACTAAAGAGGACGATCGCAGCATCCTTTACTTGAAGAAAAACCCTTCATAACATCAACAGAAATCAAGAATACTCTGGAGGATGTAGGCACATCATTGTCAAAATCTACAATCAAGAGACACCTTGAATGCAAATACAGAGGGTTTACAACAAGGTGTAAACCACTCGTAACATTCAAGAATAGGAACACAAGATTAGACTTTGTCAGAAAACCTCTAAAAAAGCATCCCATATTCTGTAATAAGATTTGGATTAATTAAACCAAGATTAACTGGTGGGGCCAAACTACCCTCTCAGCTTCCCTGAGCACTTCAGATTTCAGTCTGCTTCACCGCTGCTGACACCAGTTTGATTTGGTCTCTTCCTCCACCAAAAGATGGAAACAGGGGCCAGGCGACAGGGAAACAGACATGGTGTTATGGGTTGGTCCGTGTCATGTTTTCTCAGTATGTAGATATGCAGGTGTTGAATGAGGGTTGAAGTGCTAAGGCAGATTCAAAGATGATATTTTAACATGTATGCCAGTAAGGGCGGTGTGTAAACCTCACTCTCCTGACCTCAAAAACAAAAAAAAGGCACTCTAGCGACTGACGCTAGAGGCGCCTTTAGCCTCCTTGGTAGAGCGCCCGCCTCCCGTGCCGGAATCCCGGGTTCGAGACCCGCTCGGTGTGATGGTGCGGACCCGGGGGGGTTACTTACATAGGACACCGCTTCACAGTGCAGATGGAGAAAGGCCCAAAACATACTGTGAAAGCAAATCAAGACTTTTTGAAGGCAAAGAAATGGAATTTCCTTTCAATGGCCAACTCAGTCGCCTGATCTCAATCTAATAGAGTGCTTTTCAGTTACTGAAGACGAGACTGAGAACAGAAAGACCCACAAACAAGCAGCAGCTCAAGGTGGCTGTAGTGAAGACCTGGCAAAGCATCTCCAGGGAGGAAACTCAGAATCTGATGTCCATGGGCTCCAGACTACAGGCAGTCATTAACTGCAAAGGATTTTCATCCAAGTTTTAATTCTTTTTGCTTCTATTTACTATTATGCCTTTTTGTCCAAATACGCTTGAACCCCTGAAAATGGAGGTACTTCGCTTAAAACTGTAACTCATTGTTACTTGACTGTTACTCCTAAATGGTAAATGTCATTTTGTGGAACCTTTTAAAATAAAGCTAAAAGTCTGCGCTTCAATCACATCTTGATTGTTTTATTTCAGATCCATTGTAGTGACGTATAAAGGCAAAAGCACAAAAATTCAGTGTCCGAATACTTCTGGACCTGACTGTACATTGGGTGTTATGGGAAGTGTTCCCAGTTCCAGCTGACCTAATTAATGCAGCCTAATTTGAGTTATAGAAATGAGATCTCCGAGCTCTCCTTCGCCGCCTCCTGCACCTGAACGAACAAATACAAATCGCAGTTTAAACATGCAAACAGAAAAAGATGTGAAAGAGCCCAATTCAGCACCAGCGTGCAGTGTTCTGTGCGCACAGTAATGAAACCTCAGGAGGTTCAAGTGTCTCCTAATCTAAAAGTGTATATATTTTGGGATTGGAATAAAAGTAAAGAAACCTCATGAGGTTCAAGTGTCTGAGCATTTCATAAAGTCTGCCATATATCTCAATGCACAAGTCCTCCTCTGTGATACTCTGAGATGTAATGTAATGTGTCATATTTGAACACTGCTAAAACAACATCAAATAAACGCATCTTATAAAAGTCATTAAGATGTGGATGTGGGGAATGAGCTAATGTTAAAAGTCATACTTACAGAAAACCAGATTTTGGCACTTATAGCACAATAATGGACATATCTGTCCATGATTTTCTAACAGCAAGAGCAAACACTACCTTTAACAAGTTTTTTTTTATGTTTTTGAAAGAAGTCTCTTATGATCACCAAGGCTGCATTTATTTGATCAAAAACACAGTAAAACAGTAATGTTTTAAAATGATCACAATATAAAAGCAGTGTTTTCTATTTTAATATTTGATGTAATAAAAAAAACTTAAAAATGTAATTTATTCCTGTGATCAAAGCTGAGTTTTCAGCATCATTACTCCAGTCTTCAGTGTCACATGATTCTTCAGAAATCATTCTAATGTGCTGCTCAAGAAACATTTTAAATAATCAATGTTGAAAATTGGGATGTTTATATTTTTTCGGTAACCATGAATTGTTTTTCAGGACTGTTTGATTTAAAAATGTTCTATTTGTAAGACTTTTGTAACAATTCAAGTCTTTACTGCCTCTGTGTTTTCAGCAATTTAGCAATTTAATGCATCCTTGCTTAAAAGTATTCCTTATTGAAAAACCCGGTAGTGTGTGGTGCTGCTGGTGTAGAACACACATGCGCTACACCTTGTTTACGTGCAGAGGAAAGCATGCACATGTGTCATGGTACTCTCCAAAATGAAAACAGAGGGGATGAGGAGGAGAAGAATCGCTGAATAAAGACATTATTATTGGGGTTTTGCACACAAAAAGTATTCTTGTAGCTCTCAGATTTAATCATAAATATCTTAATTTGTGTTCCAAAGATGAACGAAGGTCTTACGAGTTTGGAACGACATGAGGGTAATTAATGACAGAATTGTACTTTTGGGTGAACTATCCCTTTAAAGACCTTTTTTGCTGTATGTTTACAATCCTATTTATCATAAGAATTCATATTCAAAACAACTTATGTTTTATAACAATTAAATCAGTCGGATTTGTAAAGATGACCAATCATAAAGATTACAGTAGTGAAAATAATAATAAAAACAGGTAAGATTGTCCAGAACCCTCCTGTGCTTTAATCTGTGCTTTAAACCACCACCAAGCATGAAACATTGTCACAACTAGATAAAACCTTCTACCCAGTCGTTTGGCAGGGATTGTGCTTGTTGCTCTGCAGGTGCTGCCAGTACTGGATGAGCTCATTGGGTTCAAACCAGTGAGAGGTGATCAGGTTGCTGTATCTACAGCTAGAGTAGGGCACTCGCCAGTGATTGAACAGCAGTTCATTTGGTGGTAGCGATGGCTCTATCTTCAGTTTAGCTAGACACATACCCACATAAACATCTTCTAAATGCAGTCGGGGTATGGTTAGAGATGCCACGTATATCCTTCGGGCCACATCGCCTGAGAAGACATACCCAGTCCCAGAACAAAAGGTGGGTAACGCTACCAGGGTACACTTCTGGGGCATGTACCATTTACTCTCTTTGTCTCGGTTTGGGGAGAAGTCTAACATGTGAAGTCCTGTGAAATACTTCTGTGTTAGTTGCCCTTTGGGCTTTAGGAGTTTTTCTATGAGGTATTCGGTATTGACAAACATGTCACTGTCTGTCTTCATGATGTATTTGGCCTCGGGACAGTACTTGGTTATCCAGTACATCCCCATCAGTGTTTTTAGAGTAAGGTTGTTGTAAGTATCCCTGTAGTCTTGCTGGATGATATCATGATACAGATGGCTTTCTTCCTCTATTGTGTGCTGCAGTTTGCTGCCATTTTTTTGAGTGTCTTCATTTAAACCTATGAAAAAAAGGCGGACGAAACCCAAACCCCCTGCCACGCTTTCATTAGCCCACGTTTTCCTGATGGCGTCCCTGGCGTCTGTGTTCTTGGGCTCAACTGAAATCAAAAGCACTAAGAAAGGAGCTCGCAGCAGACATGCGTTCCGCTCGTTGAGGATGTACTCGTACGGCTCCTCTTTAAGTATCCTCGCCACTCTCAGCTCTTCGCTCGAACTGATGTTCGAAAATAAGGAGTTTTCCAACCCCTGCTGCAAACGGTCATCCAAAGCTGAGATGACATTTTCATCTGAATGTATTGGTGAAGAGGACTCTTCAAGCTCCCTCAACTTGTTGGGATTCTGGATTTTGTGTGGAAAACTCCACTGACCCTGAAAAACAAAACCTCCCGCAAACACGATCACAATGAGGAAAAGGGCCACACTGCAGGATCTGTGCCTCCGCTTCCATCGCATGATCTCTTTGGGTTTGTTAGATTTGTCAAACTTCCCAGAGTAAACTGTGAGTCCAGATATGTGGAAACCTGCAAATAAAAAAGGGAACAATTTTTATTTACTTATTGTTGCTGCACAAAATTTGCTATATTTTAATTATGTATATGATAGATTTAAATGTGGCATTTTCAAATGGAGCTCAGTGCGCTACACTCTTGATATATACAGGTGCATCTCAATAAATTAGAATGTGGTGGAAAAGTTCATTTATTTCAGTAATTCAACTCAAATTGTGAAACTCGTGTATTAAATAAATTCAATGCACACAGACTGAAGAGGTTTAAGTCTTTGTTTCTTTTAATTGTGATGATTTTGACTCACATTTAACAAAAACCCGCCATCTCAATGAATTAGAATACTTCATAAGACCAATAAAAAACATTTTTAGTGAATTGTTGGCCTTCTGGAAAGTATGTTCATTTACTGTATATGTACTCAATACTTGGTAGGGGCTACTTTTGCTTTAATTACTGCCTCAGTTCGGCGTGGCATGGAGGTGATCAGTTTGTGGCACTGCTGAGGTGGTGTGGAAGCCCAGGTTTCTTTGACAGTGACCTTCAGCTCATCTGTATATTCTTTTGGTCTCTTGCTTTTCATTTTCCTCTTGACAATACGTCATAGATTCTCTATGGTCTATTGCCAAGTGATACCCCATAGGTAGTGTGGGGTATATTACCCAGCACAAATCATCACTGACTGTGGAGACTTCACACTGGACTTCAAGCAACGTGGATTCTGTGCCTCTCCTCTCTTCCTCCAGACTCTGGGACCTTGATTTCCAAATGAAATGCTAAATGTACTTTTGTATCTGATGTATCTGAAAAGAGGACTTTGGACCACTGAGCAACAGTCCATTTCTTTTTCTCCTTAGCCCAGATAAGATGCTTCTGACGATGTTTCTGTTTCAGAAGTGGCTTGGTAGCTCTTTTCCTGAAGATGTCTGAGCGCGGTGACTCTTGATGCACTGACTCCAGTTTCAGTTCACTCCTTGTGAAGCTCTTCCAAGTGTTTGAATCAGCTTCGCTAGACAGTATTCTCAAGCTTGCGGTCATCCCTGTTACTTGTGCACATTTTCCTACCCAATTTCTTCCTTCCAGTCAACTTTGCATTTAATATGCTTTGATACAGCACTCTGTGAACAGCCCCCCCTTTCAGTGATGACCCTCTGTGACTTACTCTCTTTGTGGAGGGTGTCAATGATTGTCTTCTGGACCACTGCCAAGTCAGCATTGTTCCCCATTGTTTTGTTTTCAAAGAACAAGAGACCCAGAATGTATTCTGTATGGATGGTCATTAATTGAAACTCAAATGTAAATATTCTAATATTTTGAGATACAGATTTTGGACTTTCATGAGCTGTAAGCTCTAATCATCAAAATTAAAAGAAAATGTTTTTAATGTTTTAATTAACATGTAATGAATCTAAAATATATGAAAGTTTCACTTTTTATAATAAGTTACAAGAAAAAATTAACCTGTGTGTGTATATATATATATATATATATATATATATACAAGGGCGTAACCATGGTATAGATATTGGGGGGTCCAAATTTGAGCCCTCCCCCCGATATTTTTTATTAAGTTCAGTCGCGGATCAGATCGTAAAAACAAACAGGCCAGGCCATCAACGAATGAATAGAGGCTTATCAATGGAGTGGGAAGTGCGGCAACTCCTTGGTCTGTGACTCCAGCAGTTCATTATTCAGCCTATACACTGAAGCTGAAAGTATATGGTGGTTACGCCCATGTATATATATATAAACATTGTGGATGGACCAGTTCCACCCTGTTCCTTATGTGTAATCAACCTAATGCAAGTGTGTAACATCTTTTTTTGAGCTGCTTCCAGTACTAAAATATTTATATGATCATCTCATGTGGTTTGCATCCATCAGGCTTCAAATAAAAACACAAAGCAAATGAGACAACAATAGATTGATACAAAACAGGAATGACCAAGTGCCAAAGGTCAAAATTTCACCTACAGTATATCAGGTGCTACAGCTGAAAATCCTTAATGTCACAACATATGATAAGTGAAGTAAAAAATCTGACAAATCTTTCTTAGTCAAATTCTCAGACATATTAATATAATTAATAATTAGTTTTTAAGACAACTTCTAGTATAATATTTCAGTATTATAGAAGTGCATTTATTGTTTTACTACCCTTATGTGCTAAAGTGCAGAATTTAGCTCATCGTAGTTCATAGTATTATAATTTGTTCACTGCAGTATTGCTTTTTTATAATTTATTCAAATAATATATTATAAAATATATTTTGCAGGCATAGTGCACCAATCAGCAACTGCTTGTTTTTGTACACCAGAAAGCAGTTGTATGTGTCCTCAGTGCACAAAAACAAATGCTGTGAACACTTTTGAGCTGATATATTATTAATAGTTTAACGTATTAACTTGTATTAAATGTAGTTTTAGTTCTACAAAACATTGCAATTTAGAGTTTAAACAAAACAGTTCACACAAACACTTTTAAAGGTTAGAAGGAAAACTGTTTATTATAGAAATATTATTATTATTGCTGCTACTTTGTGTTGTCTGGTTTGACGTACCTTTCGCTGGGACAGTGAGATACTGGCTGTTCGTCAGTCCTGCTGCAGATAGATGCTGTGGGCTTTGTCATTCTATCTTTATAACTCTTGTCATTTAAGTCTCTTCCTTGTCCTAGATGGTTTGCCACTCCTTTGCTTCAAGTCTGAGTGAACAGAAGATATTTTGACTTGAATAATGATCAGCGATGCACACTTGACTCAACATCAAGGTCCCCAAGCAAATTGCAGGTTTAGCCCCAACACACCATTTATGTGCTCTTTTATATGTCTAACCCTTATTATCTCTCTCTCTCTCTCTCTCTCTCTCTCTCTCTCTCTCTCTCTCTCTCTCTCTCGCTCAATCTCTCTCGCCTCTCTCTCTCTCTCTCTCTCTCTCTCTCTCTCTCTCTCTCTCTCTCTCTCTCTCTCTCTCTCTCTCTCTCTCTCTCTCTCTCTCTCGCTCTCGCTCTCTCTCTCTCTCTCGCCTCTCTCTCTCTCTCTCTCTCTCTCTCTCTCTCTCTCTCGCCTCTCTCTCTCTCTCTCTCTCTCTCTCCTCTCTCTCGCCTCTCTCTCTCTCTCTCCCCCTCTCTCTCTCCCCCTCTCTCTCGCTCTCTCTCTCTCTCTCTCACACACATTCAATTCAATGTGTGCAATGTCAGAATTGCAGGTGTCTGTCTTAACATCCAAGAAGGTTGAGAGAAAATATGAAATAAGTTTAATGAATTTTGGCCATTTCCACCACTGGGCGTGACACCAAAACCCCTCATGTGAAAGAAGAAAGCCGTCGTGTTTACAACTGTGATGACGAGCGCTTAGCAGGATCAACTAAACGTTGGAATGAAACAAACTGTGATTGGTTGTTTGTGATTGGTCAAATGGCCTCATGGGCGGGCCTTGGCCAATGAAAGCTGCCATGGATTCCAGACCTTCAGCCGTCAGTCTGAACGTCTCGCTACATGAGACTACTTTCAAATTAACCAGCTTTCTGTTGGTGAACACGATATTAAGGTGACCAACTTTAAAATGAGCGAAATCTGCATGGGGAACATTTTCGCTCTCACATGAAACATCAGATCAAAATTATTTCTATTGATTTTGCCTGCAAAGTACTGCAGAGCAATGGTAGGCCTACAGTAAATGTGATCACACCTTTACATCATATCTGTTTGGACGTGAGTGGTGTGACATGCTTGGGAAAATGTAAGCAAACCAGTGTGATCAGTGATAACATCTACTGTCTACACCTACTTTACCTTGAACGAGTTGTAAATGTATGGTATTACTGTGGACTTTCTGATCAACAGGTTTGGCTGGTTCAGCTGCTAGCAAGTGCATTACTTCAAGCATGCTGTCACACAGTGTTTTTTTTTTTTTTTTTTACAGAACGACTTTAAACGGCTCTAAATATTCTTGTGAATGTTGTGCATCTTGTGTTTGCTGATGAACTGAGAGGGCTTATTTTTATGTCTGTTTTTGGCATTAAAATGGCACTGGCAAAACTATCTATCAGAATGCCAGACGAAAACTTTAATGTGCTTTCTCAGGGAAAAAGAAGGAATGAAATCACTGAGATCCAACACTGATATAAGGAAGAGAGATGATTATTAAAGCATGGCCTCTCTAGTGTACAGTATATTGCACATTTTGGCAAATACAGTTGGTCATGTAGAAATTTTTTATATTGCACACAGTATTCTACAGAGGCACCAATAAAAAAAAATGCTTTAGTAATCAAACCTTACTAAGATAAAAGAGATACTAAGATTAAAAAATGAAAATTACTTTTCCCTAATAATTCTGACTGTCATTTATTATGTCAGCTTTAACTTTTCTTGACAATTTCAACTTGCCATAACTGACTTTTGTCAACGGTGTTATAATCTCATCATTTTAACTTGTGTCACAATTATAATTCATTAAAATATTTTTTTTCTTATGGATTGGAAATGGTTTTCCACTTTTTTGTCATAATTGTGGCTTTTTGTCCTGTATTTTGATTTGGCTGTACTTTGGATTGTCAATTATGGCTTCAATGTAGACTATACCACTTAGGATATTTTAGACGCAGTTTTTTTGAGTGACAACTCTTTTGAAAGTCCCATTCTTCAATCTCTTTTGATGAAGGATAAGAACTATTATCTCCACCGTGGCATGAGTGGAAAGCTTACAAGTCAAATTTGGCCTAAGAACTATTTACATAGCATAACGTTATCTGAATATCTTCTTGATAAGACAATGGTGATTTTTAAAGGCTTGGACTGATATCTTGGAAAGATGTTCTTTTACATTTATGATGGCGATGATTATTTTTTACAGAAGAGAGAAACAGTTCTTGAAACTGATTTGAACACAATTGAACACAATCTTTTCTCCCCCACTTTAAAATCTCTAAAAGATAAAGCCTTGCCGGCTTATTGGGAGCTACAAGTGAGGAAACAAGACCCATTTTCTCTCTTCTCTTCTGGCTCTCAACGGAGGCGGTCGCTTTCTCTCCCCGTCCTCACCCTTATCTTCCCTGCTTTGCTCCCTTGTCTCGTGAGAGACTCTCTCTGCACTGCTCTCCAAACTAAAATATTATGGATTAACTGGTCTCTTAATGCAATTGACACTATCGAAACTTGGGTTTCGGGGAACCTGACTGCCCTGACGGAACGTTCGCAGCGGGCTATACGATGGACGCGTGGGAGAGGTGGCGAATCGTGTGTCTGGCGGCTCTTTCCGTGGAGGACATTGATATCTACCTTTTCGGAACCATGATAACAGGTATTTTGCTGATTGGATTAGGCTTTGCCCTGGGTTATCGAAGAATTCAGAAAACGGGAACAGCTGTCCAAAGCCCCACAAGGCTGCCCGTATGATTGAAGCTGTGGGAAGAGCGGTCAGCATTGAGACTGAACTATAATCGCAATATGGATTCTACCAAGGAGAAGTTCACGGCTTTACAAAGGAAAATTGATTAAAATGGAGACCAAAATGGACAGAGAGTAGCTTGCAAAATTGGAATGTTTACTCCCAAAGACAAAACAATCTTATCTTTTCTGGCTCCCCTACAGTGGCCTTGGCAAGGCTGTTGCTGGAATAAACCCGGGAGTGCAATGCAGTGAGACACTCTTATGCGTTCCTCCCCACCCTACAGACATTACAGACATTGCCCCCCGACCATTCGCCTCTGTTCGCTTCGATCCGCTGGCCTGGTCAAGCGGGTCTGACCAGCGCCGGATCAGTGGCTGCGGGATCAGATGGCTGCTTGCTGGGCCGGATTCACTTCCCCTGTGGCTATGTGTGTCTATGGTGTATGTGCTTTTGTGTTGCTAAGGTGTTTTTCCTGTTCTCACACTGTACTCCCCAAGGAGCATAGTCTGGGGATAATTTTTTTCTCCTCCCTTTCCTCATGTAAATGCTGTATTTTTCTTCAATTCTACTTGCATTTCACTACTGATTATACTTGTATGATTGTGTATGTGACGAATAATAAAGAACCTTGAACCTTGATTTTATAGAGATTAACATGACTATTCTGTGGGGTATGTGCATACGTGGAAAGTCAAAATGGATGTATCAACTTCCTCGTACCCATCATCTGGTCCTGCCCCCAAACTAAGAGTGAAATGTAAGCTATCTACGTGAGAATAGAAAGAACAGCTCATCTTATTCACTCTCTTTAAGATATTCAATGTCAGGATGCCACAGGGAACATCAGCCTCAACATAAACCTGTTGAACAAGCAAGAGAGAGAGGCTACTTTTTTAAGCAAATCCCCAGAACAGGAATCCAATAGTCAACGAGAATCGAGGCAAAAACAGGATGAAAAGAGATAAGAAGAGATCCACATCGCTACTACGCCAGAGTGGTTAAACGTTCAAAAAGACAATAAATTCCCAGTGAAATTTCATTTTTTTTAAATGGCCTTTCATTTGTACCAACAGCTGAAATTAAAGACTTTCAAACCACTATTGAGCTCCAAAAATGTTTCAGACAAATAAGACTGTGAGACTTTTTCTCAAATAGTTACAAGAGTGGGGCTTCATCTGAGATTATTCCTTTCAAACCTAAGAGCAGATTTTTCTCCATCTAAACATAAATCACTGAGTGGGGACATTTGGTTGAAGATAAAGCCAAATTGGGGTGTGAAAAAGGCAAAAAAAGTTGAATCTGAGCCCAGGAGAGAGGAAGGCATTAAAGTCTCTACAATCAGTGTCCTCTATTGTGCTCAAGCATGCAGGTGGAGTGATAGTAATCACGGACACAGAGAAATATGAGTGCAAGAGACAATTGTTGGGTGGTGGATTCTATACCCATCTACCCTCTGATCCAACTGATATATTTAACAGACAGATAAAAGAGGTATTAGAAGATGCAGTGAGCAATAAACTTCATTGATAAGTTTACTTTAGCTTTCTTATATATGTTCAACATCCACGGGTTGCACTTTCTGATCCGTTACCAAAATTCACAGAAGTTTGGAAGATCTATAGTTTCAGGAATCGGGAATGTTACAGAAAAGAGTTCTCAGTATGTGGATTACCATTGTGAACCTTTAGTTGTAACCATCCTTTTTAAAGAACGCTGGAGATTTCCTGAGACTCTCGGATACGATTGTTATACCAGAACATTGTTTGTTAGTAGTCTTTATACACCATCATCCCACATGATGTTGGCATTTAACATTGTATGCATTTTCTTGATTTGAGATTGAATAAGAAACCTCTATCTGTTGCTTAGCTACCCTGATTAAACTTGTCCTTACCAAGGGTTATTTTAGATTTGAGATTTTTTTTTCTTACATCAATGTAGGACAGCTATGGGTACCCCAGTGGAAATTATGCTTATTTACGTTTATTGAGAAATTTCTGGTTCTTGATAGAACTAAGAATCCATTTTTTTCATGAAGTATTATTATACAAGCGTTATATTGATTACATTTTTGTACTGTTCCTTTGAACTCCTTTCATCAATACTTGAATTCCATAATAGATCATCTACAACGGTATATATCATAACTAGTTACCTAGCTGGGGACAACTTTCAGGCACTGCGTCATATCAATGCTCCTGCTGCACCCATGGTACGGCAGCAAAGTTCCTTGATTATTATGCCGGAATGAGAGTATAGTTCCTAGCCATATCAGCCTAGAAAATCGCAATCTATCATTTTCAGTCAGTCTTAGTAAACGATGTAACTGCAGAAGAGTCAATCTTTAAATCGGAAAAATATCTGGACCCATATTCATGAAAAATCTTAGTGCTAATAGTTGCTCCTAGAAACAAAATACTAAGAAAATTCTTAGAAATGTGGGCGTTTCCTCTTAAAATTAAAGAGTAGATCTTAGTAAAAAAAAAAAATAATTCAGAAAGCACATCTTAACCCTTAAAAGAGGTCTTAAGGTCCAAAATTGTTAGGAGTACGAACAAGGACTTTTAAGAGGCTTAGGAGTTTCTTTAGCAGTAGACAAAATGGACGAAACATGAAGGAGAAATAATGTGTTGCACACAATGTTTGACAGTCAGTAAAAAGACGCCACACATTAGATCGTGCAGGGATCGTGTTTCTGACCGATCTTATTAGAGACACGCTAACATCTCCGTCACCGCGCAGAAATGGACGTAATCTCTACATTAACTACATTAACATATTTGGCAACTGGAAAAATGCAACTATGCAGCAGTGATGATTTGGGTCTGTCACAACCTTCTATAAGCAAAGTGATCACACAAACATTTATAGCACTTTCAGAACTGTATTATGTCGCTGTTCATTTCCTAAAAAACTAAGTATGACAGCATGATAAATAAAAAATAAAGAATATATATACATATATAATGTGTGTGAGAGAGAGTACGGTAAAACAGGAAAAATGACGCATGTAATTTCAAAGTGAAGGCTTATAATAGACCCTAAAAGCGCTCTTTTATTTCCTTCTTGGACAACCGACCAATCACAATCTTCAAAAGACTGTGTCATTTCTAGCAACGTGGTCAGCCCCGCCTCCTCACTAAGATACAAGTTTTGATCTTTTCCTCAGAGTTGCTCTTAGATTGGTCCTGAATCACTCTTAAGCTAAGACTCCTACGTATACATTTTTAAGTTAAATTAGGAGCACTCTGAGTGTATTCTTAGAATCTTTAAGAATACGGGCCCTGAACGCTAATGGTCTAATCCAAATCAATGATCTATGCTAAGCTAAGCTAAAAGTACTTAGATCGGCTGAATGGATTCAAAAACGGTAAAACTCAACTGTTTAACTCTAGGGGAGTTGTACAATGAGCCTATTTCCCAAAAAGTGGAGTGTTCCTTTAAGTTCACAATGTTATGTGTCAAGAAACTTTGTATTTTTTGGTTGTAAAAAGATTAGAAGAAAATGGCTATAAAGACAGGTGGTTGGACTGAGCAGAATATCAATTAAAAGCTGTTCAAAGGGAACTTTTACTTGATCCTGGTAACACTTGAAATACTATAAGGAATTATTCTGTGCAACCAGTTCACTCAGTAGGCTGAGGAGGAGACATTGATGTAAAACATAGATCCAGGAAAACCTTTTGGATTATTACTGTAGATATATTGTATCCTAAAGGTCTTAATCCTACCTGTATGACCTTGATAACTTTATTTAAACAGGGAATCATCTCAACTAACGCAGTCTAGAGTATGAAGTGCCACAAAGATCTGTCTTAGGTCCTCTGCTATTTTCAATATACGTATATGTTGCCCCTTGGTAATATTTTTAGAAAACACGGGATTAGTTTCCATTGTTATGCTGATGATACTCAAATATACATTTCAGCAAGACCAGATGAAACATCTCTAGGTTACGTATGTAATTCCCTTTCAGTCGGTCACCCCGAGTCACGTCGGGTGACCGACGAATTAGGATCTCGCTTAGAGAGACGAATCCACTTAGAGTGTAACTAAATGAGCCAATGCACATTGGCATGCAATTATTGCATCCAGCTGCCGCTGATCACAGCGTGAGTATAAGTAGGCAGTAGGTGCAGCGCATATTCAGCTTTTCGCTTTAGAGACGAGTTTCGCTCCGGTTTTATCATTCTGCTCCTGACTTCTGCTGACGAGTGAATTCAATGAGTTGAGCACACTCTTTGGAAGACTCTCGTGCTGGTGGTACGGCGATACAGCGGTGGTGGTTCTTCCCGTGTCGAGTGGATTGCACGCATTAGGTTGCTCCACAGGGTGTGCCCTACCCGTTCAAGTTGAGAGCCCACTCTACTAGATGTGTTTTGCACTAGGTCCTCACTTGATGAATCCGTGAGAACCGGTAGAGGGCTGGGTTCCATATGTAGAGACCTAATTGGATCCCATTTGTGTAAAGTCCACGGTATAGCCTCAGAACCCATGTTTCCCTGGCAGAATTTCTGCCATTCTCCAAGAGGCTAAAATCACCTCTCCATATGCACCTAAACGGTTGTTCATATGTATAAGTGCTTCTGAACTTCCTTCGCGAAGTAGCTGGATGCAACTCATTTAGTTACACTCGAAGTGGATTGGTCTCTCTAAGCGAGATCCCAATTCGTCGGTTACCCAATGTCTCCATTCCCTCATTCAGGGAACGGGGGTTACATACGTAACCGAGACGGTCCTCAAGGGAATGAGACACTGCGTCTGAGAACGCATTGGGCAACGCCTCCAGCGTGAGCTGCTCTTAATATCGTGTGCCATCTATTCAAAGGATGGGCGAGACATCATGGAGAGGGTGACGTAATGACCAGCTGGTATAAAAGCATGTGCGGTGAAACCGGTGTCAGCTTCTAGGAATGAAGCAAGCGCTAGCAGGGATGCCGAAAGTGTGGCTTCGAGATGCAACGTCTCGTTCCCTCGAGGAACTAAGGTTACATACGTAACCTAGAGATGTTCCTCTTCAGGAACTCGAGCTGCGTCTGAAAACTCAATGGGGACGAGATACCCATGCTGACAGACGTTCAAGTCCCTGCCCAGAGGGTATCCTTGCGGAGGACATCTAAGGTGAGAGGACGGAAGAGAGTGACCCGCATGTCAAGGCTATAAAATCTGACAAAGTTCAGGGGCGTAGACCTTCCCGCAGCATTGCAGATGTCTTGTATTTGGACACCTGCGAGAGAGGCCTTGGAGGCCACCACACTCCGTGAATGAGCTCTGACTCCCATCGACAAGGGGAACTGAGAGGACTCACAGGCAGTGTTGATAGTATCCACAATCCACCTACTGAGGGTCTGCTTTGTTGCAGGCAGACCCCTCTTAGGAGGAGCGTAGCATACTAGCAATTGGTCCGCCCTTCTCCGCATGGAAGCTCTGTGGCTGTTTGCATCCAGTGCTCGCACTGGACACATGCAATTAAGTTTTTGCTAGTCAGGCTCCCAAAAGGGAGGACAGAAGGCCTGCAGTACGACTGGCCATGGTGCCGAAGATGAGACCTTCGGAACATACCCTGTTCTAGGATATAGAAAGGCTTTGGCCATCCCGGGCGCAAAGTCCAAGTGAATAGGGGCCACAGAGAGGACCTGAAGATCCTAACTCTCTTGAGAGAAGATATCGCCAGAAGGAAAGTGACCTTCAAAGTGAGATGGTGATCAGAAATCTCCTCAATAGGCTTGAAAGGAGGCCTACAGAGAGCTTCGAGTACCACAACCTACCGCACATGCTTTTATACCAGCTTGTCATTACGTCACCCCGTCCGTGATGTTTCGCCTATCCTTTGGATAAAATGCACACAATATTCAGAGCCGCTCACGTTGGAGGCGTTCTCCAATGCATTCTCGGACGCAGCTCGAGTTCCTGAAAAGGAACGTCTAAATTATCTAAGTTAACAGATTGTGTTAAAGATGTAAAAATGAAAAATTTTCTCTTATTTCGAATTGTAAATTCGGATAAGACAGCGATATTACTAATTAGACCAATAAACAGTACACAGAATCTCTTAGATTACAATTTGCTACCTCTTCCTCTACAGTCAAAAACTTGGGTATTATATTAGACAGCAACTTGTCTTTTGAAAATCATATTTCATATGTTACAAAAACAGCATTCTTCCATCTTAGAATGTTACTTGTTTCTGATGCAGAAAAGCTAGTTCATGTATTCATGACCTCTAGACTGGACTATTGTAATGCACTGCTAGGTGGTTGTCCTGCATCTTCAAGAAACAAGCTACAGGTGATCCAAAATGCAGCTGATAGATTCCTTACTAATGCAAGAAAATATGATCATATCACCCCAGTTTTACAGTCTCTAAACTGGCTGCCTGTTAAGTTCTGTATTAGTTGCAAAATTGTACTATTTACTTCTCAGTCACTCAATGGTTCAGCTCCTGCGTACCCAAGTCTCCTATCACGCTTCAATCCATCACGCTCCCTAAGGTCGCAAAACTCTGAACTCTTGGTAGAACCTAGGATAGCAAAGTCTACTAAAGGAGGTAGAGCTTTTTTACATTTGGCCCCCAAACTCTGGAAAGCTTTCCTGATAACTTTCGGGGTTAAGATACACACTCTCTGATTAAATCTAGATTAAAGACACACCTCTTTAGCCAATTATTCACATAATGTATCTCATAATCTTGTACTTCAGTTACATCTGATCAAATGCATATTCTCTGTTTGGTTTGCTTGGTTTTAACTGCAGCTACGCTAATTTTTCTCTATTTTGCTTGTTTCTGCCACGGGATGGGCATCCCAAGGTAACTAGGAACTACCACGCTTCAGCCTGGATCCAGCCCTTATGAAGAAATTAGATAATCAAACTCTTGAGGAAAGATGATGCCAACCCTTCTGAGGACCTCAGCTGATGCCAAACTTGAACCAGCATACAATCACAACATATAATCATTGCTGTTAATAGTGTTCACCTTTTGTTTGAATACATATCATTAACTAACTGGATGATTTTCTCTGTACGTATCTGCCATATGGACATAACATTGACATGAACTACTGAAAGGCTACTCCTAAATGTAATGTAGAAATTAAAATTTTCTGTGAAGCGGCTTTGCAATGATTTGTATTGTGACACGCATTATACAGGAATCCATTACCACATCTTGTAGAGTAGCACATCTGTTGCTGATTGTAAGAATGCAAAATGCAGTATGTGTCAGTATTCTTGATGTCTGAACGTCTTGACTATTGCCGAATCCTCATGTTTTTTAATCAGTAAAGTTGAAATTTCATTTAAAATGAGTGTTGCACCCTTAGTAGAGCATCTCTTTTTAACACTTTCAGTTTAAACTATCTCATTTTCAACTTTGTTATAATTTAACTAGTTTTTTTGTCATTTGATATTTTCTTATTTGATCATTTGGTATCTTAATTTCGACACTTGTCTGTCAATTTTGACATGTCAATTGCAACTTTGTAATAACTGACTCATAAGTTAGATTCCCCTTCATGGGAACTCGAACTGCTTCCCCTAGGGGTCGCTACGGGGAACACCTTCAGCGTGACTCGTGTCTGAAGATACATATGTAAAAACACCACCTGTTGGCCGGCGACAGCCCATGACGTCACTACCGGCGTGCCACAATATAAGTGCCGCCGGGAGATTACATCATCAGCTTTTTCGTCTTCACTGACTGGTCTGTTTGAAGAAACGTGCATTCTGGTAGGAATACAGTTTTCCTTTATTTATCATGGCGAGCACTAGCAAGGCGTTCAAGAAGTGTTTGGATCCGTGTCCTCGTTATTTGACACCCGATGACACACACGATTGTTGCGTCTTTTGTTTGGGCGAAGAGCACGCACGCGGTGTCTTTGAGGGGGCAATCTGCGTGCACTGTGAGCTGTTCTCCATGAGAAAGCTCCGTTCTCGTCTGTCCCTCTTTTCGAGGAAAGAGGGTCAGCCATCTGCTTCCCGCGATTCGGGACCCACCGCGACCGAGGCACGGAGGAGAATGAAATCGTGGGGCTCGAGGCGGATCTGGCCGATGAGTTAGAGGGAGCTTTCCTCTCACGAGTCGGCCGGGCGAGGGCGAGCCGCTGGATTATGGTGACGCGATCTCTCTGGCGTCATCTGATCCGGCTAGTGCTCTGCTGGGTTATGCCCAGAAAGAGCAGGAGATGTCTGAGGGTGAGGAAGCTGAGACTGAACTCTCTCAAACCTCTTGCCCTGCGTACGAAGAGCTGTTGGAGGTTATGGAACGCGCCACGGCGAGGCTTCACTTGCCGTGGGAGCGAACCAAGATGGCGGCGCCGCCGGGACGCCTCGATGAGCGATACCTCTCCGGCCATAAACCCCCAGCTCAGGTGAGCCTTCCATTCCTTCCTGATCTCCATACAGAGGTTGAGAGGGAATGGAAAAAGCCGTTTTCCTCCCGCATCCACAGGTTTCAGCATACTAGTTATGCTAACATTGCCAGGATGCGTGAAAGCGGATATGAGAGGATGCCACCTGTAGAAGAGACGCTAGCTAGCTATCTCTCTATGGGTGACACAGCTTCTCTAAAGGTTCCCTCCTTGCCGCTTAAGTCCCTTCAGGATACATCACGCTTAAATGGCAGGCGCACGCAAGCAGCAGGTCAAGCGGTCGCCGCTGCACACCATGGCGGTGCTCCAGGCGTACCAGGCGGATCTGCTGAAAGACCTGGATGATGGTCAGGGCTTGTCACCTGACGAGGTAGCTGAGCTGCGCCGCACCACGGATTTGGCCCTCCGTGCCACCAAGCAGGCTGCCACTGCTATGGGCAGGTCCATGGCGGCTATGGTGGTAACGGAGAGGAATCTGTGGGTGAACTTGGCTGACCTCGAGAAGACAGAGAAGGGCTTTCTTCTCGATGCACCAGTCTCGCCTTCCGAGCTTTTCGGTACCTCCGTCGAGACGGTGGTCGAAAAGTTCAAGGAGGCGAGGGCGCGCTCAGCAGCCTTTGAAACCTTCATCCCAAGAAGGCCCAGGTCTGAGCCCGAACAAAGCAGGGGTCCTGGTCCGGCCTGGTCTGAGGATCGGAGACGGGCACAGAAGGCTAGTGTCGCGACTCGTGCCCCTCCCCCACCTGCGGGTAGGGCTAGAGGGAGGTACAGGTCAAGGAGAGGTAGGCGAGACCTGAGGGAGGTGATCCAGACGAAGCGTTCTCAACAACGCCTCGTCCGGACTGGAGTAAAATTAACACCTACTCCCTCCCTCGGGGGCCTTATCATCGGCTTCCCTCTCCAATTCCCCTGCAACCACCATCTCCACCACCTGACCGAGGTTAGGTGGGAACCTAGACCGCAGTCAGACCGGACCTCCTTGGAACCTCCTTGGTCTTCAGGTTATTCTGGTCTGTAAATCCTTGGGAAATCCGATAGGTCCTTATCAGGACCTCTTCATGCGACTGTTGGTCGAGCCAGCATTGCTCCCCTCGCCTTAGAGGGTCACCTGTGAGCATGCCGCTCCCTTCTGAGCGTCTAAGTTTCCTCTCATCTGAGGAATGAGTTCTCCGCTCTCCAGAGCTCGCTGTTGGTAGAGCTAGCGTTGCTCCTTTCACCTAGATGGTCATTTATGAGCATGCCGCTCCCTTCGGAGCGTCTGAGTTCCCTCTCATTTCTGAGGAATGAGTTATCCGCTCCCCAGAGCTCTGTGATAGATTGCTCTCCCTGATTGATCGAGCTAGCCTTGCTCCCCTCACTATGGAGGGTTAACTAGGAGCATGCTGCTCCTTTCTGAGCGTCTAAGTTTCCTCTCATCCGAGGAAGGAGTCCTCCGCTCTCCAGAGCTCGCGGTCGGTAGAGCTAGCATTGCTCCCCTCACCTAGAGGGTCATTTATGAGCATACTGCTCCCTTCTGAGCGTCTGAGTTTCCTCTCACTCTGAGTGTCTGAGTTTCTCCGCTCCCTAGAGCTCTGTGATAGGTCGCTCTCCTTGTTGGTCGAGCTAGCATTGCTCCCCTCACCAGAGAGGGTCATTTAAGAGCATGCCGCTCCCTTCTGGGTGTCTGAGTTCCCTCACTCTGAGGGATGGTTTCTCCGCTCTCCAGAGCTCCTCATGGGTAGAGCTAGCGCTGCTCCCCTCACCACAGAGGGTCACCTATGAGCATGCCGCTCCCTTATGGGCGTCTGAGTTCCCTCTCATTCTGAGGAATGAGTGTTCCGTCCTCCAGAGCTTGCTGTTGGTAGAGCTAGCTTTGCTCCCCTCACCTAGAGGGTCATCTATGAGCATACCGCTCCCGTCTGAGCGTCTGAGTTTCCTCTCATTCTGAGGAATGAGTTCTCCGCCCTCCAGAGCTTGTGCTGGTAGAGCTAGCTTTGCTCCCCTCATCTAGAGGGTTATCTATGAGCAGGCCGCTCCCTTCTGAGCGTCTGAGTTCCCCTCTCATTCTGACGAATGAGTTCTCCGCTCTCTAGAGCTCTGTGATAGGTCGCTCTCCGTGTTGGTCGAGCTAGCATGGCTCCCCTCACCATAGAGGGTCACTTATGAGCATGCCGCTCCCTTCTGGGCGTCTGAGTCCCTCACTCTGAGGGATGAGTTCTCCGCTCTTAGAGCTCCTCATTGGTAGAGCTAGCACGGCTCCCCTCACCAACGAGGGTCACCTATGAGCGTGCCGCTCCCTTCTGAGCGTCTGAGTTCCCTCTCATTCTGAGGGTTGATTTCTCCGCTCTCCAGAGCTCGCTGTCGGTAGAGCTAGCATTGCTCCCCTCACCTAGAGGGTCGCTTATGAGCATGCCGCTCCCTTCTGAGCGTCTGAGTCCTCTCTCATTCTGTAGAATGAGTTTCTCCGCTCCCCAGAGCTCTGTGATGGGTCTCTCTCTTTGTTGGTCGAGCTAGCATTGCTCCCCTCACCATAGAGGGTCATTTATGAGCATGCCACTCCTGTCTGAGCGTCTGAGTTCCCCCTCAATCTGAAGGGTGAATAATTCTCCGCCCCGGAGCCATAGAACGTTACACATCTAGATAAGTGCACACGCTAAGATCTTTGGGCACTTCTAAAAAATCCACTCAGTGGTAAGATCGCACATCAAGTGTTCTGCGTTCTTTTCTAAAAATCCATGTTATGGTAAGTGCGCACGCTAGACTTTGGGCACTTTTTTAAAATCCACTCAAGTGGTAAGTTCGCACATCAAGGTTTTGCGTTCTTTCTAAAAATCCTGTACGGTAGGGTTACGCGCACAGCTTCGTGCCCTCTTTTGAGTTGGTTAAATCCCCGGTTTGTGCCTTGGGCCCCGCTCCTTTTGTCCCATATAGTTTGGGTTCCAAAAAAAAAAAAAAAAAAAGGGTGTCGCTACCAAGGGTCTGTTGAGACAGTCCCCCAGCAAGCTTGTGCAGAGCAAGCGGTAGCTTCTGAGTGACCGGCCAGGACCTAGTTATTACCACTAGGTGCTTGGCCATATCCCCTTAAAGGAATCGTTCTGATTCCAGACCTTTGAGCTCTATCCTGGGTCCGGTAGTCCTGGCACCCAGCAGGTAAGGTTTTAGGGTATGCAGCTCAGGCTTTCTGGCCGTAGGAGATAATGTCACTGACAGCCATCAACCGTCCCGGGTGGCAACTCCCTTAGCCTGGTAGAGTTGGCTTAGTGCTCGCCTTTTTCGCGAAATTGGCTTGCACTCCCCTCAGCATGGTGGCATGGGTATAGCGTTCCCCGTAGCGACCCCTAGGGGACGCAGTTCGAGTTCCCATGAAGGGGAACGTCTCAGGTTACGTATGTAACCATGGTTCCCCGAGTGGGGAACGAGACACTGCGTCCCCTAGGCTTTGGGCCATGCTTCGGATGCAAGCTTCAGACGAAGAAGCTGATGATGTAATCTCCCGGTGGCACTTATATTGTGGCACGCCGGTAGTGACGTCATGGGCTGTCGCCGGCCAACAGGTGGTGTTTTTACATATGTATCTTCAGACACGAGTCACGCTGAAGGCGTTCCCCGTAGCGACCCCTAGGGGACGCAGTGTCTCGTTCCCCACTCGGGGAACCATGGTTACATACGTAACCTGAGACGTTTTGTCAGAATTATGAATTTTATCAAAATCCCCCCCCCCCGCATATAAGACCTTTTATCCCATAGTTATGAGTTTTTATCTCATAGTTATGACATCTCATTTTGAATTTTTGTCATAATACTGATTTATCAAAACACGATTCTTTCTCTAGTGAGATCGAAACCAGTCCTGCACACTTCACACACTTCTATCATTAATTCCCACAGTTTATGGCTTTCAGCTGAATTTGTAACAATGGGTACAATTATTTAATTTTTTTCCTCCACAGAACAGTAACAGCATATGAGTTTAGAGCACCACAAAACATGCAAATGATGACAGAATCTTAATTTTGGGTTAAGATATTACTTTAAGTAATAGTTAATATCCAGTGTTTTCAATATTTTTATTGGTAGATATTTTTGTGGTCTTCATAGGTGGGTTACACAAGAACTATGTATATAAATATAGTGGGATGTAAGAAATGTAGATCCATTACTGCAGTTGGGCCTGACAGGAATCTAGCAGCTGCTTAATGTGAATTCCAGTCAGAAACAGAGACCTTTAACTGGATCACTGTCTGTGACCTTTGACCTCTGTGTGTCAGTCTGAGCATGAAGCCGGACAGGAGCATGCTGGTAGGAACAAATACAGTATGATAAAGCAAAGGCTTTACGTGCATTAAACTGAGCTGTGTATAGGTAATACATTAGTGGCTTTCAGAGCTTAAGCTGATGCTGAAGAACAAGCATTACTCGTGTCACAGGGAAGATAACAGCTGTTATGAGTGTGATCTCCATTCAGAGATGATTCTTTGTGTTCCTCTCTCTTATTTGTGAATCGCTCCTCATGCTGTTCTTGATGTTGTCAGGATTGTTCAGCTTTAATGAGACAGGATCTTTACGGATTATGTACCTGAAACCAAAACAAACACCATTGAAATGTACATAAAACTAAGATACAACCATTCGGCTGAATATGATGTCTTGATCATACTGCATCCTAAAACCAACAGACAGCATGGATAATAAACAGAAATTACATAATTTAGACAAGAAATCATAAGATATGATTTAAAATAAAATGTCCTTTTTTAGACCAGTAAGATTTATTTTATAGTGAGATACTTTTGTATCTTTCATAACAATTGACAATTAAGAAAATTGTCCAAATTCTCATTAAAATAAAAACATACTGTAATTGCATCTGTTTTGGGCTATCAATATAATATACGTGTGTGTATATATAATATATATTATTATTATATATGTATTATTATCATTCTATATTTTAAAATATATATAATACACTATATGTAGTGTTAGCTGAGATAACACTTTGTTTGATGGTCTGCTTTAGACATTCTACTAACAGTAAGTAACTCTGCAACTACATGTCAACTAGCAGTCATTAGAGTATTAGTAGACGTTCTGCTTAATATCTTCTAACTCTTTATTTAGATGAGTCCACAACATACAACATACTGACTATGAGAAACTTTACAAGTCTGTCAACTTATTCTACTAAACCTAACCTAACAGACTTCTCTGAGAGTCAGTACACATGTAGTTGTAAATTAATGAGAATTAGTTGACATGTAGTTACAAAGTTACGTGTAACTATCAAAATAAAGTACAACCCACGATTAATTTAGTATGATTTTAAGTATTTAAAAAATAATAAAGTTGTCTATTATAATGCAAAACTACTAAAATAGGCTTATAGTTAAGAAAATAATAAATCTGAGTTTTGCTATAATTTGATGCAGTGTCCCTATGAAGTGCACTGAGTTCACTTACACAATGTCATTGAGCTCCAGTCTTGTATCTGGTGACGGGTTGATTAAGGCGTATGAGTGACTGCTCTGGTTATTATTCGGCTCATCTGGATTGAGAGACAAATGTTAAAATATTACCACAATCTTCTTAGCTGGGGTTCCCAACTCCAACTCATACACAATGACAAGGTGTTCAGGATTACTAGAAAGCTACAGGCAGGTGAGTTAATCAAGGTTGAGCTGAGCTCTGCAGGAGCGTTGAGAGTTGAGAATCCCTGTTCTAGAGGTTTGTGTAACGATGTGTAATTCTAAAGAACTCCAGGACTTTTCCTAATAATGAGACACTCAACTGAAAATAGGACGTATAAAATCAAATACATTTAAAAACAAATATATACATACTGTATAGTGGAGATCAAAGTTAGAGAACAATTTAGGAACACTTCTTTTTATAATAGAATCTTCATCATTCAAAATTTGAAGGAATTTTTAGTGGCTATTCCATGCTAGTAGAACTGTGTTTTACACAATAACCAAGGCACTTCAACAAAAAGCATATTTTGTGGAAAACACAGTGATCAAAAGAGAACAGCTATGATTGTAGCACAACTAAAATGTCTAAGGTTACAGCAGTCAAGAATGAGTAGGAAGTGAGGCCCTTGCTAGTCTCTCACACTGCTCTGATGTGATCCCGGTCCACTCTTTGCAATGCCGTTTAGCTGTATAAGAGACCCAACTCCTGCTGCAGAACACATCCCTCAAACCATGACACGTCCTCCTCCACTGTGCACTGACTTTACACACTGTTTCCCATCAGACCTAAATAAGTTAAACTTGCTTTTATCACTGAAGTGAACAGTTGTCTCTGTTCACTCAACATGCTCTTCAGCAAAGGTGAGCCTGGCCTTTTGGTTCTTTCTGCTGATGAGAGGTTTGGTCACTGCAGAGTGCACTTTCATTCTGACTTCTCTTAAAGGTCAAGACAGTGTAAAACGAGACGGGTTCTTACTCTGTTCAGTGCTGAACTGGCAAGCAATTCCAGCTGCAGTGCTGAACCGATTGCCTGAGATTCTCTGCATTCTCCTGCCCTCTGTGCATTTGTCTTTCGTGGACAACCAGTATTTTGGGGAACTTGTAAAGATGCAATGTTCTAGAAATATTATCTTGCTATTTACTGCTATTGGCCTTCATCTGGACAACCTGGTCTCAGAGGGTTTCAGTCATTTAAGAATGGCTCACCTGCTTTCAAAATCAATGATAACTGAAAAGTTAGGCAGCCAGTTAAATAAGGTTTATCAGATAATTTAAGAAAGGTTAATTATGCACCCTGGTTCTATAAAGTTATTAAAATCAAATAATTTGTAAACCTTTTAGATAACATCCTACTTCATTCTGAAATGGTTTCACTGTAAAGTTTGACTGGCGTCTCACCGAATCCCCGTGTGGAGAGCCTCAGGTTCTTCATGCGTTTCTTGACCAGCTCAGAGAGCTCCTGTCTCTCGGAGTATGAGAGCAGGATGCCACGCTGCTGGCTCAGTCTGTCTGTTTCGCGCTCCGCGTGCCACGGCCCCAGCAGATTGGACGCCCACTGCATGCTCCTTCGACGCAGAGATTGATTCGGGGTGTCTGGCAGTTCACAGTGAAGACCCTCCTGTTGCTCCTCCGGGTCCTTCGCCTCCTCAAAGACTGACACCCTGTCTGAAATGTCAGATAGTGGAGTCTAGAAGAAAGAAAAACAAGCTTTGTTCTTAATATTTCCAACATGCTGATATTACAATACATCATTTTAACCTCTTAATCTGTAACTTTTATTCAATTAACTGCAGACATTTTTTAAGTTTAATAGCACTGTTACTGCATTTTGTTTTTATTTTTAAAAGGAACAATTCCAAAAATTGTAACATCTAATTGCATTTTCTCAGTTTCTATTATATTTAAGTATTTCACTTTGTTACCAATGTTATAATGAGAAAAATTACCCAACAATTTTAATTTCAAATTAGGGAAAAATGTTTGGCTATAACAACACAACTAGCACATACTGAATGACAACTCAATTTCCATCATTTGTTGAAAAACTGGACATTAGGCAGTTTCAAGCTTTATTAATATGGAACCATATTTCTGCCATTAAAGGTGCATTCAGCAAAATTGAAAATAAATGTGCAAAATTGATACAAAAATGGCAATAATAAATTCATCCAAGAATCCTGAAAAAAATGATCAAGTGTTTGTGGAGTTCACATAATTGGTAAAAACGAATGATTAAGTAAAGAGTAAAGCTGGATCCCTTCCTTCCCAGTGTAACTGTTTCTCATGATCTAAAAGTGTACATGTGATTGGGATTGAATGTAATGAAACCTCAGGAGGGTCAAATATCTGAGACTCGGTCCTGTAGATGCCGATGGGAATGTCTCCTACAGTGGAGGAGAGCATTTCATACAGTCTGCCATACGTCTCAATGCACAAGTCTTCCTCTGTGATGCTCATCTGAAATGTAATACACAACACTGTAACACTGCTAAAGCAACATCAAATAACAGCAATCTAATAAAAGTCATTTAAACGAGGATGTGGGCACTGTGCTAGTGTTAAACATCATACTTACAGAACATAAGAAACCAGATTTTGGTGCGGTTTCTAGTCCAAGCAGCAGTTTGGTGATGGTTATCATATAATCCTTAACAAAACACTGAAACAACAGAAGCACTTCTAGCACAGTTATGGACTCATTTAAAGACATGAACATTTATCATTTTTAACAGCAAGAGCACACATACCATTCAAATGTTCAGGGTTAGTAAGATTTAAAAAAAAAATATGAAAGAAGTCCTTTATGCTCAACACAGCTGCATTTATTTAATCAAAAATACAGTTAAACAGTAATGTTGTAAAATGACAGTTTAAAAGAAGTGTCTTTCATTTTAATATGTAATGTAATTTTAAATAAATTATGTAATTTAATCCATTTTAAAATGTAATTTATTCCTGTGATCAAAGCTGTATTTTCAGCATCATTACTCCAGTCTTCAGTCTTCAGTGTCACATGATCCTTCAGAAGGCTCAAGACTTGTTTTGTTTTTTAATGATGATTGTTTTTAATGATCAACGTTGAGAACAATTGTGCAGGACTATTTGATTAATCAAAAAAAAAAGCATTTATTTGAAATAGAAGTCTTTTGTAAAAATGCAATAGTTGTTCCTGTCACTTTTTTTTAAAATAATTTGAATGCACCTGTGCTTAATAAAAGTATTCATTCATTTCAAAAAATGTATTGACCCCAAATATTTGAATGGTATTGTATATAGACAAAAAAATGGTTTAATGTGCTAAATCGAATTCCACAACTGTACTGACTGATATGTAATGTGATCTGTATTTGTAAGGACGTCCAGTATGTCCATTCTTGCTAATGTTGGCATCTAGTGGTCATTAGCAGGCACACAGGCAAAAATAATTTCAGCAGCACCTGGTGTCTTAGTACCTGATAGAGCAGTGTGTCCATCATCCCAATGCTAAACACCCTACCAGCTGCAAAAGGCAGGCGAAATATGAAGGACAGGTTTGAGCCTTTCTCTCGTTCTTTCTGCTCCGTGAAGCCATGCAAACAAACATGGAGAGAAGGTTTAGGCCCAAACAGTTTAATCAAAGCAAAACCATTATTTTATGATTTATTCGAATGAGAGTGACAGAAAGCAATGTCTGCTCACCTTCTCTAGTTTGGAGAAGGCCAGTGCGTGACAGTCCTTTGCACTGAACTGCATGAATCTCATGTTAGCGGGATGGGTTAACTCGGTGATGATGTTGAGGCCGGAGAACAACCTACAGACCAGTCATTCATTTCAGTTACTTAAGATCTTCTGTTCCCTTGTGAAAAACAAGTGCTCTTAATTGAACGGAATAAGCACTTTGCGTATTTCAAATATTACAAGGACACTGTGTGTTAAAAAAAAAAAAAGAAACAAAACCAAATACTATGATATTATAATGAAATAAACAAGAGTGTACCTAAAGTGTGTTTAAAGATGGTACAGTTTCATGAATGTTTCCTAACTATTTATTTCTTCTGCTGAAGACAAAATAAGATATCTAGTATATTTATTTTTTTGTCTGCAACAGAAGAAAGAACGTCATACAGGTTTGAAACAACTTCAAGTGTGGATAATTATGGCAGATTGTAGACTTAAAGTAGACTTTTAAACAGTGCACGTTGTAATGTCACATTTAAAGTTTTTAAAGCATATTTTGTATTATTATTTAATAATCTTTTGCCATGCTTTAAAAAAATACTTATTTTGAAGTGTTGACGTTAAGTACTTGATTAAGACATGTATTTTATGTAATACAACTTCATTACATATGGGTTCATTTCATATATATTTAACCCTTTGGGAATCTCAAAATCTCATGCAGTCTCTGACCTGAACAGGGTCTGGACATTAACAATAGTTTTTGCATCCGCCATATATTCTTCCTCAGCGCACATGGTGCTCTCCTTATCCACAACCACCATATTAGCAGCAAACGAGATGCCACAACGCAACAGGTCATCCAGACTGTAAGGAGATAGATAGATTTGCATCACTCTGGTTTTCTAGACAAGAAGCCAGTAAGATTTTCCATTGGCTTTTGAATTATTGCAGAAAATGTAAGCTCTGTGATAATCAAAATGTATGATTCTTACTCAAATGAACACATCTTTTATTGACTTTTAAGCCTAGATACAATCACCAAAAGTGGAAAGCTGTAGTTAGGCTATAAACAAACTAGGCCTACACCACGGTTGCGTGACTTCATCGTCTTTTGAAGTGCTTTTGAAATGGTCTCTCATGTTGTGTTGAATCACGCTTGGGGCAAACTCAGTTTTCCTCTGAATACTAAAGCCTGACGTTTGTTAATGTTTGTGCAGATCTACAAAACTATGGTATTTCAGCCTGCCAAAACAGGCTGGCCTGACTATCTATACAAGTTGCCACTGAATGCCATTTCACCTGAATCGTTCTCCTTCACTGTGAAGATCATCTCCCCACTGGACTCTGAACACACAGAACAAGAAGCATGCTAAGCCTTAATGAGGCGGCCATTCAAGATGCTGACTTTGAAACAGATCCTTGTGCCTTTTCTCCTCATTGTTCTGCTCCTTCAGGTCATCAGATGGATCAGGAGGCTGGATGCTCCAGTTGTGGTTCCCGACCTAATACAACTGTCATCGACAGTTCCCTAGCTGATTCCACTGAGGAAAGACCTCCTTTCTCAAGCAAGAGGTTCCCTCTATGCTCTAAATTGGTTCATCTTCTCTGACTGGTGTGCAATCCAAAATGAACACCCATCCTCTTGGGAGCTAGTGACCATTTGTCCTTTTTAAAAGAGCTGCTGGATAAGCTGCTGCACCCTTCATGCTCAATAGAGCCAGGAGACTTAACCCATCTTTCCCTCATGCTGTTCCTATATGAGACCTATCTACAGTCCTCAAGGCCCTTTGAGGTCCTCCGTTTGAGCCGCTCCAGGTGGCTGACTTCCAGCCCTTGTCACTTAAGACCACCCTGCTGCTAGCTTTAGTTTCTGTCAAGCGTGTGGGTGACTTACAAGTGTTCTTGGTGAGTGCTTCCTGTTTGGGCCAAACGACTGTAAGTTCAACCTCAAACCCAAGCTAGGTTACTAACTTAAAGTGCTCTCTACTCCTGTTCAGAGCGTAGGTCATCACCCTGTTAGCTCTCCCTTCCTCTGAAGATGAGCAGGGGGATAACTTACTTTAAGCAGTCCAGGCCCTCAGGATTTATGTGGAGCGCTCTTGCCAATATCGGCAGTCAGAGGAGCTCTTTGTGTGCTTCGGAGGCTTGCACTAAAGGGCTGCCAGTTACTAAGCAGAGATTACCCTGCTGGATGGTTCAAGCAGTAGCCCTGGCTTATGCCTCAGTGGGCTCTGAGTGCCCCCATTTCAGTGAGGGCCCACTCCACTCGGGGGATGGCCTCCTCTTGGGCTTGGTCCAGTGGAGTTACCATTGGGGATATTTGCCAGGCAGCTGGCTGAACGTCACCATCCACCATTGCTAGGATTTATGATCTGGACATCCCTTCCCTTCAGGCACATATCTTGCCTGCATGATTGTCTTGCACCCCTAGTGAGTGGTATACAGTGTTTTCTCTGCATGCTCCGGGTGGTGGTACGAGCCTCACAGGTTAGGCTGTGTTTCTTAGGGCCCTCATGGCGGCACCCTAGGGCTGGGATTGCAGGACGGCTTTCGTTCTGCACTTCTAGCACAGCGCTATGGTATATCGTTCCCCGTGCGTGATTCAGCACAACGGGAGAGACCATTTCAAAAGGGAACGCTCTGGTTACGAATGACGCTGCTGCTTCTCAGTTGAAAGAATCTGACTGAATGGCATTCAGGGCTGACTTATATAGGCTGTCATTACTGCCTGTTTTGGTGGGCTTAAATGCCAGAGCTTTGTGCAGCTGCACAAATGTTAAAATATCAGGCTTTTGTATTCAGAATTTCGCCCAAGTGTGATTCAATGCAACTTTCATATTTGCATAGTCAGTGTCATTGAACAGATTAACGCAATTAACATGTAATCTGTTTACATGATGGCTCTAGCATCTAATATATTTCTGACTATACTTCTAGTTTTTCTGGAATGAACCTTTTGGTCTATGAAGGTATGAGACTGTCTTTTCTCCCCCCCAAATGATGCATTTTCTGCCACCATTTTTCACTCAGTGCACAGTGTTTCCGTGACTGTCCAAAGCACATGAATACAAGGCATGTGAGTGGGAATCTGTTTCTAAGCATCTAGCCGTAACATTATAACACTAGATTGTTTTACACTGCACCACATAAGCAGTGCTAACCTTGCTCTAGAGCAGGCTTTCATAACCCCAGGTCAACAGTAGTCCTAACCCCACTTCTACTCTACACCTGGGGTTAAAAGAAGTGGAGGTTAGAATGACAATAAAACCCTGGTTTTCTGAATTCAGAATAATGGAATCAGAAGTTCAAAAATGCTAATTTGTTTCTGGGTTTTGGGACTCATTCGTTCTGCACTCTACTGTCAAGTGAGAGAGATAATTAATACAATGTCTTTGTTATCTCAAGAAGGTGACTCTCAGTGTACAACAGCAGGCTTATTCTCTTCTGGATGATAAATTATAAATGGATTATTTGAGGACAGGATACAAACAAACAAACACGATAATGTTTCATAATAATGCCTCTTGCCTGTCGATTGATCCAAGCAAGTAATATATCATTGGGAACCAACAGACAGTCTCAAGAAACTCAGCGTCTGGCCTAAAAGGAAGATATTCAATATTAAGTAGACATCAGGGGAAATTTAACTATAACTACAAGACTACAAGATATTGGCAACTAAAGTAAAGCTCAATGAACGAGGTGAAGAGGAGTTATGTGTAAAATTAGGATGTTTACTCATGTTCCAAGAGCAGCACGATGGGACACAGTTCATTCTCTGATCTGTAAGAGGCTCGTAATGGGAGGATGAAGTTGTACAGGCCGTTTCCGGTGGTCTCAGTAGACACAATGATGAGCTTTTTCTTCAAATCGTATGCTTTGACATCTTCTTTGTCTTTGTGGTTGCAGGTCTTGTACAAAAACTGACATGACAATAAAGCAATGCAATATTACCATCAAAAACCACAATGGAAACAAACTTTTTAACTTTGTGTTATCCTTGATGAATTGAGTGTATTTCACTGCTTTCTGTCTAATAAATAGTAAAATGTATTGCAATTTAAAATAAAACAAGTGATTCCCAGAAGCCTACAGTGAATATTTAAAGCATGTTAATAAAACATACACTATTTTCGTGAAACATGCAGTACAATTTTGAAATATTAATATAATGTAAAAAAAAAACTTTATTCCTGTGATCAAAGCTGATTTTTCAGCATCATAACTTCAGTGATCCTTCAGTTCCCTTTCAGTCGGTCACTCCGAGTCACGTCGGATGACCGACGAATTGGGATCTCGCCAGAGAGACCTATCCACTTCGAGTGTAACTAAACGAGCCAATGGACATTGGCATGCGATCATTGCATCCAGCTGCCGCTGATCACAGCGTGAGTATAAGAGGCAGCCGGTGCACCGCATTAATCATCCTTTACACATTTTTAGAAGTTGTAAAGAACACCATTTATTTGAAATGGGAATATTTTTTGTATATGTTTTTACTGTTGCTTTTAATCACTTTAACAAACTTTTACTTTCTACTTGTAGTAATTTAGTACAATTATTGTTGTACATTTAGATTGTCCACCCAAGTGTAATCAAGATACTGTATGTAATACCTTTTCTAGCTGCATACAACATTTGGGTGCTTTCTCTTTCCGTAAATGGCAAAGTATCGGTGAGCTTCCGATGTAGGGTAAATCTGGAGGATATCCCTTAATGTAACTGCAAAAGAGTTCAGGAGATTTCATTCCCCTTGACGTTCCTCAGTGTTTCTTTGTTGACATGTAATCAAACAAACACTCTCAGTGAAATACATAATTACCCATCGCTGCCTTCACTTCTAGTGCAGGGCTGACATGGGCTCTTTGACTCGTCGATGAGCAGGTTGCCAGACTGAAAGGAAGGTGAATCAGGCAATTCCAGAACAGGAACCATGTTTGGTTTTCTGGTCTCAGAGATATTAGTTTCGAATGAGAGAGATGGACCTAAACTGGACGGAATGCTTATTTCCTGCATGTCTATAGCCATGGTACCTTTAGGAAATACAAACAAAAACCTTTAGACTAATATATAGAAACAACATCATGTTTTTGAGAGAATTTAAAGTGCACCAAAGGTCTGAAATTGAAGTTGTTACGCAATGAAATGCTTCTCTTCTGCTGAAACTCTCAAAATGATACTAACACAGACATTTAAAATGTTTGGATATACACCACTTGCGTAGTATGTGTGACATTTGTTGTTCATTTCAGAGATGGGAGTATTTTTGAAAGAAGTCTCTTCAAGGCTGACGGGAAGATTATGGTGCTTCTTGTCATTTTGAAAGTCGACCCATTCACTTACATTATATGGAAGAGTGTGCAGGATTCCTTTAAAAAAATCACCAATTGTGTTTTACATAAGAAAAGTTTTTTTTTTTTTTACAAAAGAACATTAAACATTTTTACAAAATATATAATTATAAATTAAGGATGAATTAAATCAACATTGTCAGTAAAGGCTATTTTTTTAACTGATATATCACTGTTTCCACAATAATATTAAGCAGTGCGAAAGTTTTCAACATTGATAATAATAAGAAATATTTCTTGATTTTTGTTTCAGCGTTTTAGAATGATTTCTGAAGTGACACTGAAGACTGAAAATTCAGCTTTGCATCACAGGAATAAAGTACATTTAAAAATATATTAACACAGAAAGCATTTATTTTAAATTGTGATAATATTTCACAATATTACCATTTTTACAGCATTTTGTATCAAATAAATAGAGCCTTGGTTAGCATAAAAGACTTCTTTCAAAAACATTAAAAGCTTACCAACCCCAAACGTTGGTATTGCTGTGATATATACATTATCTTTCTTTGAATTATTATAATGCTTATTTGTCTGACCCATGCTAGTAATAGCGCTGCTGGTTAGAGGTTGAGTCTTGTTTCCTTTCTTGGCCTTAAAGCAGAAGTTCTCCTCTTTGCTGAGACTGATGTAGAAGCACACGTCCAAAGGTTTCATGATGTGCTGAGGACCAGGGTTCAGCAGAATATTCTTAGTGTCGTCAGGACAGACTCCAATGAGACAGATGCCGTACCTACAAACATGAGAAATATTTACACAAGTAAGAAGTGGCCATTTTTGAGGACTCAAATGTCATTTTCAATGTACTGTAAGATTTAATGCATTTCTCAAATATGCTTTTCCCTCATACTCACTTATTATATGCATTAAAGGAGGCATAAGGGAAGCTCTTTCCCTCATACTCAGAAAAGAAGACGCTTTCTTTCAGAACAATGCTGTACACTTCATTTCCTGAGCATTTCCCATAAATCCTGTGCCAGTCCTCAGGGGAATGCTGGCCCTCTCTGCAGAGATACACATCAAATCATATAGAATTTTTCTTTTGAGTTTCACAACTTGAGTGAGTGATAACAAAATCCAACAGCCAGATTCACTAAACAGGGCAAATTAGCATGAGATCGCAATCGCCTATGGAAGTGGAAAATTCTCTGGAGTCCGAAATACATAAAACGTTTTATGATTTTTGCATAATAGATCCCCAAATTTTGCATCTGAAAGGGAAGCTCCTACAAATGCATATGCAAATATATCTATGTCCACAGCTTTCTATCATTCATTTTACTAAAGTATTTATTTATTTTTCATTACTAGGGTTTGCGGTGGTTTAAGACTCAAAACGTTTTTGGTGAAATATTCCTTTAAGTGTTTTTGATAAGTCATCAGGCTAGTGTACTCACAGGCCTTGAGATGTGTGCACCAGCAGGGTGATGAAGGTAGACGTGGCAGGACAGATGCAGTTCAGGGCCAGCATAGCGTATTTAAACTCTTCCTCACAAACAATATGATCTGAAGGGCGAAATAGCAGTACAACTGTGTTGGAAAGATCTGCGTCTTTTCTGTCAAAGTCAAAATCTTTTGCTGCATTCATAAATTGTTTGAAATGTTCTGGAATTATCTAGAAAGCCCGATTTAACAGTACCTGCAAATTTCACATGAAATTTGTTTTCTGGTTTGAGAATCTGAACAAAAAGAGTGCAGCTTGGAGCAAAGTCCTTCACTGCCCAAGCCCTCAGGATGGTCTGGTGATCCTGAGAAGAAACAAATAAGTTAAAAAAGGTGGAATATTCATAGAAATTATCATAAATATAGCTCTGATTTGTTTTTATATATGTCCCATCCCTTCACTAATAACTTAAAGGGGCAATGAACTAAGAAATCTAAATTCCCTTTTGACATATAAGAGGTCATTGTGCTATAAAAACATCCTGTATGTTTCAGAACTCAACGTTTTCATTAGTCTAAAAACAGCTTATATTGAAGTCAGTCTGCCGAAATGACAGCTTATGGAATGTGCCACTTTAAGATGTAATAGTGTGGATAAAGAGAAGATGATCAACGCCTGCTTCTACATCACTGCCTGTTTAGCCCCGCCCACTGATTCATGCAAATGAGGATGAAAAATATTCCTCAACAACTCTTTTTCTGTGACTAAGACGAGACGTTGACGAGCTAAAATTAATACCTGATGATAAAAACTATGACGAAATGTATGTCTTCGTTAACAAGACGAGAGGGGACTAAAATGTTATTTGAGGACTACTGGACATTCAAAATACATCCTATAGGCTAAGTTAACTGTCTTGTCTTTCAAAATATGCATCTCTGTCATTGAATAAGGGGCGTTTGCATAGCTAGTTTCAGTGTGGCAGCTGCAGTGGACGGATAGGCTAACAAAATGCAAACTAGCGATCTGAAGCAATGGCCTCAGCACCCGAAAGGTTAGAGACTGGGTGACCAGATGTCCCGTTTCCCGTGAGTCACAATTCGTTGTCGATTAAAGGCGGGACAGCCGAAATCGCTCTGATAGAAGTGCTCTCTCACGCACGCACCACTTCTTCAGTTCTCGTACAGCGTGCGATCAGTTCTCAGTGCTCACTGCTCAAATACACACGCAGCAATACAACTGTCTATCGTGTAGAGTATCTCAGTATCTAAATACAGTCGGTTATGGCTTAAGTGAGCGTAACAGCTGGGCGAAAACTGAATTTGTGTCAGTATTAAAGGGACAGTTCCTAATTAAATACTATCTGTGTCATCAATGTTAACCAACAAAATATTTTAAATAAATGTATACTTGTTAAGTAAACCTAATGTGTCTGAAAAATGAGTTTAATTTGTATCTCTAGCAAAAAAAATTACATTTATTTCAGTTTTCAGTTTCAGTTTATTCCAAATTCAATCCTTGATTCAAATGTATCATACGCTTAATTGATTTGATCTAAAGAGAGAAGAATGAATTACTATTTTTGTTTGAATACTACACATAAAAATCTACCAAAATAAATGTTGGTAACTGCAGTTTGACTAAAAGTATGACAAGTTTGACTAAAAGTATGTCTAAAATACAATGACTTTTCTTCGACTAAAACTAGACTAAAACCATGAAAGACTCAAATGACTAAAATGTGACTATTAAGCATTTTCATCTCAAGATAAAGACTAAGGCTAAATCAAAAATACCTGCCAAAATTAACACTACGTTCTACTCGCCGCGGGAGATTTGTCCCTTCATTCTCTTGAGTGTCTACTTTCCTCCGCAAGCGCACGTGAGCTCAGCTTCAGACAGAGAACAAATACACCCAGACTCTGTTTGAATCATTCTCAGGGACTTTAATAAAGCAAATCTCTCCCGCAAACTGCCAAAATACAGACAGCATGTTACATGTCCCACCAGAGACAGTAATATATTGGATCACAGTTACACAGCGATTAAGGAGGCATGTCACTCTGTCCCACGAGCAGCTTTAGGAGTCTCTGGTCACTGTTTGGTTAATCTCATACTGACCTACAGGCAGAAACTGAAATCTGCTAAACCTGTATTAGGAACTGTTAAAAGATGTACTAATGAAGCAGAGCAAGACTTAAAAGCTTGTTTTGACCTCACTGATTGAGTGTTTTGAAGCTGCTGCAATCGATCTGGACGAGATCACAGAGACTGTAACATCTAATATCAGTTTCTGTGAGGATATGTGCATTTCTACCAGAACTCGTTTAACCTACAACAACGACAAACCATCGGTCACTGCAAAACTCAGACAGCTCCGTCAGGCCAAAGAAGATGCTTACAGAAAGGGGGATAAAGTCTAGTATAAACAGGCCAAATACATACGGGAAAAGGAGATCAGAGTGGCAAAGAGGAATTATTCTGGCAAGCTAAGGAACAAATTATCTTCCAGTGATACTGCTTCAGTGTGGAAAGGTATGAAAGACATCACCAGTTACAAGACACCATCCCCCAGCACTCTGGATAATCAACAACTGGCAGAGGATTTGAATGATTTTACTGTAGGTTTGAAAAAACACCCCAAACCCACCCTGAACACCTCTCCACACAACCATTAACACCTCCAGCAACCGCCCTCTCCCCACACCTGCATTGACAATAAGTGAAGATGACGTGCACCAGGTCTTCAGAGAGAACAAAAGAAGGAAAGCACCAGGACCAGACGGTGTGACACCAGTCTGTCTGAAATCCTGTGCTGGCCAGCTGGCCCTCATCTTCACACAGATCTTAAACAGATTAATGGAGCTGTGCGAAGTCCCCTCATGCTTCAAACGCTCCACCATCATCCCCGTCCCAAAGAAACCCAAAATTACTGGATTTAACGACTACAGACCTGTGGCTCTAATGTCTGTGGTCATGAAATCATTTGAAATACTGGTTTTGTCGTATCTGAAGGCCTACAGTGGACCCTTACTGGACCCCCTGCAGTTTGCCTGCAGAGCAAACAGGTCTGTGGATGATGCAGTTCACATGGGACTGCACTTCATCCTGAAGCATCCGGACAGACCAGGGACTTATGTGAGGATCCTGTTTGTAGACTTCAGCTCCTCCTTTAACACCATCATCCCGGACACCCTTCAGAATAAACTGACAGCTCTCTGTCCTGTCCACTGGATCACCAGCTTCCTGACAGACAGACAGCAGCTAGTGAGGATGGGAAAATTCTCATCCAGCACCCGCACCATCAGCACCGGAGCTCCTCAGGGCTGTGTTCTCTCCTCCACTGCTCTTCTCCCTGTACACGAACAAATGCACATCTAAAGGCCCCTCTGTCAAGCTCAAGTCTGCTGAGTCTGCTGACAGGAGCTGCTGATACAGTTCTACTCTGCCATCATTGAATCCATCCTCTGCACGTCAAAAACTGTATGGTTCAGCAAATCTGACATCAGAAGACCATGGAGGGTAGTCTGGACTGCTGAGCGAATCATTGGTACAACCCTCCCCACTCTCCAAGACCTGTACTCATCCAGAGTGAACAAAGGGGCTTGCAAAATCACTCTGGACCCCTCACATCCAGCACACTCCCTCTTTGAACTGTTACCGTCTGGTCAACACTACTGATCTCTGAGCACCAGAACGACCAGACACAGAAACACAAGCAATCCATCTCATGAACACTTGACAATAAACGTGGAACACACAACACTATTATACAATTACATATTCACCACACATACTTATTTTTTTTCTTTTCAAATTTGCATATATCAGACCTGTACACACATAATTGTCTGTATTGTATATTGTGTTTTTGCTGTTTTGTACATTGCCTATTTGTATATTGTTCTTTTGTTGTCTGTGTTCTGTCCTGTTGCTGTCATTCTGTTGCAATGTGGAGCTTCTGTCACTATAACAAATTCCTTGTATGTGTTAACACACCTGGCCAATGAAGCTCATTCTGATTCTGATTCTGATTTGTGTGTTTTGAACCTAAATCACAGCAGCGTATATCTATGAAGGATGTAAGCTGTCAAGCATGCACAAGCCAATCGTAGCTCATTCTTCTAGGCATTTATTTCAGAGACCACGATCTGACCTGCCTATTCAAACAGAGTATTCTAATGAGGGGGGGTCAACTACTTCTGAATTATGATTTTGATGTAAAAACATTATCAGCGGACCTCAAAGAACATAGTTCATGACTCCTTTCACAATAATGCTTTAAATGTTCTAATCATAATTAAGCATTTCTTCACTTTTTGATGAAAAATCTCAGTAATACATACGGCTGCATTGCGGTCAGCCTCACAGCGGCAGGTCAGAATGAAACAAGCCTCAGCATTATCCAGCCTGTGTGGAAAGACTTGTTTTCAGAGAATATACCTTGCATTACGTTTCTTACACCATTGGCAATTTGACATTTCTTTAATTATTTAAATAGTAAACTTTTTGAATTTAATTAGCTTTATGTTTAAAACAAGATAAAACAATTTGGGGTAACTCTTAATTTTGCAGTGTCTTTGTTATATGTTAAATGTACTCACTATAGTAATAACAGTAAATTATGCATGCTTATGCAACTTTTTCTGGCCAAAATATATGTTATTAGCAGTGGATCTCAATGAAATATATTTGTGAAATTTATATATTTATATCAATATATATATATATTTTTATATATTTATATATTTATTTCAATCTTCGTATTACAAAATATTTGTCAAAATGTATTTCAGGGTCAAGAAACATTTCCAATGTTATAGTTGCAATCAAAATTAGATTTATAGTGATTTAATAATGTTAACATTTTTATATACAGTATATTGTAAAAAAAAAAAGGAATATTATAAAGTATGTTCTGTGCTGATTTTGATCAAAATGTGTTGAAATAAGCCCTTTCTTCAAATGTGACAAGTGAGTGTATTTTTTGGGGGGGATTGAAATATACGGTGGGCATATCTTTATATTGTTAAAATACATTTTTACAATAAAATAGCCAAAAACATATTTACAAACCTAAAATATATTTGAAAATTTGCCAATTTTTTTGTTTAGATTTTTAAATGTATTTAAATATATATTTGAAAATGTATTTTTTATGAATGGGTTACACTTTAACAAGGACACTGTTAAATAAATATTAACCCAGTTTTGCAACAGTGTCAGAAAAATGTATTTAAGTCTTGAAATCTTACACAATTTTTATCTAAAAAAACATAATTAGATTTTTATTTTTTTGATGATAATTAAATCCTGCAAGGCAACACTTTGGCATTTTGGTTCTGTTCCATGTAAATGGGATTCCCAATGAAAATTATATCAAGTTTGAAATATATTTACTTTGGATAAAATTGTCTGCTAAATGACTAAATGTACAGTCATGGCCAAAAATATCGGCACCCTTGGTAAATGTGATCAAAGAAGGCTGTGAAAATTCAAGTTCAAGTTGAGCTTTATTGTCATTCCGCTACATGTGTGGACATATGTCGTGCCTCACAGGACCACGGTGCTACATGAATACAGACATACAACAATGAGATAAAACAGTATAAACCTATACACAACTAACCTACTGTCAGATTTGACTATACATATGCTATATATAAAAGTGGTTACCTATACATAAACAAAAAAATACAAACTGTACAACTGTGCAAATGCCTCGCAGTACATGTGCAAAAAGAGAAACATTCAAGCAGCTGGCTGGGGAACAGTGTAAGGTGATTTGTAGTGCATGAGCATGTAAACATACATATATTACTGAGTCTTTTGTGGGGTTTATTTACTCACAGTTGTGTGTGAAAGTGTCTAGTGTGAGTAGAGGAGAGTGTGTTACTACAGGTGGTTTGTACAGGCCCACTCACCTGTGTGTAGCACACTTTGAATTGCACAAAAAGTTTTTTTCCTGTGATGTGGTAAGGTTGGGGGGGGTCCATGTTTCAGGAGGTAGGGGTTTGTATGGGGTTTCAGACAGGGGTGGGGTGATGTGAGTTCAGGGCTCTCACAGCCTGGGGAAAAAGCTGTTGTGCAGTCTGGCGGAGCGGGCTCTGATGCTCCGGTACCGTCTTCCTGATGGTAGGAGCTGGAAGAGACTGTGGGAGTGATGGGTGGGGTCCTTCACGACACTATTGACACGATACTAATTAATCTGCATTGTTCATTCTTTTGATCTTTTATTTAAAAAATTCACAAATATCTAACCTTTCATTGTATAATAAGAATTTAAATTGAGGGGAAATATCATTATGAAATTGACAAGAGATCAGAGACCATTCCTTCATCCAGAATCACTCCAGATCTTCAGATTAACACTTCTTCTCTTCAGTTCAACTCACTCATCTTCTCCAGGGTTCAGGATCAGAGAACACCTGACAAGAGATCAGAGACCATTCCTCTCCAGAATCACTCCAGATCTTCAGATTCACAGCTTCTTCTCTTCAGTTCACCTCACTCATCTTCTACAGGGTTCAGGTCAGAGAACACCTGACAAGAGATCAGAGACCATTCCTTCATCCAGAATCACTCCAGATCTTCAGATTCACAGCTTCTCCTCTTCAGTTCACTCACTCATCTTCTACAGGGTTCAGATCAGAGAACACCTGACACGAGATCAGAGACCATTCCTTCATCCAGAATCACTCCAGATCTTCAGATTCACAGCTTCTTCTCTTCAGTTCACCTCACTCATCTTCTACAGGGTTCAGATCAGAGAACACCTGACACGAGATCAGAGACCATTCCTTCATCCAGAATCACTCCAGATCTTCAGATTCACAGCTTCTTCTCTTCAGTTCACCTCACTCATCTTCTACAGGGTTCAGGTCAGAGAACACCTGACAAGAGATCAGAGACCATTCCTTCATCCAGAATCACTCCAGATCTTCAGATTCACAGCTTCTTCTCTTCAGTTCACTCACTCATCTTCTACAGGGTTCAGATCAGAGAACACCTGACACGAGATCAGAGACCATTCCTTCATCCAGAATCACTCCAGATCTTCAGATTCACAGCTTCTTCTCTTCAGTTCACTCACTCATCTTCTACAGGGTTCAGGTCAGAGAACACCTGACACGAGATCAGAGACCATTCCTTCATCCAGAATCACTCCAGATCTTCAGATTCACAGCCCAGATCTTCAGATTCACAGCTTCTCTCTTCAGTTCACCTCACTCATCTTCTACAGGGTTCAGATCAGAGAACACCTGACACGAGATCAGAGACCATTCCTTCATCCAGAATCACTCCAGATCTTCAGATTCACAGCTTCTCCTCTTCAGTTCACTCACTCATCTTCTACAGGGTTCAGGTCAGAGAACACCTGACACGAGATCAGAGACCATTCCTTCATCCAGAATCACTCCAGATCTTCAGATTCACAGCTTCTTCTTCAGTTCACTCACTCATCTTCTACAGGGTTCAGATCAGAGAACACCTGACACGAGATCAGAGACCATTCCTTCATCCAGAATCACTCCAGATCTTCAGATTCACAGCTTCTCCTCTTCAGTTCACTCACTCATCTTCTACAGAGTTCAGGTCAGAGAACACCTGACACGAGATCAGAGACCATTCCTTCATCCAGAATCACTCCAGATCTTCAGATTCACAGCTTCTCCTCTTCAGTTCACCTCACTCATCTTCTACAGGGTTCAGATCAGAGAACACCTGACACGAGATCAGAGACCATTCCTTCATCCAGAATCACTCCAGATCTTCAGATTCACAGCTTCTCTCTTCAGTTCACCTCACTCATCTTCTACAGGGTTCAGATCAGAGAACACCTGACACGAGATCAGAAACCATTCCTTCATCCAGAATCACTCCAGACCCGTCAGATTAACATCTTCTCTTCAGTTCACCTCACTCATCTTCTACAGGGTTCAGATCAGAGAACACCTGACACGAGATCAGAGACCATTCCTTCATCCAGAATCACTCCAGATCTTCAGATTCACAGCTTCTCCTCTTCAGTTCACTCACTCATCTTCTACAGGGTTCAGATCAGAGAACACCTGACACGAGATCAGAGACCATTCCTTCATCCAGAATCACTCCAGATCTTCAGATTCACAGCTTCTTCTCTTCAGTTCACCTCACTCATCTTCTACAGGGTTCAGGTCAGAGAACACCTGACACGAGATCAGAGACCATTCCTTCATCCAGAATCACTCCAGATCCTTCAGATTCACAGCTTCTTCTCTTCAGTTCACCTCACTCATGTTCTACAGGGTTCAGATCAGAGGACTGGATGGCCATAGCAGAAGCTTGGTTTTGTGCTCACTGACCCATTTTGTGTTGTTTTTGAGGTTTGTGTTTGGATTATTGTACGGTTGGAAGATCCAAACATGGCCCATTATAAGATTTCTAACAGAGTCAGTCACTTATTGATTTTTATCTGTTGGTATTTGATAGAATCCATGATGCCATGTGTCTAAACAAGATGTCCAGGACCTCCAGCAGAAATATAGGCCCACAACATAAAAAATACAGCAGTATATTTCATTGTACACGTGGGGTACTTTTTATCCCTGTGTTCACCAAACCCATCTTGAGTGTTTGCTGCTAAAAAGCTATTTTTGTTTGTTTCATTTGACCATAGAAGCCAGTCCCATTTGTAGTTCCAGTCGTGTCTGATAACTGAATATGCTGGAGATTGTTTTTGGATGAGCTAGGATCATTTTTCTTAAAACCCTCCCAAACAACATGTGGTGATGTAGGTGCTGTTTGACAATTTTTTTAAAGGTTTTCTGACACAGAGACTCAACTATTTTCTGCAATTCCCCAGTTGTGGTTCTTGGAGAGTCTTTAGCCACTCATACTCTGCTTCTCACCATGCATTAGGATGATATAGATACACATCCTCTTCCAGGCAGTTTCGTAACCTTTCATGTTGATTGGAAATTCTTAATTATTGCCCTGATGAGGGAAATGGGCTTTTCTTAAAGCCACTTCACTAATTTGAGAAGCTCAATTATCTTTTGCTGCACATCAGAAACGTATTCTTTGTTTTTTCTCATTGTGATGGAATGATTAAGGGAATTTGGGCTTTGTTTTCCCTCCTATTTATATTTCTGTGAAGCAGGAAGCCATGGCTGGATAATTTCATGTTCATAATCACCCTGAAGTGCTCAAAATTGTGAATATGAATGGGAATATACTTCAGAGATATTTTACTCATAAGAAATTCTAGGGGTGCCAATAATTGTGTCCAACGTGTATTTGAGAAAAACATTTATTTCATAATGATGTTTCCCCCCATTTTAAATTCTTATTATCCAATGAAAGATTAGATTTTTGTGATTTTTTTTAAATAAAAGATCAAAAGGATTAGCCTTGCAGATTAATTTTCACAACCTTCTTTGATCATATTTACCAAGGTCGACGATATTTTTGGCCATGACTGTAAATGTACATGTAAATATCTCTCAACTGCCCACTCAACAAAAATGTTAAAATATGATAGTTTATAATTTATGTCTGTTTTTAAAAGAAATACTCAGCTTGATAATCCAGAAAGCTTGGTAGTTTCTTTATATGGCAGCAGCTGCACAGCAGAAGCCCAGTGTATATGTGGGATGTGTTAAAAAGGCTCAAGATATTGCAGCAGATAAACATAAATGTCTTCAAACTCACTTTGCTCTGACCAGATCTTGATCTTTGAGGGCAGAGCCCTGCAGATATATGACTCTGTGTGCCCACATCGGGATCCGCAGCACCCGTCTCACCGCCACATCCTGCTCTGCTGGGCAAAGGATGATGACATAGTACTCCTGGAAGACAACAGTGACAAACAGATGGAATAAATTACGTTTGTCAAGACTCGAATTAAAACTAGTTGAAAATTCATTAAAACAGTTACGCCATTTAGAATTTTTCACAAAACCTACTTTTGCAAACTAGTCCTAGGTTTTTTGCCCGTTTCTGCCCGATTGGAACCAAAGCTGGGCTGAAAGATTCTCTAGAGTTCGAATATCAAAAGTTATTAAAAAAAATGACTTTTCCCTTCATTTTCACCAGGGGGCGCCAAAACGTGCAAAGTGGGCGAGGCCTCTTCTACTAAAAACTCTTGAACAGAATTAGTTATTTACCAAATTGGATTCTTAAATGTATTGGTTCATGGCAAATGGCTAAATGGTAAAAATGGCTATAACTACATCATCCTTTGTCCAATCAATTTGAAAACTGTCATGCAGTGTCTTTCTCCTAAATGCCATTACTGTATGGCAGGACATTTGTGTATCTTGTCATTGCTACTGTAATCATGCAGTGTTTCACACACACGCACAATAATCATATCCCTGCTAAAACAAAACAATAGAAGCCCAATAGAAACCATCACAGAAATGCCAATGGTTTCCATTAAAATACCATAATAAACCATAAGCTTTTTCCAGTAAAACCATTACAAAATTCCTTTTTGTAGTGTGTTTTGGGCATTTGTCCTTTAGGATTTAACATCCCACCAATAGAATCCATAACATACCAGTAGACACCATTATAGTTTCCATTAAAACCAATGCAATTCCCATTATAATCCATTAAATCCATTACATTTTCTATTGTGGTTTGGGCAGGGCTCTATTGTTTTTTTTATTCAGCAGGGATGATAGAACTCCTCTTTTTGAATAACTTTGCCTCTGGAACCACTGCTGTCAATCAAATTGTTTGTTAAAAATTTGAGATTATATTAAAAAAACTACTTTTGTGAACTAGTCCTTTGCAGTACAAGTCCCTAGGTCAACACTTTAGAAATGTAGCTTTTGGATAGCTATAACCAGAACATATCATTTAGAAAAAAGGCGTAGCCAATTGTACACAAAATCCTATAAATCCTAAACGAAAACTCACTTCACAAAACCAGCTGAGCACATGCAACATATGATTCTGAAGAAGCATGCAAAGTTTTATGGAGATCGTACCATAGGTGGAATTGTATCTGTTATATAAAAGTGAAAAATACTGTATTTATATGGCAAATTACATGTATTTTAATACATCGCTGATTTGGATGGTTACAAGATTGCTAATTAATTTACAATGTACAATTGCGCATGAAGGCCTTAAAGTGCTTGAACCCAGATAATTGGTGCTTGCAGCTATATTTTATTTTTGTAATGTACCTGAAGTATGGGGTGAGCATAAAACTCATTTAGGAAATCCATCAGCAGGTCGATTTTAATTGAACTGACACACAGCACCACGTGTCTCTCGGTTTCTGCTCTTTGCTTGCTGTAATCTCCTCCTGACTTCTGCCGCTCCATCAACAAGTAGGCCAGCTCCTCAAACTAGTGTATCACAGCACACAGAGAAAATAGCACAAAGCACTGCTTTAGCTCTCATTCTTTAATGATATTGCGGTGACAGTTGCTGCAGATTATAGTTCTTCTGAGACATCCCTCATGGGATTTAGGTATTAAGTGTATTAAGATTGTGAAGCCATTTCTGGGAGAACTAACACTTTAAAATGTAAAAGTAAAAACATACAAGTTACAAGTTATGCCTGCTCTTACTTTAATAATAAGGTGAGAATAAATGGGGATTTATCCATTAAATCTTACCTGGATAGGCAGGACTATTAAAGCCACAAATATCATAATAACAACCAGCAACTTGGAGGGCCAGACATCAGGAAGGACATCTCCAAACCCAACTGTAGAGAAGGTCACGATGCAGAAGTAGAAAGAGTCAAAAACTGTGACTGTTTTTCCAGCACGCTGCAAGTGCTCAACACCGCAAATGCTAGAGTGACGAGGAACAAATTAACAAAAGCAGACAACACAAAGGAGTCCATGTTAGTTCTGATACATATGAGGGACTTTATTCTACAGTACTACATGCATATATGCACAAATATTTGATTATGAAGAGACATGTGATGCACGCTCCATTTCTGGGTAAAACCATCACACATTGACTTATAATGGCAAATGGTCATGAAGTGATGGGATCAGGAAATGACAAAGATCTTTTGCTCTGACTCTCTGTCTGCATTAGCCCTCCAAATGACACCAAGTCTATGAGCAAACAGCTTGTGAAAATTTCCTCTAAAAGCGTTGAGATGCACTTACTGGCAGTGTAATGGTGATCGTGTAGTGCTGTCTATACATTTCTAATGATGAACACTTGGCCACAGAGCAATTAGTGTATTGCTTTAGTCCTGAGATAAAAGGAAAACCTCTTTTATGTTGATAAAAAAAACAAGACAGTTAATGTTGCTGAGGTCTACAGCAGATGATCTGCAGATATGTTATCTGAAAAACAATTATGGTTGAGCTTTTCTCTGAACTAACCAACTGGTGTTTTGGTGATTTGTAGTGGATGCATGACATCAGTTCTTCTCAAGTTCAAACAGTTCACATACGTCTTATTTTTAAACATAATATTTAAATTGTGCTTCAAGGCTGAAATACAATATGCACATGTTGCCCAGTTATTTTAGTCCCTACACTAGTTTCTGAAACTCAGATTTTCAAAGAACATCATGTTATAAAAATTATAGTTCTGGTCCTTGATTCTGATTAATAATTTTATGAGACTAATGTTCTAAATATATAATTTGATGTATATCAAAATGAAATGAATAGAAATGTAAATTAAATTACACCTATTACCTGTACATACGAATCTAAACAGCCAGTAGGTGGCAGCAAGTCTTAATTCAATCATATAATCACTCATTCAACCAATTCGTTAAAACCGAAGCAAGAGACTACTGTCTTTATGAATCATTGAATCGTTTGCTCAAAAGAACAGAATCATTCAAAAACAAAACACCACTTTAGCCGAAATCGCCCCCTATATCCTCAAATAGGGCACTATTTTAGGGGGCAGCCATTTTTAGGGGTGTCCAAAACCAGAGTGGACATTCTCGAGTGCACTCATTCAATCCTGCAACGCACCGCAAAAACAAGTGTACAACCGATGTTATGTTATGGGCTAGAGATAACCCATAATGCACTGTGAGAGTTGCGATGAATGAATTCCCGCATTTTGCCAGAAGATGGCACCTGCAGTTGAATCATTTTAAAAGTGCTTGTCCACGGCCTAATACAACACAGGTACAAAATCAATGTAAATTGACTATTAAAAGTTTCAGTCCTTACGGTGTCCGAGTTCACTCACTTGTTTTCATTCACTCCTTCAAGTGAACGGTATGAGTGGACTCATGTAGAGAATAGGGAATGAGGGTAATGGGGGGCGATTTTGGATACAGCCTATGTGTTGCAGAGAGGCAAAATAGAGGAAAAAAACGTTAAGTCAAGTCAAGTTGAGCTTTATTGTCATTCCACTACGTGTGTGGACATATAGTGGGACGAGATGTCGTGCCTCACAGGACCACGGTGCTACATAAATACAGATATACAACACGAAGTAAAACAGTATAAACCTATACACAAACTAACCTACTGTCAGCTTTGACTATACATATACTATATATAAAAGTGGTTACCTATACATAAACTAAAAAATAAAATAAAATACAAACTGTACAACTGTGCAGATGACTTCAAATACTGTACATGTGCAAAAGAGAGACATAGTTCATAAGGCCAGGGAAAAGTAGATGGAGGGAGGAGCCAGGGAGGAGGATAGGAACCCTTATGAACTATGAACTATGCCCCTTTCCCATTTCCTGCCCCACGCCTGCTTTCTGAACCTCCACCCTCCCTCCTCTGTTGGACTGTTTGTTGGAGTGAGGACGCACCTTTCTGGGAGGGTGGCGATATGCCAAGTTTATGTTCTGCTTCTGTGTTAATTTTTCCTTAGTTCCCTTGTCTATCAGTTTCCAGGATTGTTAATTAGTTCCACCCTGATCACCCTCTCCTATTATTTAAGCCCTCTGTTTTGCCCTAGCTCCTTAGTATTGACGTGATGTTGATTTGTGTTAATCTCCTGCGTTTCTCTTGCTTGTGGATTTATTTAAGGACTTTCTTGTTTATTTCTACTCCTGCGTTGTGTGCTTTCTACAGCCACGTGGCAAAAACACTATATATTAATTATATGAATGAATGTACTATTTTAGATACAACGTTGTTAACTTATTCAACATGTTTGGTTGTCCACCAGTAAAAACGTCTCAGGTTACGTATGTAACCATGGTTCCCCGAGTGGGGAACGAGACACTGCGTCCCCTAGGGGTCGCTACGGGGAACGCCTTCAGCGTGACTCGTGTCTGAAGATACATATGTAAAAACACCATCCGTTGGCCGGCGACAGCCCATGACATCACTACCGGCGCGACCATAATAAAAGGACCGCCGGGAGAATACATCATCAGCTTCTTCGTCTGAAGCTTGCGTCCGAAGCATGGCCCAAAGCCTAGGGACGAGTGTCTCGTTCCCCACTGGGGAACCATGGTTACACACGTAACCTGAGACGCCCCTTCATGGGAACTCGAACTGCGTCCCCTAGGGGTCGCTACGGGAGCGCTATACCCACGCCATCATGCTGAGGGGAGTGCAAGCCAATTTCGCGAAAAAGGCGAGCACTAAGCCAACTCTACCCGGCTAAGGGAGTTGCCCCCGGGACGATTGATGGCTGTCAGTGACATTATCCCCTACGGCCAGAAAGCCTGAGCTGCATACCCTAAAATCCTTACCTGCTGGGTGCCGGGACTACCGGACCCAGGGTAGAGCTCAAAGGTCTGGAATCAGAACGATTCCTTTAAGGGGATATGGCCAAGCACCTAGTGGTAATAACTAGGTCCTGGCCGGTCACTCAGAAACTACCGCTTGCTCTGCACAAGCTTGCTGAGGGACTGTCTCAACAGACCCTTTGGTAGCGACACCCATTTTTTTTTTTTTTTTGGGACCCAAAATATATGGGACAAAGGGAGCGGGCCCAAGGCACAAGCCGGGCTTTGACCAACTCAAAAAGGGCACGAAGCTGTGCGTAACCCTACCGTGCAGGATTTTTAGAAAGAACGCAGAACCTTGATGTGCGAACTTACCACTTGAGTGGATTTTAAAAAGTGCCCAAAGTCTAGCGTGCGCACTTACCATAACATGGATTTTCAGAAAGAGCAGAACACTTGATGTGCGATCTTACCACTGAGTGGATTTTTTTAGAAGTGCCCAAAGATCTTAGCGTGTGCACTTATCTAGATGGGTAACGTTCTATGGCTCCGGGGCGGAGAACTATTCACTCTTCAGAGTGAGAGGGAACTCAGACGCTCAGAAGGGAGCGGCATGCTCATAAAGGACCCTCTATGGTGAAGGGAGCAATGCTAGCTCGACCAACAAAGAGAGAGACCTATCACAGAGCTCTGGGGAGCGGAGGAACTCATTCTATAGAATGAGAGAGGACTCAGACGCTCAGAAGGGAGTGGCATGCTCATAAGCGACCCTCTAGGTGAGGGGAGCAATGCTAGCTCTACCAACAGCGAGCTCTGGAGAGCGGAGAAATCAACCCTCAGAATGAGAGGGAACTCAGATGCTCAGAAGGAGCGGCATCATAGGTGACCCTCGTTGGTGAGGGAGCCGTGCTAGCTCTACCAATGAGGAGCTCTAAGAGCGGAGAACTCATCCCTCAGAGTGAGGGACTCAGACGCCCAGAAGGGAGCGGCATGCTCATAAGTGACCCTCTATGGTGAGGGGAGCCATGCTAGCTCGACCAACACGGAGAGCGACCTATCACAGAGCTCTGGAGAGCGGAGAACTCATTCGTCAGAATGAGAGGGGAACTCAGACGCTCAGAAGGGAGCGGCCTGCTCATAGATAACCCTCTAGATGAGGGAAGCAAAGCTAGCTCTACCAGCACGAGCTCTGGAGGGCGGAGAACTTATTCCTCAGAATGAGAGGAAACTCAGACGCTCAGATGGGAGCGGTATGCTCATAGATGACCCTCTAGGTGAGGGGAGCAAAGCTAGCTCTACCGACAGCAAGCTCTGGAGGACGGAACACTCATTCCCCAGAATGAGAGGGAACTCAGACGCCCATAAGGGAGCGGCATGCTCATAGGTGACCCTCTGTGGTGAGGGGAGCAGTGCTAGCTCTACCCATGAGGAGCTCTGGAGAGCGGAGAAACCATCCCTCAGAGTGAGGGAACTCAGACGCCCAGAAGGGAGCGGCATGCTCTTAAATGACCCTCTGTGGTGAGGGGAGCAATGCTAGCTCGACCAACAAGGAGAGCGACCTATCACAGAGCTCTAGGGAGCGGAGAAACTCAGACACTCAGAGTGAGAGGAAACTCAGACGCTCAGAAGGGAGCAGTATGCTCATAAATGACCCTCTAGGTGAGGGGAGCAATGCTAGCTCTTACCGACCGCGAGCTCTGGAGAGCGGAGGACTCCTTCCTCAGATGAGAGGAAACTTAGACGCTCAGAAAGGAGCGGCATGCTCCTAGTTAACCCTCTATAGTGAGGGGAGCAAGGCTAGCTCGATCAATCAGGGAGAGCAATCTATCACAGAGATCTGGGGAGCGGATAACTCATTCCTCAGAAATGAGAGGGAACTCAGATGCTCCGTAGGGAGCGGCATGCTCATAAATGACCATCTAGGTGAAGGGAGCAACGCTAGCTCTACCAACAGCGAGCTCTGGAGAGCGGAGAACTCATTCCTCAGATGAGAGGAAACTTAGACGCTCAGAAGGGAGCGGCATGCTCATAGGTGACCCTCTAAGGCGAGGGGAGCAATGCTGGCTCGACCAACAGTCACATGAAGAGGTCCTGATAAGGACCTATCGGATTTCCCAAGGATTTGCAGACCAGAATAACCTGAAGACCAAGGAGGTTCCAAGAAACCTCCGAGGAGACCTCGGGTCCGGACCATCAGTAAGGCAGTTTTGCTGAACCTGTACCAAAAATCATCATAGGTCTGGTCTGACTGCGGTCTAGGTTCCCACCTAACCTCGGTCAGGTGGCGGAGATGGTGGTTGCAGGGGAATTGGAGAGGGGAAGCCGATGATAAGGCCCCCCCCACCCGAGGGAGGGGAGTAGGTGTTAATTTTTACTCCAGTCCGGACGAGAGCGTTGTTGAGAACTTCAGCAGATCCGCCTGGTACGCCTGGAGCACCGCCATGGTGTGCAGCGAAGCGACCGCTTGACCTGCTGCTGCGTACGCCCTGCCATTTAAGCGTGATGTATCCTGAAGGGACTTAAACGGCAAGGAGGGAACCTTTAGAGAAGCTGTGTCACCCATAGAGAGATAGCTAGCTAGCGTCTCTTCTACAGGTGGCATCCTCTCATAGCCGCTTTCACGCATCCTGGCAATGTTAGCATAACTAGTATGCTGAAACCTGTGGATGCGGGAGGAAAACGGCTTTTTCCATTCCCTCTCAACCTCTGTATGGAGATCAGGAAGGAATGGAAGGCTCACCTGAGCTGGGGGTTTATGGCCGGAGAGGTATCGCTCACGTCCCGGCGGCGCCGCCATTTTGGTTCGCTCCACGGCAAGTGAAGCCTCGCCGTGGCGCGTTCCATAACCTCCAACAGCTCTTCGTGACGCAGGGCAAGAGGTTTGAGAGAGTTCAGTCTCAGCTTCCTCACCCTCAGACATCTCCTGCTCTTTCTGGGCATAACCCAGCAGCGCACTAGCCGGATCAGATGACGCCAGAGAGATCGCGTCACCATAATCCAGCGGCTCGCCCTCGTTCGGCCGACTGCGCGAGAGGAAAGCTCCTCTCTAACTCATCGGCCAGATCCGCCTGAGCCCCATGATTTCATTCTCCTCCGTGCCTCGGTCGCGGTGGGTCCCGAATCGCGGGAAGCAGACGGCTGACCCTCTTTCCTCGAAAAGAGGGACAGACGAGAACGGAGCTTTCTCATAGAGAACAGCTCACAGTGCACGAGATTGCCCCTCAAAGACACCGTGCGTCTTTCGCCCAAACAAAAGACGCAACAATCGTGTGTGTGTCATCGTGTGTCAAATAACGAGGACACGGATCTACACACTTCTTGAACGCCTTGCTAGTGCTCGCCATGATAAATAAAGGAAAACTGTATTCCTACCAGAATGCACGTTTCTTCAAACAGACCAGTCAGTGAAGACGAAGAAAAGCTGATGATGTATTCTCCCGGCGGTCCTTTTATTATGGTCGCGCCGGTAGTGATGTCATGGGCTGTCGCCGGCCAACGGATGTTGTTTTTATGATGTATCTTCAGACACGAGTCACGCTGAAGGCGTTCCCCGTAGCGACCCCTAGGGGACGCAGTTCGAGTTCCCATGAAGGGGAATCACATTTCGGGGGTAAAATACAAGTTTTTTGTAAGGGTTCCCCTGGTAAGATTCGCATTTCAGGGGCTAAACATCACGTTTTTGGAGGCATGAATTGTGTTCCGATTGACATTGTCCCTAAACAGTGTCCATTGCTCCCTACTACCTGAGTAGGGGAAATCCATTGAAGTTTTCTTCACTTCGGAACATTCATTCATGGATTTGGATCTTCAAACACAGACGTGTGTGACATAATATACCTCTGTAAATATATACAATTTAAATTCACGTCTTGCACACTTCAATGCCCTTTGCATGGAACATATATTCAAAACGACTTGAAAAATCGGATATTTTGTTATCCTCAATCGTTAAAGGAACAGATCACCCAAAAATGAAAATTCTGTCATTAACTACTCACCCTTATGTCGTTCCAAACCCGTAAGAACTTCTTTCATCTTCACAACACAAATTAAGATATTTTTTTATGAAGTCCAAGAGCTCTCTGACCATTCCATAGACAGCAAGGGTCCTATCACAGTCAAGGCACAGAAACACTAAGGAAAAATGGTCAATATGACATCAGTGGTTCAACCGTAATCTTATGAAACTACAAGAATAAAATTACAAAATAAATTGCTTCTTAAAATTACGGTTCAACCACTGATGTCAAATGGAGCATTTTAACAATGTCCTTACTACGTTTCTGTGCCTTGATCGTGGTAGGGCCCTTGCTTTCTATGCAGGATCAGAAAGCTCTCGGATTTAATCAAAAATACCTTAATTTGTGTTCCAAAGATATCACAGGTTTGGAATGACATGGGGGTGAGTAATTAACGACATCATTTTCATTTTTGGGTGAACTATCCCTTTAAGTGTATGAAGTCAAGTTTTTCACTGTAACCATTTGCAAAGTAGGTAAATGTCAAATGCCCAACACTTTTTAGAGCCACTCTATTTTAAAATTAGCTTGGCAACACACCAGGGATTAATAAGGATGTGAACATGGATGGACAAGTACATTTGTGGTGAGTAAGTGCTTCTCCCTCGAAAAGCAGAAACCACAGAAAAGAGCTGTAATTCAATATGTTTCTGACCCTGATCATGCTGCTTGTCTAAGCCTAACGAGAACGAACACTGATGAAGACCAGGAGACACAGTTGTTGGGAAATCCTATCTAACAAGCAGTTTGGGGTCGAATTTGTGTGTGTTGCGTATATATAAGTGTATTTGGCTGACTCACAAAGTGAAAATGAGGCAGACGATGGTAGAGATGAGGATGAGGACCTGATTGAACATGGCTGACTGTGTCCGGTGAATAGCACGATGAAGATCATTCTGACAGCCACAGAGAAAAATATGTCAATATATTTCTGTTATGACAACTCTCAGAGGTTTTAGCATGGTAATGCACATGGCAATGTTAATGTGTTTAGTCTTGTCAAAACAGATCTGCTACGCTGTTGCTGCTACAGAGCAAGTACCAAGACTTGATACTGCCAACACATTCACAACATACTGCTGTGAGCATGTAGGAAATACTGCTGCTGCACATATAACATATTTGAAATACCCCCATATATAGCATACATGAATCACCCCGTAGCAGATCTATACAGGTGGAGCTGGGGAGGTGGAGGGTTTCTGAAGCACTGCAACTGCTACAGCAAACACTAGCCAAGTATTAATATGTTGAGCAGCGAGCTCATTGGCTGTTGATACAAAAGATAACCAATCAGCTGCGCCATGTGATAATGACGTTATTATCTCAGATTGAGTTAGACCTATCAGACAGCACCATCTAGAGTTTCATGACAGAACTTTAAATATATACATTTTTGATACTTTATTCCAAAGATGTACTCACAACCATGCTTTCCAAAGAACGTTTAGCCAGCCAGCAGTTCAGAAACACAGGAATGAAGAGGTTTCGGAGAGGACAATAAAAAATCTGTTACAACAAAGAGCAACCATTACATTTTTAGAAAAAAATACAAATGTAATCCATAAAAAAACAGTGTTGGGGAGTAACTAGTGACATGTAACGACGTTACATAATTTAATTACGAAATAAATGTTATTAGTAATCAGTGTTGAGGGGGTAACACATTACAAGTAATGCGAGTTACGTAATAATATTACTTTTTTCAAGTAACTAGTAAAGTAACGCATTACTTTTTAATTTACAGGAAAATATCTGAGTTACTTTTTTTCCATTTATTGATGACAGTGCGCCGTGTGAACATGATCTTACTGTAGATCTAATCTAGACTAAATGTGAACGTGTATTAATTCATCCCACTCGCAAAAAACAGATTCAGTATTCATCCAAATGAATTAAAACAGAATATGACGCAAACCTGCAATAATTAAATATGTTAAACAACACAAATATATCTAATCTCATTTTATTAACCGATGGGTTTACTGCTGACCTTTGATGATCCAGTTCAACTATAATAATAAGCAAAAATGACTTTAGATAAACTAACAATTGTGATTCGTTGTTATTTTTATTGCTGAAGAGTGAATCTTCTCCTGAGTTCTTCTGTACAGACATGATTTACTCATCCTTCAGTCTGAGGTTTATTCATCACACTTTTTGGCGTGAAAGGCTTTTATATTTGCTATAAATAGAACTTCTTATATTAAAAGCAAACAATCAAGCCCTGCTCATATTTAAAAAGTAATGCGAAATGCTATGTTGTATTCTAGGTGATTAATTATAAGCCCAAGTCAAAAGGAGTCTTCATGCTATTCTGGTTTCTGTATAGTTCATATTTAGGAAAGTCTCTAACCCTATGTATAAGCTAAAGTATAAGATATGCTTGCTTCAGCAAACAGCACTGATAATAAAAGAAGACCAGATGAACGTATTAATGGATTATGGCTTAAATCGATCTTTATATGATCTTTAGATCAGAAAGAACTGTGTTTAGGTGTGGCATTAATCACGGCACTATTAGTGTCAGTTGTGTGTTGTGTCAACAGTTTTCCAAAGATATACTTACTCCAATCACAAAGGGCACAGTGTCAATCATTTCCAAGATAAACACTATTTGAAGTACCTGCTGCCACATGTTTCCCTAGATCATAAGAGAGAGCGCAAACAAACAGAATGATCACCGATGTTATCAATACAGTTGCATGGAAAATATTTTGCAAGGTTGTCTGCATAACTTGTTAATTTTGCACCATGGTTTCAGGTTCATTGTTTTGAAAATGCTTATTGTAAACTAACATCTGAGATAAAGCTAGGAAAATAGAAAAAATCATACCTTGTATCGTAGATATGTCAGCAGGATTCTTATGAATAAACATATGACTGCAACAGACACCTAAAGAAAATAACTCTTAAATACATACACCATAGGATATTCTATTGATTATTAATAACCTAATATCGGTCCCATAACACAAACCTTTCACAAAATACTCAGAAAAGTCAGAAATGGTTGGATATTACAAGATTGATCTGCAAGAATACCTGTGCAGCCCAAAGTGCGGGCTCTCGGTCAACCCAAATAATTGAGGCCCTGGTAACAATACAGGGTTATTACAATGGTGCAAATGAATAAATCAGAGCAATTTTATATTCAATTTCTGTTTACAGTTCATTGGAACTACATACCAGTTGATTTCAAACAGGGTATAGTTTTTGTATGGGCAGCCCAAACTATGAGGAGAAAAAAATTATCAAATATCAACAACAACAACAACAATTATTTATAGAGCACATTTATATCAATATGGACCAGTCATTTTATAGCAGTATGTAAACTGAATAGAAAAATGTAGAAATCAGAATATGAGAAGTTACTTTTACATAATGAGGCAATGTATTTTTACATTCTACTTGGGCAGATGTTTTATCATATTGTGCTTCTGACTGTGAACAGTGTTGTGAAGGTTACTTTGAAAATGTAATAGGTTACAGATTACAAGTTGCCCTACTTAAAATGTAATAAGTAGTGTCACTTTTCAATTACTTTATTAAAGTAATGTAACTGATTACATTTGATTACTTTTTGAAATGTCAATGTTTTCAACTGTTAAGCATTTTGAAACATGTAAACCAGGCTGGGTTAACTTACAGTAGTGCTCAACTCTGATTACTGTCAGACTTTCAAAATCCTTCATCACTTAAATGAAGATTATAATATTTGTATTTTAAATGAGACATTGGATGCAAAATATCTTCATTTGTATATAAATGTGTCTTAGTAGTGTGTAGACACAACCACAATGATACAAATCCATTCACTCCTTTTTTAAACACTCTGGTGCTGTTCGGTCATTTTTTAAAAATCTTGGTGACTTTTATGGTAGACGCTATGTGACCACAAAAAAATAAATAACAAAAACATGTGGATTTGATTCGAAAAAGCTAAAGGGTGGGGGGGAATAGTCTCACGTGTGTTGTTCACGGTCAAAAATGACCACCATTGGAAATGAATAAGAAATATGCAAAAATACAGTCATTGGTCTTGTGTTTGGTGATGAATTTGTGGCTCAAGGTCTGCATTTAAAGTCACACCAGAGGTGTTCAGCTGGGATTAGACCAGTCAAGTTCTTCCACACTGACTGAATCATCATTTCTCTTTGATTCTTGTCTTATACACAGAGACACTGTCATGTTAGAATAGAAAAGAGTTCTGTCAAACTGTTGCTATAAAATTAGAAGCACACAATTCCCTAGAATATCATTATATGCTTAAACATTAAGATTTGTACTCATGGAAATATAGTGTATATCCAGATCCACAACTTAATAAAAATAAGTATTTATGCCTAAAAACCCCAAGAAAGTTTATATGCCATTTATATAGAGCTATATAGGAATCTAGTGGCTAAACCATGGATTTGCAGATGTTTTTATTTTTTTTTACTCCGACCAGATGGCACTAATCTGGCTTCAAAAATTGTTTTTTAAAGGCAGTGTCTCTATTTTAACATGAAATACTGACATAATTTAAAATTTCACTATTTTCAATGGGAAAATATTGATCATAATTATTGCATAAATATTAAGTAGTACGAGGAAATTCTCTCAAAATAAGAAAAAATATTATGGAACAAAAATATATTACATTGATTTTACTGAAAAAGAAAATTGTTACATTTTGGGGGTTCAGTCTATTTTTGACCACGAACAACACAAGTGTAACCATCAAATGAACAATACCAGAGGGTTAATCCCCCCAAAACCTAAACAATTATCAAACCAAATATGATGTCATATTGCTTAGGCCCCTCCCACAACCGTTGACGTTCTGTCCCGTATTAGCATATTTCCACCCTCATCCAGTTATACGAAGTCCGTCATTTTCTCCGCGTTTGAGCAGCTGTAGCGATAACAATGTCTTGTAAACAATGCAGGTGTTTTGTTGTTAGGTGTAGAAGAATATAAGAGTCCTAATTCTCTCCAAACATCAGAGCCACTGAGGACGCAGTGGATTCGCTTTTGATTTTGATGGCACTGCGTCAATGAATACACCTAATTTAATTTACACAAATAATTGTACTCCTTTGCTTTCTGAATGAGGGACAATTCAAGGCAGGTTTTGTTAAAAAGTTAAAACTCAAGGATGGATCAGTACCCATTGTTCATGATCCAGCTGCACCTCCAGAAATAGTAAGTCTCACACTTTATATATTTTTTTTATGGTTATTTGCGAATCACCTTTGCTCTTACATGGAAGAGAGGGGCGGGTGAGCATGTCATTAGCATGTAAAGAGATATGCACTGAAACAAGTCGCTGTGAACAGAGCTGTTTTTGACAAGGTAAAAGGTTGTTGTTTTACACGAACACTGAGACCATTTTAAGAAGACCCTAAAGAATCAAACCAACTTGTGAAATATGGGCATCCAATGTCCCATTTGAAGCATAGCCACCATAAAATCATACTTACTTTGAGATAATTCTGAATATAAATACATATTTAAAATCCTAACAAGAAATAGTTTAATAGTACTGTTTTGTAAATTAAATCTTTGCATAGTTATTACAGAAAACACCTGTTAATCTTAAAAATAAAGCATTTACATAATATGAAATAAAAGGGTTATCAAATAAGCATATTATCAACTCCTGAAACATTGGTGTTTCATATTTTAGAGCACAAACATCAGTTTATGAAAGAAATCAATTAAATGTGGGAGTGTGTGTGAAAAAAAACAGATGTAACCCCCTTTGCAATCCTTAACATTTTCATAAGTAACTAATTTAATTACATATTTTTTCTCAGTAACTGTAACTGATTACAGCTACTTTTATTTTCCAACTAAATTACGTAATTCTGTTACATGTAACTAGTTACTCCCCAACACTGACTGTGAATTAGAGACAAGAAATTACAACAACAATAATACAAATATATATATATACCATTTATGTTCAGCTTTACTTGAGTCACACAGCACTCTGGATATATACAAAATGCAGCTTAACACCTCGAGCGAAAGATAAAACACTCGCACGCTGAGACCTGAATAATACAAAAACAGTATTTATAAACCATTTTAGTACAAAAAATGGTAGTAACACTGGTAGTACAAAAAGCATGTGATCACACACTCAACAAGTGAGATTTTTGGAACGTAAATATGGAACAAAACACACATTTAAAATATTATTTATAACTACATTTAATTTTAGACCATTAGAAATTTAGAAATTAGAAACAATGTTCTTTAAAAATATTTTTATATATATATATAATGTTTTAAATTCTTTGTATTATGGCAACAAGAAACATAATTTTAAGATCTGAGAACTTAACAGGAAAATAAAGTGTAAAGAGAAAAGAATCTGAGACATACTGGATCGTTGGTTTTTGATGAAGTAAGACTGCAGGCGTTCTTTGAAACTATTCTCTTTGACGTAGAAGTCCACCTGCACCCTACACGCAAAGAACTGAATTACCCTACTGACTAAACAATGAATGATTGTCATCTCTCATAAATACTTCTTCAAATGTGATGCTCTGATTTTCTATTGGAGTTCTATAACACAGTTAGCATATTGTTTTTGAACACAACAATATAAAAACACAAAAGGATTTCGAGTCATTCGACACCACGGAGGAGGAATAGAAGCACTTACTTCACATCGTTTTGCCGTGTCTGCTCTCGAAGCAAAAAATCCCTGCATCTGTGTCTGGGCAAGGGTGCCACTCCGTTTTCTCCATCGGCCATATTTCTCAACAGCGCAATAAACTTTACCAGATCAGTAAGACAACTTCATATGAGCCAAAAAGTGTGTTTGTGTCTTTGACTTTTTCCAATTATTCTTAATATTTCAGGGTTGAGATGCAAAATGATATCAAAGTGCAATCGCTCTCTCGACTCCCTTTGTCTCTCTTCCAGAGTAAACGCTCTCATCTGGTAAGTGTGACTGAGAGACACACATATGCAAATGTGGATGCAAATAGGCCACTGATGTCAGAAGTTGTGTGTCAGCGGCTTCCCCTCAGCAGCAGCTTCTTCTCACGGAAAATAAAGACAGTCGAGACCAGGGGCGGCGCCAGCGAATTTTGAAGGCAGGTGCTGAGGGGGTGCTAGATCACTGACCAGGGGAGCTGCGCAATTGTATATATATATATATGTGTTAATGTCGCAAACTTGGAAATATTTCTGTTTTAAACCGTGAAGGCGAGCCAATGGATATTTCATCAGCAACGTGAAAATTTTGCGCAAGAGGTATGCCGGTGAACGTCTTAATCTCAGTAAATTAGAGAAAGTGAAAGTAAAAACGGAATAACGGAGTAATGACGAAGCTTTCGGGATTTGACGCCGCATATTCTCTCAGAGACGAATCTACTTCGGTATACCTAGCTGTTTTAATTTATTCCCTTAATATTTCTCGTGGCCTGTACATAGTGAAAAAAGAGAAGAAACGCAGCTATTTCGTGTTAAACAGGTTGTTTTTTTAAAGTCGGTGCTTAAAATAGGCTAAAGCTTATTATTTCCTTGATTTTTATTGATGACTGCAGTGTTAATAATAGGTCTATAATTCATTGTATAATTATAGACCTGTTTTAACGTTTTATTTAAGGAGTAAAAATCTGAAGAATCAACATCTGAAACGTTCTCAACATCGGGCAAATTTACATTTATGTCCTCATTTTCACTAGGAACTAAACTACAATTACGCTTACTTGGCAGAAGGAACCGCTCCATTTTTTATTTTATAAAAAGCGCGACAGCGTAGCTAATTCACGTGACCCATCACGTCACATATATGAAACGCATACGTAATGAGTAAAATGTTTTTATTTTATTTGTTGTTTTAAATTATTTATTTATTGCAATATAGGCTGTATAAAATTGCTTCCAGAAAAAAAATATTTGGGGGTGCTATGGGGGTGCTTTGGTCTTTCTTGGGGGAGCTGAAGCACCTGCTAGCCCCTCCCTAGCGCCGCCACTGGTCGAGACCGAGACACGAACGTAGACATTTACCATGTAACCCTATTATTGTTCAAAGAAATCGAACAAATGTTTGTATGGAGCTTTGAAATTATACATGATTTTATTAGTAAGTTCAAAGAAGCGTTCTCGCCCTTATGTTGTTTTTGTAAAGAGGAGACGGAAACTATTTTTCATTTATTTTTCAGTTGTAAGTATATAATTATTTATTTTTGAATTGTTTTACAAATTTGTCAATATAAAATATAAAATGATCTTGTTTTTGATTGTGATACTGGTCTAGTAGAAATGGACAATATAATTAAAATTCTTGTTTTATTTGGGAAATATCATATAGGCTACACAAAACAAAATGTAGCTTATCTTAACTGTACCAAAAGGTAGACTATTTTCCATTGATTTAAAGATTTGTTATAAATCTTTAACTTCAATACAGATCGATCGTAAAGCTGTTAAAGGTGTTCTGTTACGCTTTTTTATAAAGTCTTGATTTTGTTTTGGGGGTGTACTAGAACATGCTCTCATGCTTGGTGGTTAGAAAATCAATAGGTTACCCCGGTTCTCTGATAGCATTATATATTATATAATAGAATATTATATATTATATATATATATATATATATATATATATATATATATTATAGATATACGATCTTTGCTGGGCAGTAGGAGTTGTCATATTAGTGCCCTCCCACAGAGCTTAACTTCACAGAGAACAATTTAAGACATTTAGGATAAATATTTAGTTAATGGTTCTCTTACACCTTATGTATTCTGACTTGTGAGGTGTCTCACCAGATCACCCTCCTTGCTGTGCGAAGAGAGGAAGAGGTGTGCTTGTTTTGAATGACGTTGTGTCGCTCGCTTTATACTGAGGGTGGGGAAGCCACGCCCAGACACAACGTCACGTCTGCCAGCCAATTGGGGCTGGCGTAATGTAATAGGACTTCTGAGGAATACACGGAAGGGGCGTATCCCATAGTGAGACACCGAAACGTATGCTTGAAAGAGAACTTATTATCTTTCATATTATTTACATTATTACAATACCTTTCTCCCCAGCCTGACACAAACGGCTGGATTAGTTCTGGGTTTGATGAAGGCCCGTTGTGATTGGTGAACAGCTTAGACGTAGTTTCAGTACTGCCCCGCCCCTTACCAAACCTAAACAGGAAGTTCGTCAATATTGCCATATCAATTAAGACCTCGAGAATATTGAACAAGAGGATTGCGCAGAACCTTTACACGCACGCATATTGCAAGACATATTAAAGTGGTAACATTATTGTTGTTGTTTTTGGCTAAATCAAGTTTTAGATAGGATGTCAACAACAGCTTAAAAATAACTGCATTGACTATGTACAGATAAGTGCAACGGTAATATGTATTATGTTTATTGTTCTTTAATTCTAACATTATAACATGAATTGCACAGAAACTGTTATACAGTTGAATTTATTTATACTATAGTCCCACAGACTTACACTATGTGTGGACGCATATATATGCAGATTAATCATCTGCCAGCGGGAGGCGCTGTTGTAGCGGGAGAGATCGAGGTTTCCCCGGTAACGCTGTACACAAAACATCTGCTCACAAACACTGCTTTATCAGACATTATATGCAAGATGAAATGACAATGACATCCAACATATTCTGAAAACAGTTGGTTTCCATCAGAAATACAGTGATATCAAAACACCAGCACAGGTAACATGCTGTGCTCAACCATGCGTTCTCCACCATTCGAATTTCAGCAGGCGGGATTATCTTTGTGATGTCACAAATAGAAACAACTTTGTAGTCCAAACGAGCTGTTCGTTGTAGTTCTTGAAATATCTCCCTTTGGAGTGGACTTTGAGATTTGTAACTTTGTAGATCGTTCTATGTCCAAACAGACACACTACACAGTACACACTGACTCAAATTAAAAAAGTGAAAAAGCATAATAGGACCTCTCAGCTACTAAAGAGGATACTATTGATGTAATAGATTCATCTTTGATGAAAAAAGGGATTTTATTTGTTTTGGCTTGTATTGATTTACAGACTCGTGTATTTTTATACTGTTGTCATGAGTGTGAGAAGCTAATTAATGACAGAATAATTTTTTTTGGGGTGAACTATTCCTTTAAAGGTACAGAAAGCCATTTCTGCTGTTGAAAGTGGATGGGATTGGCCAATCACAAGTATGGGCGGAGCTATCAAGAGAGGGGTGTGATGTTTTTGGTTATGGCGTGTTTGTTTTGCTGATTTCAAATATCAACAGAGTTTCTCAGAAATTGCTTACTGTACCCTTAAATAGCACTATAGCGTATAGGCCTATAGTGTAATTTTCAAATTTTTATATTTTAGAATGCTACATAATTATATACATTTTAGTATTTTTTTTGTTGTGTCAGTCAAATGTATTTCAAGTGTTACAACACTGCAATTATAAAGTGATTTGTGACTTGTATTTAGCACAGGTGTGACACTCAAAAATATGTGATGTTTAATAGATGTGAACAAAATGAGAGCAATGAGAAGAGAACAACAATAGATGTGTTTGTCTCTTCATCTGAATGGGTTTGAGAAATATAGCATTACATCACTTGATCACTAATGGAAGTTCAAATAACTTATAAAACATAATAATAATAATACACAATTAATCGATTTCACATGACTTCCGTCCATCAATTAAGTTTCCTTGTGAAGCGAAAAGTTACATGTTAAAGAAACAAAAACACCAATACATTTTTAACATCATACTGATGCTTCCAGCTAACATATGAGTCCATAATCCATAATAACAAGTAGACCAAGCACTATTTACAAAACATTTTTAAACCAATATATTGGTAGATTTTGATGTGAGGACAACATTGGGGTGATGATTTTTTCCCCTGAGGAAGCATCATTATGGATTAAATGCTGTTATTTTGGCCAGAAACAATTATTTAAAGTGAAAACACCAGGAAGGAATTTTTACTTACAAACATGCAGCTTTTCACTTTATAAGACGTTCATTTATGGAATGGAGTCTTATGGATTGTTTGTAGATTATTGTGATTTTTTAGCAGCTGTTTATCATTCTTGGTATCATTATCTTAATTACAGTATAACTATTAATAAATGTGTGAGTAACGGGTGCCATATGATATATATAACTATGAAATATGATATATAATGATTGCATAACATTCTCATTGCACTGCTTTCTCAGTTAAGACACACTGTGAACTGTTGGTGTTTGGCCACAGGGAGGCAGTCTTACTATTTGATTTAACTCGGCACAAACCGTACAAGTATACCTCATGTTGTTCACACCTCATCTTACCAAAGAAGGATTTCATATGTTTCACTGTCTTCTGCTGCACGTTTCCATGTACATGGGTGTATGCAGCCTTTTTGTGATGACCTAGAAGAAAAAACTGGCTATACTGTATTTCTTAATTCAAATAGGTACTTAGTACAACTATAGATAAATATTGAGAAAACAACTTTTGAATGGCATTTTCCCACATAAGAGAGTATATGGCTTTATAGGAATCCTAGAAATGAGCTTTAAAAAACTATTTTAGGGTGATTAACTCTCTTGATATATTTCTTCATTAAGATGTTTTTAACTTTTAAACTGTTGCTTCTGGCTAAAATAAGAGTCCTCTATCCATAATATTGCTTTCTCCAGTGAAAAAGTAATCACGTCTGAATCAGAAGAGAAATATGCACAGATCAAGCATAATTGTAAAAAAGTATGTTGTTGAATTTTGATGTGGGAGGACAACAGGGGTGAATTTTTCACTAGAGTAAGCATTATTATGGATTATGGCCTCTCTTTTGGCCAGAAGTGGCGATTTAAAGTTAAACATCTTAATGATGGATTTGTATCCACCCCTCTTTCTCATCACTGGGCATCACTGGGATTCCACTTCGCTGGTTTGAATCCTATCTCACTGGTCGGTCTTTCAGGGTGGCCTGGGGAGGGGAGGTATCCAAAGCACATCAATTGGTCACTGGGGTTCCCCAGGGATCGGTTCTTGGACCCCTCCTCTTCTCCACATACACTACATCACTGGCTCCCATCATACAGGCACATGGCTTCTCCTACCATTTCTACGCTGATGACACACAGCTCTATCTCTCTTTTCAACCAGATGATCCAACGGTAGCTGCACGGATCTCAGGCTGCCTGGCAGACATCTCGGCATGGATGAAAGAACATCATCTACAGCTCAACCTGGAAATACTGAACTTCTTGTCTTCCCTGCAACTCCAACTCTACAGCATGACGTCACCATCCAGCTAGGCTCTTCTACAATTACCATATCAAGTTCATTAAGAAATCTTGGTGTAATCTTTGATGACCAGCTGACTTTCAAAGAGCACATTGCAAAGACTGCTCGATCTTCCAGGTTTGCACTACACAACATCAGAAAGATCAGACCCTTTCTGACAGAGCATACAGCACAACTTCTTGTCCAAGCCCTGGTCATTTCTAGACTGGACTACTGCAATGCTCTTCTGGCTGGACTTCCATCAAACACAATCAAACCTCTACAAATGATTCAGAATGCTGCGGCACGACTGGTCTTCAACGAGCCCAAAAGAGCCCATGTTACACCTCTCTTTATCTCCTTGCACTGGCTACGAGTTGCGGCTCGCATCAAGTTCAAGACACAGATGATTGCATATAGAACAACCAACGAATCTACATCCCCTCCAGAAGCCCGCCTACTTCCACTCACTATTACGAATCTACATTCCTTCCAGAAGCCCCGCCTACTTCCACTCACTATTACGAATCTACATCCTCCAGAAGCCCGCCTACTTCCACTCACTATTACGAATCTACATCCCCTCCAGAAGCCCGCCTACTTCCACTCACTATTACGAATCTACATCCCTCCAGAAGCCCGCCTACTTCCACTCACTATTACGAATCTACATCCCCTCCAGAAGCCCGCCTACTTCCACTCACTATTACGAATCTACATCCCTCCAGAAGCCCGCCTACTTCCACTCACTATTACAGAATCTACATCCCCTCCAGAAGCCCGCCTACTTCCACTCACTATTGCGAATCTACATCACCTCCAGAAGTCTGAGATCTGCTAGTGAGTGGCGTCTCGTGGTACCATCACAGAGAGGCTCAAAATCACTCTCCAGAACATTCTCGTTCACTGTTCCTGGCCGGTGGAACGATCTTCCCCCCCCCATCCGGAATTCGCTGACAATTTTCAAGCGACAGCTGAATTTTTTTTTTTTCAACAATTTTTCACAGTCAAAAAAAATAGTCTTTCTATTTATTTATTCCTTCCCTTTCTAGCTTGTACTTGTTTGGAACAATGCCTGAAACTTGGTATTACAAGCACTTCCGGTGTGATATGAATCACTGTATGTATTCCCCAATTGTAAGTCACTTTGGATAAAAGCATCTGCAAAATAACTAAATGTAAATGTCTCTTACAAACATGCATTGCTTTTCTGTAGCCAATATTTTAATTGATGGACTGGAGTGGTGTGAATTACTTGTGGATTATTTAGATGTTTTTATCAGCTGTTTGGACTCTCATTCTGATGGCACCCATTCACTGCAAAGGGTCCATTGGTGAACAAGTGATGCAAAGCTAAATTTCTCCAAATCTGTTTTTCATTGGTAGGCATAAAACAAACCCTAGAGAAGTATTTCATTGGGGACTACTTAACTTGATCATATAAGTGTATGATGAGGATCATGAGGCCAGTAAAATCAGAACACAGTATGTTTATTGCAGGAAGTATTGTATGTGCATGCTATCACAAAGAATCACACAATATATATTTACAGTAGAAATGTTCCTGTGTGGATTGCTATTGAGCATAACAACTGCATAATACTGAAGTTAGGAATATAACTTTGCATTGAGATATTCGATAGACTCACAACACTCCTGTTGATTTGTAATTTCATGTGCAGATAAAAGACAGACCTACTCATTGTCATGCAAGAGCCAATGTGACTTTGTATACATTGATGCAACAGTCATCAATAGGGTGACATCACTGATTATGCGTTAAAGACAGTAGTTGATACTTATACAAATCACAACAGAACAGTAGGGGTTCGGTAAAACGAGAAAAAACAATACTGTACCAGCAACAATGCAACAGATAAGTGTGCTCATGCAACGATCAAACAAATGCTTTGAACTGTAATTCTCTCTCAATATTCAACATAGATAAAAATGTAGCTTGGTTTACTCGCATTCATGCAGTTTACTGATACAAATGTCTTACGGAGAATGATGAAACAACCGATTTACATTGCAACCTGCTGGTGTACAGTTTACTATTCATATCTGATGAAATAGATTAATGTTTAAAACATTGTAGACCGTGTCTAATATAGTACCCATGTATATGAAAAATGTCCCTAAATATGTTTGGTAAATTGAAGGTTTTTGAGGAACATGGGATATTTTTAAAAGACTGATCTTAATTATCCATCGCTTACACTTCAAGTGGGCACGAGTTGAATGTTGTTGTTCATAAAAGTTTTAAAGGAAAGATGTTATATATTTTTTGCAATTTACAATTAATTTTAAAATATAGACAAGAATAGGGTAAGATGAGCCTCCTATTAACTGCTATTATAAGAAAACATTTATAGCATAAGACCAATTAAATTATTTTCAGAAGAAATAATAAGTGCTATGCTATGTTTTAGCATATGCTATTATTTAGCCAAATCATTGATATACGGTTACGTCTATCAAGTCACCAACATGTATGATTTACAGCAGATACTGGGGAATCACATGGAAACATTACAACAGCTATATATAAATGTTACACACAAAAAAATTTGGTTAGTTTGAAAAAATTTCAGTTTTATGTACCTTTAGATCAAATTGACTTACACATACCAGACCTTTTTCCTGAAACTATGTCAATTTATATATATTATATATATATTTTATATATATATAAAATGACCTTTAATTGACCTGGGGTTATAAAGTTGTTTATGGTTTATCTTGCATGCTTTTATTTGTATCTTAAGAGTGTTTTATCTATTTGTTGCTGCTTTTGATATTAATTATGTTTATAAATTGTACAGCACTTTGATACAACGCTTGTTGTTTTTAAATGTGCTTTATAAATAAACACAGATTGAACTTGACCTTAAAAATGATCAATAATAAGCATGTCCAGAGAATCACTCACTATAGTCAGGGTTAGGATTGTGTGGTTTATTCCATCAAAAATAGTCATATATTAGAGCTTAACATTTTATAAAAACTATGCAGTTTCCTAGATACAGGATGTGTCTCATCTTACCCCACTCTCTGTAACTGTGCCTTGTGAAGGTCTTCAAACCCCCAAAACAAATTCTCTTATTTACTGATTTGAAAAACTGCAGTATTCATTTTCAGAAAGGTTTGTGAGAAAAAAAATATTAAAGGGTTAGTTCACCAAAAAATGAAAGTCAGTCCATGTTTTACTCACCCTTGAGGCATCCTAGGTGTATATTCTTTTTCAGATGAATCCAGTCGGATTATTAAACATTTTTCCTTGATCTTCCAAACTTTATAATGGCAGTAGGTGGGTGTATTAGTTCAACAGTCCAAAAGTAGTCAAATAAAGCACTCACATCTGTAATAAAACGTGCCGGGAGTGAATAAAGGCCTCTTGTAGCAAATCATTGTGTTTTTGTAAAAACAACTTCAATATTTGTAATATAACTCCGAATGGATTCGTCTGAAAGAAAAATCATACACACTAGGATGTCTTGAGGGTGGGTAAAACATTGGCTAATTTTCATTTTTGGGTGAACTAATCCTTTAACTAATTCTTCAAAGCAATTGTTGGTATTATTTAGGGGTTGGACATTGCCTTTTCTGGACACTTCCTGACAACCGAAATAGAAGTGACACTGGGACATCCACTGTGATATGTTTTTGCCCTTAAGAACCTTTTTAAGAAAATTATCAAATATAATGAAATAAATGTCACATAAAAATATTTAAATAAATACATAAAATATCAAACTTGAAACTAAAAATGAAAGGGGTTTGAATACGTTTGCAAGACACTATATTTTTTATTTCAGTTGCAAGCCATTTCCATTTTATTTCAACTGGAATCCAGTTTTGTGGCTGAAACTTTTACATTTTAAATTAACAAGAACTGAAAACTTTTGAAAATTAGTTTTACTTGATATATGAAAACTTTTTGAAAGCAAGTGTGAAAATAAGGCTAAAGGCCCATTCATACCAAGGATAACAACTATACATATAAAGGTTTAACAATTGTTCCAAATATACGAAAAGAGCAAAGTTCACACCCACAGCAACATTGGTTTTAGAATTATGTTTTTTCAGCTGATGAATGATAAAAAACATTGACAGCCAAAAAGAATCCACCAACTTCAAAGAGCATTTAAAGTGGCAGATGATATAACTGCAGTGCACATTACTGTCTGTTGCTGGTGTGGAAGCCAGTTATCATTACAGTTAGCTTTCTTGGTGTGAACGGGCCTTAACTTTCATCTTAGAAACTCTACTGAAGTGGTCTAATTTTGTGATTGCTGTGTCATGCACTTTTCCCAGACAACTTCTCATCGAACTCCCATGGACAGACTTCAGCCAAATTGAGATAAGTGGAGGGTGTTTGAGTTGTATGGTTCTCAGTTGTTGTAGGCTGTTTATCATTTGAGGTAGCACTTGGTAATACCTCTGTTTCCCAGGGGCAAACGTCAGCACGCTTGCTGATGGCGGAGTCTCTGGTAGAGCTTCTTCTCCTTCCAGATGCCACTGTGGTAACTTGGTCTCCCTCTGATGATTGGCTTGTGCGACGCTTTTCAGAGGGTTTGCTTGAGGAGCTTCTACGCTCCTTACACTTGGACGTTCGTTTGTTATCTTCTGTATCCTTAGCTTTGCCTTTGGAGGAGCAGGATCCTTTTCTTTTCGAGCAAGAATCTCTTCTCTTTGAATAATGTGTGGGGCTGCAAGTCTTGTCCTGATTCGGGGACAGAGGGGATCGTAATCCCAAGGGCAGATATCCAGCATGAGAGCTGGAGCCTGTAAAAGGCTTCCTGTGGACTTGGAGATGTCTGAGAGGATGATCTTGGGCTTTCCATCCGTGGGAGTGACACTTTTCTTACGGATTGTTCTCTCTGGTGATAGTCCTACAGGCTCCATTTGTTGCACCGGTAGATCCTCAAAGTTCCATGAACTTGTGTCTTTGTGGGCATTGAGGTTGAGAGGTGATTTGGGATTCCTCCCTTCATCCCTATCCCCAGTCTTATCTCTGGAGTGGCGCCGGTTTGATGGAGATTGGCCCATCCCTTTTTGTTTGTGTTGAGACTTGTGTCCACTTTTTGTACTGCTCCCATGGATCGTATTAGTTTCGGTGGGAGCAATGGAAACATGCTTCTGGGATTTGCCCTCCGTTGGAGTGGGTAACTCCTCCACTTCCCATGGGCACACCTCAGAGAGATCGTACAGGTCCTTGCTCTTCCCTGGATCTGAACAAATGGAGGGCTGACTGCCGCTCACCTGCTGCTTCATGATGCCCATCTTACTAGGCGTTTTGGTGTACTCAACCGACTGGCTGATGATCATTTTTGGTAAACACTCAGGGGATTCGTTGACTTCTGAAAGCGCCGCGCTGTCCCTTGCTTTAAGACCCTTTTTACTCGCATCTTCCCCACTGTGGGTCTTCCCCCCAATCCCCAGTGTCCTTTCTCTGGCGCTAGCAATGACAGACAGTGACTTTTGTAACATCGAGGTCCGAAGATGTATAGGCTTTTTTTCCGCAGCTAGGTTATGTGCACTGGCGGACTTGCATACTAAGGGCACTGACTCGGTAGATTCGGCTAACTCGCCCTTTGGCACCTCAGGGTTTTTCTTGTTGGTCCTCCGACCCATCAAGGTGTCAAGCAGAGAAGCCTCAGTAGTAGAGTTCTCCATTTTATCTTCACGCACTTCATTGCTTTCCCCACCTTGGTCATGCGTATGGTCATAGCTGTGAGATCTCTTCAGTGAGAACATCTTGCTCTTTAACGATTCATCCCTTGACTTCCCGGAGTGAGACGGGTCAAATGGGTTTCTTCTCAGGGTGCCTCTGTTACTCCCATTGTCAATTGCGCATCTCGATCTTCCCGACTGTATTGCCGACTCACTGTCTCTGGTATTTCTGTGATACGGCGCATTAGTGTCCGTCCAAGTCCTCTCTTGGAACTGCGTTTTTTCTGTAAGTGAGGGTTATTGGCCAGCATCTTTTTTCTTTTATAGATCTCCAGTTGGCCATAGAGTTTCTTGAGCTCCTCCTGATAAAGGCAAAGAACACATAAAACTGACACACAAAACATAGTTAATGTTTTTACTTTTGTAGAAGAACCAAACTCAGACACATCTAGTCTAAACTGACCAAAATATGAATTAAGTGAAAAATAACCAGTTTTCTTTGCATTAACATTTATGTTAATAAAGTGTTTCTGCAAATAAATTGTGAAGAGGGAAGTGAGCATAGTAAATAAGAAAGACGGGAATGGAAAGGACCAAAAGCTGTGATTTAAACTGCCAAAAGGCAGAGCGGGTGACGTCACGAACCAGGAATCTATCAAGCCTATCAAGTTTCTTCCACCCCGATCGAGGCACAAACACTTCAACTATCTGATTCTGAGGAATTAGATGTTGTTAGTGTCAATGCAAGAGATACTGAGGATTCGCCACCTCAGTCTCGTGCTTATGAGGAGCTTGTTGAGTATGTAACAAGAGCGGTTGAGTTGAATATCGATTGTTAGTTAGGAGAATGTTAGTTCTAAAGGCAAATTTGATGAACGCTTCTTGCCTTCTCGTGCACAACCTCAACGCCGAGGACGGCCGTTTTTCGCTGATCTCCACACCTATAGAGTTTATAGTACACAAACATCACACTATTCCTCTATAATAAATAAAAATGAGCACGGTTATGGAGAGATGCCTAAGGTGGAAGAGACGCTCGCAAGCTATCTCTCCCCTGACTCATCTTCATCCATTAAATCCCCGGTATTACCCACTAAGCCAGTGAGAACAACATCAGCACAGGTGGAAAAGGCTTATTCAGCGGCTGGTCAGGCAGCAGCATGTTTACACACAATGGCCAGTTAACTGCCCAGTTGGTACAGTGCTGGAGTTCCTCAAGAGCGGTTCACTGCAGGGCTAGCCCTGCCCACTCTAAAGGTTTATGTGGTGGCCATAAGTGCTTACCACATTCCTTTGGTGGAAAGCCATTGGGGAAAGACCCCTGGTATCTCGTTTCCTCTGTGGTACTTTGAGATTGAGGCCTGTAGCTCGCAACAGGGTGCCGACATGGGATCTGGCCATTGTCCTGCAAGGCCTTTCCCTGGCTCCCGTCGAACCGTTAGAGGATGTGCCGGCTAAGTTTTTGACCTTAAAAGCATTGTTCCTCCTTGCTATTTCATCTCATTCCTTCATCCTAGACCAGGTTACGTTCCTAAGGTAATGTGGCGAGTTCTATTATGCTGCAAGCCTTCTGTCCTCCTCCTTTTTAGAATGTGGACCAGGAAAGGCACAATTTGCTTTGCCCAGTGTGGGCATTAGATGCTTATGTCCACAGAGCTGCCATGTGGCATAAAAACGAACCGTTGTTCGTATGTTTTGGACCTCCTAACAAGGGATCCCCTGCATCTGGATGAGCAAGTGGGTGGTTGAGGCCATCTCACTTGCTTATGAGTCGGCCGGTCAACCTTCTCCTATGGCTGTCCGGTCCCACTCTACCAGGAGTATGGCGGCCTCTAAAGCCCTTATATCAGGAGTTGCTCTCCAAGAGGTTTGTGATGCGGCAGGTTGGTCCTCACCGCACACATTCGTCAGATTTTATTCTTTGGACTCTACCCCAGGTTCCCAAGTGCTCTCGTCCTAGTGCTGCTCTTTAGATTTCAGACAGGACAGGCACTCATCGCTATGGTGGTGTTATATTGACGTTCCCCTGGCGTCAGAATCGACACAACGAGAGTTCCCTTGAAAGGGAATGTTCGGTTACGACTGTAACCTCGGTTCCCTGAAGAGGGAACGAACGTTGCGTCCCCTGCCATACCTCCTTTGTGCCTGTAGGTGACTTGCTCAGACTTTAAGCTAGTGACAGCTTTGTTTGGGCAGGCTTTATAGATTCCTGGTTCGTGACGTCACCCGCTCTGATTTCCCATTACACCTTGGATTGATTTCACATGTGCTTCAAGACATTTCACGCAAAGCGTTCCCCTAGCGTCAGAATCGATGCAACATTTGTTCCCTCTTCAGGGAACCGAGGATACAGTCGTAACCGAACGTTTTCTCAAGTTCAAGGTAAGTTGGAGCTACAAATTGCAAACTGCTATTAATTCCCTAAAATTCACCTAATCTGAAACACGATAAGAGTGCTGAAAAAAACACAGAGATATCACTAACAAGACTGTTAACTGAAATTTAAACAGAAATCTAAATGTGATTCTTAATCAACACTAGACAATTTTTAGCAATGTGGTTCAAACATTACAAATGTTTGTCAGATTTTTAGGATATTGTTTGTGTATCTAAAAGTTCAGAGAACCAGTGAAGATGTCTTACCCTAATGTCCTCGGGATCCAGACTGTGCACACTCCAGGCAGATGTTATGCTGCTGTTCAGGCAGGACCCTGAGTGACCCATATCCAGCTCATCTTCATAAGCCTCTGTGACTATATCCTCCCGTGTATGAGTTCCAGTGAACAAGAACTGCAGTGAAGGATGAAACAATCTATGAACCTTTCTCAAAAACACGATTGTGTTAATCTCCATAAGCTGTTTGCAGTCCTTTTATAGATTTAACGACAAGGATAATAATTACCTTTGGAATGAGAAGTAATCCCAAAGTAACCGTCACTGTCAGGTGCGTGTGGACGAAAAATAACATTAGCATCCAGTCTGGATGAAGCCCAGTGCCGAGAGAGAACCTGTAGACCAGACCAAAGCTTGTTAAAGGTGCCAAAAGCGAATGTTTGCCATTTTGCTAACTGTCATCACCACATGCAGGCTGCTCTGCCTTTTTTTTGACAGAGCATCACAAATAGCAGATAAAAGGCGGAAACATTTTAGGATCAGGAGCAAATTTCACAACTTAGAAATTCAAACAGCATAATGAGGGCAATTGAAAGTGTGGTGTGGCATCTAAGGGCTTGCTCTGTTTATTTAAACAGTGTTTAGTCAACAGGGTTAGGTATCCTGATGATTTTGGAGGCAACGGAGGTCACTGCTCCTCTGTAATGCAAAGAGTAATATAATTCTGGCGCATTAATCACACTGCCTTTCAAGAGCTGCTTTGGAAAAGCATCAAAACAGAGCATCACCATTTTTCAGATAAACAGAGCTTATCTGCTAGAACCAGCAGGGGTTGCAGACATCGGCAAATAAATGGAGTGTGGAGAAACAGATTCTGCTAAAACTGCTAGGCACTGTGATACCTCCATCATAAATAACACCAGTGCATTTTTACTCCAAGTATACTCTAGGGCAGAGGTTCTGACTCAGGACGCAGATTATAAATGCATGAAGTAGCAGCCCAATGCACTACCAAGACAGTCTATCACTCAAAAATAATGCAGTTGTGCTTAAAAAAATAAAATGTCCTTAAATGTATTGACATTAGTTGCATAGACCCAAATATACTACATTTTTAACAGGCAAAATTCTGACATTTTTGTAAATGCATACACCTGCAGACCAATGCAGATGTTGTGTTCTACAGATTACTGCATAAAACAACATTCACTGAGCAAACCATTTTATTAGGCTTCTGAATATGAGACATGCACTGTCAATAAGTGCCTAAACATATCAATGCATTGTTTATCAATGGTTTTATGCTGTCGGCAGCCAACAATTAAATGAAACAAATTTGTATGACACAAGCTACAAGTAAAGCTGCAGAATTTTAGATGCAGAATTCATACAGATTTTTTGAGCTTATTCATATTTCTGTTCTATCTATACATGCATTGCTTGTTGTATCTACTGACTGTGAACAGATCCAATGCTGCATTCAAGTTCTCCTGAGAAGTTCAAACTTACATAGAAATCGTAATTACCACTGTTTTCAAATGACCCATCAATTTCCTTCTTTCAATTTCACAAAGCCAAAAAGCATTTTATCAGTAACCTAACAAAATGAAGAGCAAAGAATTCACATTAGTTGTGTAATTAGTGTTTTATCTGTGTATTTTTTTCATTCTGGTGTTACCACAGAGAATTATGGGAAATGCAGTTGGTCTCCTCATAAATCAGTTAAATGAGCATAATCTTCAGTAGCACACTGTAGGCCTACAAATTGAATAGTGGCATCAACATTCACAATTCAATTTATCATGAATAATACCCATTTGATTCTGCCATAATTCTTTATTTCACAAAAAATTGAGACTTATACTGCCTTCAAGTGCACCTGGGAAATTCAGAGTACCTTAGAGCATTTGTTATTTCAACATGCCACATAACAACTATATGTCAAAATTATGACAATTATTATTGTACAACTTATTTATGCATATCAAAACTAACTGTGTTACATAAAGCAAACCTTGAAAGTTGATTAACTCGCTAAAATAATTACAATTCATTACAAATTGCTTTCTGCTCACATATATATTATATGATATTACTTTCCACATGTCACAAACGCGTCGGAGCAAGGGAACCAGAAAACAAGGTGTTCTTCAAATAATATATTTTATTGATAACCTCAGGGAACATGGAGCACAGGTAAGACGAGCACTGAATGACGATTAAGACCAAACACAGAGGCAGGAAAGCACACTTATAAACTTATAAACATGGGAAAACTAGATAATAAATTACACACGGCTAGGGACTAATAAACTAATGATGAAAACAGGAAACATCAAATAGGGGCATAAGAGGAAGGGGAACACAGGAGATAGGGACAAAAACACTGACAATTACACCCCCTCCTGGAAGGGGGGGTGGGCACACTGGAGGCCTCAAGAGGCAGAGTTCGGGGACGCAAGACCTCCAGGGTGGTGCCCGTTCCGGGACCCACGGTGGAGCAGGGGACTCGGGAGGTCATGACGGGTCAGGGGACTTGGGAGGCAATGGCGGATCCTGGAACTCGGGAGGCCATGACGGAGCAGGGAGCTTGGGCTGCCATGGCGGATCCGTCATGTATATAAACAATAAAATGCCCCCGCACCCGCATTTACAAATTGATCTATGGTTGTAAAGCCATACTACCCCCCAAAAAAATATATTTTGGGAAGTAGATGCTAGTTCTGGCTGACGCTCTGGAGGCGCAGGCCCTTGAGGGTGCTCTGGAGGCACGGACACTTGAGGGCACTTTGGAGGCACGGACACTTGAGAACGCTCTGGAGGCAAGGACACTTGAGGGTGCTCTGGAGGCATGGACACTTGAGAGCGCTCTGGAGGCACAGACACTTGAGGACGCTCTGGAGGCACGGACACTTGAGGGCACTCTCGCTCTAGAGGCACGGACACTTGAGGGCGCTCTGGAGGCATGGACACTTGAGAGTGCTCTGGATGCACGGACACTTGAGGGCACTCTCGCTCTAGATGCACGACACTTGAGGGTGCTCTGGAGGCATGGATACTTGAGAGCGCTCTGGAGGCATGGACACTTGAGGGCGCTCTGCAGGCACGGACACTTGACAGCGCTCTGGAGGCACGGACACTTGAGGGTGCTCTGGAGGCATGGACACTTGAGAGCGCTCTGGAGGCACAGACACTTGAAGGTGCTCTGGAGGTGAGGGCACTTGAGGGTGCTCTAGAGGCATGGACACTTGAGAGTGCTCTGGAGGCACGGACACTTGAGGGGTGCTCTGGAGGCACGGACACTTGAGGGCACTCTCGCTCTGGAGGCACGGACACTTGAGAGTGCTCTGGAGGCACGGACACTTGCGGGCACTCTCGCTCTAGAAGCACGGACAATTGAGGGTGCTCTGGAGGCATGGACACTTGAGGGCGCTCTGGAGGCACGGACACTTGAGAGCGCTCTGGAGGCGGAAGCATTTGAGGGCGCTGTGGAGGCACAGACACTTGAGAGCGCTCTAGATGCACGGACACTTGAGGGCGCTCTGGAGGCATGGACACTTGAGGGGGCTCTGTAGGCACGGACACTTGAGGGCACTCTGGAGGCATGGACACTTGATGGCCCACAATAAGGAAAATACAAAATCACATTGGTATTTATGACATTATGGTGGTGTCCATGTGAACTCACCCCATACATACATTCATTCTGACATGATTTGAATGCAGCATGTGACCTATTTTTGGGTCGTGACCTACTAGTTGAGAACCAAAGCTCACAGATCTGTCACAGATTCTGAAATATTTCCTAAACATCCATTTGCCGATCGATGCCTTTTTATTATTTATTAGAGAAATACATGAAAAGAATTCTGTGGTCAAAGAGAGTGAAATGGAGGAGTACCAGAGCAGTCTGAAAGATGGCAGACTGAGGGTGAGACAGGAACAGGATGAATGGGATTATTTTAGGCTTTAGTAGTTTTATGCGTGAGCTGTCTGCAGCAGGCATATTTTATGAATCTTCTCTCAAGTGGCTTATCGGTGCTGTCTTCATGATGCATGTCGTTTAGCTGAGGCCAGCTGTCTTCACCTTTTTTACAAGTCTAGTGCAAAGTTTTGCTGATGTGATCCAGTTCTTACTTTCTAATTGGGTCTACACAGAGTCAGTAAGAGCAAGAACGCCAGATACAGATGTGAAGTCCCTTGTAAAAAAATATACTTTAGCATACTTTTATAAAGAGTACATATTTAGTAAAAAATATACTTTAAAATAATTTACTATAGTGCAAAATTAATGTAATGTTTTCAGGACAATTACTTGCATATTAATTCCAATTAAAATAAAACATATTCAATTTTAAGCTTGTATTAAATCTTAAATCTTTATATATATCATAATTTCATAGTTACTTATATATTGTCTTTAAAATACTAGTTAAAGTGTACTATTGAATGTACTGAAATGTATTTATAGTAAATAAAAATGTTAAGTAAATTATATTTTTAAGAATTGAAGTAATTTCTATTAAAATTGGAATGTCTTTAAATTATACTGTATATATTTGTTATCACCAGGGGCGTACAATTAATCTAACAGTAGGGGGTGGGGGGGCAATAAACAGAAAATTTCTCAAGAGCAATTTTTGAATGGGACACAAATAATACAGCCAAAATTATACTTGTACGGATAGAGATGTGTACACAGCACGCGTATAGCATGGAACCCGTGTTTAAATATGAGTTTGGTTCATATTGTTCACCACGCGGTCAACAGGGGGGTGTCTTATGGGGGATTTATGCCTATGGTTATCAAACATAAAGTTGCAATTTAGTACATTTAAAATATATTTAGTTTAAATGTAATATTGAATAACACTACAGTTTACATATCACATTACAAATTATAATCATAATTGCAAATTATTAAAGTATTTACATATGCTTTATAATGACGCAACAGGGTAACTTCCTTTTTGTTGCTGATGCATGTTTTGAGTTTATTATTATAAGTCAATTATTTATCGTCTATTTTCTATCTTAAAATCCAATTTTATACACCATCATTTTTCATTCTATAACGTGTGAATATATCCCCGATCGCATTCTGCAACGAAAACAATCAGAGCGCCTTGTTTTCGCAAGTTTTATTTTGATTTCCCGAGTCCGCTATTAGTTTATAGCCCGATAGCATAGCCAGTGCGGGTGCCGCTAACACAGCTAATACCCTATTCACACACACACACACATTTACCATTGTTTCACTGTTACTTGCTTTAATGGCGGATTTGTGTCTAACTTTGAGTGCAGGTGAGGTCACGTTCGAGCTGCATCCGGTGCACTTCGCCTGTGACGACGATCATCATGTCAGGAACTCTTCCCACGTATCGACGAGGACACGAACGGTTCAGTAGACTGTTTGCTTTAAATTAATGGTTCTTATCATGGTGTAAAAATCAGAAACAGCTCATTGTTAATAATTGAAATCTTTTCTGGGAGCGTCCTAGGTTTTTCCGTGTGGTGGCCTGCACCCCAGCAGTCGGAGTCGGAGCGGAACTCCTGTCGGACAACATCTCCAAGACGCTACGCTCCATCTGACTAGTAAGCCAATTCTCAAAAAGCTGTTACGATGACTTTTGTTCTACCCACTTAAATGATAGAAGTACTTGCAGTGTCCAATCTATACAGACTGTGTCTGTTCCCAGAATAGTGAGGTCAAAATATTAATTTAATGCAGGAAAAAAATCTGATCGTGATTAAACCAGAAAAATGCAAAATAAATGAACAATTTTTTTAAAGCTTGGGCTCCTAAACATCCGGTCAATCGCACCCAAAGTAGTTATTGTAAATGAAATGACCACAGATAATAGTTTTGATGTACTCTGACTGACTTAAACTTGGCTTAAAACAAATAATTACTTTGGTCTAAATGAATCTACTCCACCAAGTTATAAGCACGAGCCTCGTCAGACTGGTCGTGGCGGCGGTGTCGCAACAATATATAGTGATATTCTCAATGTTACTCAGAAAACAGGATACAGGTTTAACTCATTCGAAATACTTATGCTCAATGTTAAACTGTCAGATAAGCAAAATAAATCTGTCCTATCTCTTGCTCTGGCTACTGTGTATAGACCGCCAGGGCCATATACAGATTTTCTAAAAGAATTAGCAGATTTCCTCTCAGACCTATTGGTTAATCTTGATAAAGCACCAATTGTAGGAGATTTTAACATTCACGTTGATAATACAAATGATGCGTTAGGACTTGACCTAATAAACTCTTTTGGTGTCAAGCAAAATGCCACTGGGCCCACGCATCGTTTTAATCATATGCTAGATTTAATTATATTGCATGGAATTGATCTTACTGATATAGATATCGTACCTTAAAGTGATGATGTTACTGACCATTTCCTTTTATTGTGCATACTGCATATTACTGATATTAACTATATGGCTCGGCGTTATCATCCAGGCAGAAATATTGTTCCAGCCACTAAAGACAGATTCACCAATAACATGCCTGATTAATCTCAACTGCTCTGTGTACCCATAAATACAGATGAACTAGACAAAATTACTAGTAACATGGGAACTATCTTCTCTAATACGTTAGAAACTGTTGCCCCCATCAAATTACAAAAGGTTAGAGAAAAACGTGCTGCGCCATGGTACAACAGTTATACCCATTCTCTCAAGAAAGAAACTCGTAATCTTGAGCGCAAATGGAGAAGATCTAACTTGGAAGTCTTTATTATTGGGAGGAAAAACAGTATGTCCAGCTATAGACAGGCTCTAAAAACTGCAAGAACCGAGTATATCAGCAAACTCATAGATAATCACCAAAACAATCCAAGGTTTTTATTTAGCACAGTGGCTAGATTAACAAATAAACAGATGTCACCCGATCTAAATATTCCCTCACAGTTTAATAGTAATGACTTTATTAATTTCTTTACTGAAAAAATAGATAACATCAGAAATACAATAACAAATGTAGACTATACAGCGTCTAGTACTTCAGCTTCATTCATCGCACCCAAAGATTAACTGCAGTGCTTTACAACTGTAGGACAGGATGAGCTCAATAAACTTATCACTGCATCTAAAACAACAACATGTTTATTATATCCTGTACTCACTAAATTATTGAAAAAATTGTTACCTTTAGCAGAGGAACCGCTTCTCAATATTATTAACTCCTCGCTATCTTTAGGTCACGTTCCAAAACCATTCAAGCAGGCGGTTATTAAGCCTCTTATTAAGAAACCAAAACTAGATCCTTGTGAACTGGCAAATTACAGGCCCACTTTCTCTTTGGCTCTCAACGGAGGTGGTCGCTTTCTCTCCTCGTCCTCACCCTTATCTTCCCTGCTTTGCTCCCTTGTCTCGTGAGAGACTCTCTCTGCACTGCTCTCCAAACTAAAATATTATGGATTAACCGGTCTCTTAATGCAATTGACACTATCGAAACTTGGGTTTCGGGGAACCTGACTGCCCTGACGGAACGTTCGCAGCCGGCTATACGATGACGCGTGGGAGAGGTGGCGAATCGTGTGTCTGGCGGCTCTTTCCGTGGAGGACATTGATATCTACCTATTCGGAACCATGATAACAGGTATTTTGCTGATTGGATTAGGCTTTACCCTGGGTTATCGAAGAATTCAGAAAACGGGAACAGCTGTCCAAAGCCCCACAAGGCTGCCCGTATGATTGAAGCTGTGGGAAGAGCGGTCAGCATTGAGACTGAGACTATAATCGCAATATGGATTCTACCAAGGAGAAGTTCACGGCTTTACAAAGGGAAATTGATTAAAATGAGACCAAAATGGATAAAAACGGACAGAGAGTAGCCTGCAAAAATTGGAATGTTTACTCGCCCCAAAGACAAAACAATCTTATCTTTTTCTGGCTCCCCTACAGTGGCCTTGGCAAGGCTGTTGCTGCAATCTACCCCGGGTGTGCAATGCAGTTAGACGCTTTATGCGTTCCTCCCCACCCTACAGACATTACAGACATTGCCCCCGACCATTCGCCTCTGTTCGCCCGATCCGCTGGCCTGGTCAAGTGGGTTTGACCAGCGCGGATCAGTGGCTGCGATCAGATGGCTGTTTGCTGGGCCGGATTCACTTCCTGTGGCTTTGTCATGGTGTATGTGCTTTTGTGTTGCTGAGGTGTTTTCCTGTTCTCACACTGTACTCCCAAGGAGCATAGTCTGGGAGTAATTTTTTTTCTCCTCACTTTCCTCATGTAAATGCTGTATTTTTCATCAATTCTACTTGCATTTCACTACTGATTATACTTGTATGATTGTGCATGTGACGAATAATAAAGAACCTTGAACCTTGAACCTTGAACCATTTCAAATCTTCCATTTATGTCAAAAATATTAGAAAAAGTAGTGTCTGCTCAATTGTGCTCCTTCTTGCAAAAAAATGATATCTATGAAGAATTTCAGTCAGGTTTCAGGCCCCGCCATAGCACAGAAACGGCACTTGTTAAAATTACAAATGACTTGCTTCTTGCGTCAGACCAAGGCTGCATCTCGTTGCTAGATTTACTTGATCTTAGAGCTGGGTTCGACACTATAGATCATGACATACTAATAGATCGATTATAAAACTATACAGTTATTCAAAGGCAGGCTTTAAGATGGTTTAGATCCTACCTGTCAGATCGCTACCACTTTGTATATATAAACGGGGAGTCATCTCAATTATCACCAGTAAAGTATGGAGTACCACAAGGATCTGTCCTAGGTCCTCTATTATTTTCATTATACATGTTGCCCCTTGGTAATATTATTAGAAAATACGGGATTAGTTTCCATTGTTATGCTGATGACACTCAACTATATATCTCAACAAGACCAGATGAAACTTCTAAACTATCTAAGCTAACAGAGTGTGTTAAAAATATAAAAGATTGGATGACCAATAATTTTCTCCTATTAAATTCAGATAAGACAGGGATATTACTTATTTGACCTAAAAGGACCAGAATCTCTTGGATCACAATTTGCAACTAGACGGATATACTGTCACTTCCTCTACAGTCAAAAATCTGGGTGTTATATTAGACAGCAAATTATCTTTTGAAAATCATATTTCCCATGTTAAAAAAACATAATTCTTCCATCTTAGAAACACTGCCAAGCTACGGAACATGTTTAGTGTTTCTGATGCAGAAAAGTTAGTTCATGCATTCATGACCTCTAAGCTGGACTATTGTAATGCACTGCTAGGTGCTTGTCCTGCACCTTCAATAAACAAGCTACAGATAGTACAAAATGCTGCAGCTAGAGTCCTTACCAGGTCAAGAAAATATGATCATATTACTCCAAATTTACAGTCTCTGCACTGGCTACCTATTAAGTTCCGTATCAGTTACAAAATATTATTACTTGCCTATAAGGCCCTCCTGCGACCCTTTAGGCCCGTACACACCGGGACGAATATCGGCGCGCGTTATTCGCCAGCGTTTTTCAATGCGTTTTTTGTGTTCACACCCAAGCGATTTTCGCTGACGATGAGCCGAGTGAACATGCAAATTCATTCCCTGACATTAGATGGCGCTTAATGTAAAACAGAAATACCCCGGTATTACTGCGCAACTTTACGCTTCTGACACTCGCTTGTCACTCAGAAGAAGAGAGCAAGTATTTACGCGCTTGTCAAAATCATACAAAGAAATCCCATTTGCTCTGCAATTACACTCCATAACATTTATCTTTTATCGAGATTTTTGTAGTCGCTGTCGTGTTTGTCATAAAGTTCTTTGTGTTCAGACACCAATGAGACCAGCAGCTCTACCTTCATCTTGCCTTGCATCTTCTTTGTCTTCTTATTTCTTCCCGGCAGTGTAGACGCTACTTGGCGTATATCTTCTTCGTCGTTACGTATGTGTGCTCGGCAAGACTGTTTTGTGTTTGAGCGCCCCCAAGTTGTGTTTTACTGTAACTTCAGCTGCTCCAGACACGTGAGCAAAAGCGCCAATCTCATTGGTCGGATAGTTTTTGACGCGGCGCGTCAAACCAAAAAAAATAACCAGAGGCGTTTTTTTAAAAATGGCGCTTTTACACGTGGCGTTTTTCGTGTCAGTGTGCACACTCACATTGGTGCCCTTTGTTTAGTCACGAGGCGTTAAACGTCGGCGAATATCGCGCACGAAATTCGTCCCGTTGTGTACGGGCCTTAAGGTCACAAAACTCTGGACTCTTGGTAGTACCTAGGATAGCAAAGTCCACTAAAGGATGTAGAACTTTTTATCTGATCAAACGCACATTATTATCCTGGATGGAACAACTGCTACGCTAATTGTCTCTATTTGTTTCTCTGTTTCTAGATTAACATCCCGTGGTATCTAGGAATTACACAAACTTCAGTCTGGATCAACCCTTAAATGATCCGAGATGACCGAACACCTGAGAAGAGATGATGACGACCCCTCGGAGGACCTCAGAGGAAGCCAACCATCAGAGCGATTACTGAATTTACCAAATTTTGCCATAAGTTAATTATATTGAGTTTCTCCAATATAAATCTATTTTAGAAACTTAATTTCCTGTGAAGTTGCTTTGCAACAATTGTATCGTAAAAAGCGCTATACAAATAATCTTGAATTGAATTGAATAATATTAGCCAACACATCAAAATAAGTGAAATTCTTTAAAAAAAAAATTTTTTTTAAAAGGCTAATGGTTTAAAATATACTTTACAATAAAAATGTATTCCTGTGACTCAGTGGTAGAGCATTGCGTTAGTAGCGCAAAAAGGCCATGGGTTCAATTCCCAGGGAACACAGCTACTGGTAAAAAAAGTATAGTCGGAATATATATATATATACCACTGTAAATCGTTTTGGATAAAAGCGTCTGCTAAATGCAAAAATATAAATGTAAAACTTTTAATTTTGCATTGTTACTGTCAGTCTCCTGTTCCCCCATGTCTAGTGTTTCCCTCCCTCTTGTGCCCATATATAGTAATTCCTGTTCCCAGTACGTTCTTTGATTTAATTTCCTCCCAGCTGTGTTTAATTTATTCCTTCACCTGTTTTTGTTCCTCGGTTGATTTCCCAGTTTTCTTATGCCTTGGTTTTCCCCGTGTCTAATATCCGGTATTGTTTGTCTAAGCTTATACCCATGTTTCCCCGAGTTGGTGATTTAAATAAAAAGGATTATTGATTGGACTCCTCGTTCCTTGCTCCGAGAGGAGTGTGACAGTTACAAAGTGCACTTTAATTAATAGTATATTATCTAAAATATAGTTACTTAGAATGATACTTCTACACTAAATTGCACATTCAATACAATTAAGGGCACTTCTTTTTCATAGTAGGTAACTATCCATTAAATACTGTAAATGTACAGATGTTGTTCGTTCACATAGTATTCCCACCTCAGAAAGGACAGCTTTAGACAATTTCACATCTCTAATAATGAACAGGTTTTTACTGAATAATTAATGTAAGTGCTTTAAAAAACACAAGCTTCTGCTTTAAAAGCCTCTGGTATGTTGGCCTGGTTTACTTCTATTCTAAGTGTGCTACTAAAAACACAGAAGATTTAAAATGATGATTTGCAGTAACCAGTATGCATTATGTCACAAATGCCATTAACAGAGCTTGTGTTCAGTGTTTTGAATGCAGCAAACATTCCTTTAGGAAGCTTTCTTAAGACCGCTGTGGTAAATATAAGTGAATGTGGGCTGGAGTTTCATAAGATGTGAATATTATACTATCACAGTTTTATAAAGAAAACAGGAAGTCTCTGTTCCTGGTGGGTGTAGTAACTGACATTTGGACACTCTTGAGGGAATGCGATGACATGCTGCATAAAATCACTTTAACGCCTTATTAAAACAACAGAGGGTTTGTGTTGGACAAAAATCTCTTGTGTGTGTTGAAAAATGTCTATGATTAGCATTAGCAATTAGCCTCAGCTGGTATATTGTTGTGTAAGGTCCTATCCCACTTTCTCAATTCCAAAACAAAAACAAGTGTCATAATGAGAAAGAGCTTTTCTTAACCGATTGCCATTATAGTAGGCTACACTATAAAAAACGCTGGGTTGAGATTGCTGGGTGAGGAATTTGGGTTGATTTGACCCAGTTTGTACTGAAAATGGTTTTTAATCTGCAACCCAGTGATGATAGATTGGGAATGCAAACATGAAAGAGAGCATGAACGTCTCACAATGGTTTTGCGTGCCGATACTACTTTGCCTGACTGTGTTTGCAGTGCTCATGATAGGAATATGTGTGGAAAACACAAGAATGCTTGAAGCAGAGAGGAGAGAGAAATGTGAAACTGACTGCAGTGAGGAGTGTGTTTACACGGCACCATTTTCAACCAAAAACAGAAGACTTTTTAGGCATTTTGGCCATTCATTTACATGACAACAACATTTTGGGTGCCTGGAAACATTAACTTTTTAAAAACTGCAGGTTTTTGAAAACAAAATTGTCATCATCTCTGTGTAAACTAAAAAAACACCAATGAGTGAAAACATCATGTACATGCATATTATGTGTTCAGTCTATAGATATGTGCGCAGGCATATAGTGTTTCTTTACTAAATGACATCGCCATCTACAGGCCTGTCATGCATAACACAGTGTTTTTAGCTGTTTTGGTGGATCCGTGTGAACGGGGACCATGTTGTCATCTGTATGCAAAACTTCAAAAATGTGAAGGAAAAACTTTCTAGTAACTAGCCTAGGTCTATTTGTTGTTGCCATTTTATTCGATTTTAATCAAATGTTAGTGAGAAGAAAAACAGACTATGAGATAGCCATCTTCATATATAAGTTGCACATAACACACAGAACGAAAAGTATGGTAGCATGTGATCATTTAGTGTATGATGTAATGTCCAGTTTTTCTCTGTAATCATTAACAAATTTGGCACGTGTATGACACCTAGTGTTTTATATAATTGTATTAAAATATGAAAATATTTGAAAAGTTGTTAACTTGCTAAATAAGGTCTAACTGAAAACGGAAAATGTTTGATTTAACCATTTTCACCAGTGACCATTCGGCAAAATACTTTTTGGAAATTGTGATTCTAACACAACTCCTTGCACATGACAAATCTCAGAAAATCACCTCAGTTTGTATTTCATTTGCATTTCAGCTTTCATGTTACTCCTTAAGTGTTGTGTTGCATTCCACTCACAAAGCAGAGAGCCTGTCTCATGAATAAACATCTTAATCATGCTTCTGCTGTTGCTACTCATAACTAAAGCACATTGCTCACCTAATGATGTGAAATATTGCAGAGATGAGGAGTTCATTATAAATGGCGATGGCCAAGTAGCGAGGCTCGTGGAAAGCAGAGGGAACGGTCCTCACGGCCAAGCACAAATAGACGCCCCACAGCAGGAACAGGAACTCCGCTGGAACAGGAACACAAGGAGACAGAACAGTGCAGTCACTAATTATTTAGTGTGTCAAGTCTGGGAATGCCAGCTGAAAAGATGTGATTTCACACGGCCTGAAAGGCTGTTTCTCCTCCCTCTCTCCTTTGCCGCATCACTCAAAGTAACACCAAGTCGACGGTGCATGAACTTCTCGAAGGCGACGTTTGAAACAATGTTACAAATCTGAATGGAATTTGCTTAATCTCTAAACTCCATAATCAGACTATATATTTCATAACATAGTTTAGGACCAATTCTTATTAAGTAGTTGCTTATTAGCATGCATATTACCAGCATGTTTATTAGTACTCTTAAAGCACATATTAATACATTATTCTGCATGAGCATATTTTAGATGCCTTAATGATACCCCATATCTATATTTAACAACTACCTAATTATTAAGTGGCAAATGAGGAGTTAATTGGGGAAAATCATAGTTAAGAGTTAGTTAATAGTGATAATTGGTCATCAAACTAAAGTGACCATATATTGTTTTATATTACTTAAAAAACTAAATATATTTTAGTATTTGAATAAAAGTTAATATTATTATTTTTCTATTTTAAGTATTCACTTGCAGTACTGCAGGAAGCAATACTGAAGCAGTCCTGAAATATTATTACAGATTTATCAATTTGGTTTCATTTTAGTTTTAATAAATTTGTGTTTTGTTGTTGTCATTTTATTTATTTAAATATTTCTATATGTTTTTGTTTATTTATTTTAGTACAATATGTTATTAACTTGACTCTGCAATTATTTAAATTACAATTAAAGTTTTTTTAAGATATTTTTTTATTTCAAGTAACAATTTTTTTTTTTATGATTATAGTTTTAGTTAACTATACTGATCCTATGCTAAAGGAAAAGTTCACCCAAAATTGAAAAAGTTTTACTGTATATGTTCCCCCCTCCCAGGAAAACAGGATAAATAAGAAATGAGACAACTGAGACTGTTTTGAGTCTTCAAAAAGGACCAAAAAGTACAATAAGTTTACCTTATATCTTTGTCCACCATTGAAATAATGCAAGTGAGAATGCCTTTGTTTGTGTGCATGAATAGATATCATGAGTTTCCGGGCTGTCTCCATGCAGTTCCCCCTGTGCTTCATGCTGTAAGCAGAGGTACTGGAGCTGTCAGAGAGAACCGTCTCTGCATCACTGGCCACGTCTCACACCCTCATGCCTTAAAGGCTGTCTGGCCACACTCAGATGATCCGATTATACATCCCACATCTCATGTCAAAGTTGAATCCATAACCCTGAGACTTTGGCATTCTTGCCTCATTCGTCTTTTGTTTGAGGCTACTGGTAGCACAAACGAAGGCGGCAGGTGTGTGAGATATTGACCTCTGCATTCTACTTCTTCATGATATACTTATTTATAATATTATTATAAAAAATATATAAAGCATATATGATGTCACATAATATGAATTGCTGGTTTTTAAATCTGCATCTATTGTCATTTTTAATTGTGGTTTAAGTGTGTCGCTGTCTGTTTTTTGCTCTCCGGTGCTTGTTATGGTAGTAAAACATTAAGTATAAGAACTGACCAGCAGCCATCATGTAGTCCCAGCTGTCCAGCAGGCACATGCTGAACTGCAGGCCCGCGGGGGTGAAACCGATGTCGATGAGGGCATGATGGGTGTCAGGGCTCTGGCATACAGCTGAGGTCCAGGCCACGAGGAACCACACGACCACCAGCAAAATCCCAGCAAGCAGACGCAGGACCCTCCAGCTGGTCATGTACGGGATCCGCTGGGCAGTACGGGACAGGAACACCTTTAATACCCTTAGTGTGAGAAACAAGGACGGGACACATACATAAAAGTGGTAAACTACACCAACGCTTTTTCTTATGCAGTCTGCAGCAGAAACATGATTGTTTACTGTGAAGTTGGCAGTATTATTAGTACCTGTACAGTTTGAGAATCACTGTTCCATAGACGATAGCAAAGCCTAGCAAACGGACCCATCTCAGGAGAATACACCGGAAAACACTCGGATTCAAATACTGTATCATAACCTGATGATACAAAGATAACAATTAAGAGTTAGTAAGTTGACTTATCACTTGACAATATCTTTTGCATTCATTTCTTTATATACTAAGGCTGTAGATATGATAAGAAGAACACATCAGTTTCATTGATGCTCTTACGGAAACAGAAGGTAGCAGGACTTACGAGACCTGTCAAGAATTTTACATTAAAAATCTAAAGAATCAATAGATGCTCTGCAGTGAATGGGTGCCGTCAGAATGAGAGTCCAAACAGCTGATAAAAACATCTCAATAATCCACACGAAATCCACACCACTCCAGTCCTTCAATTATCATCTTGAGAAGCCAAAAATTGTGTTTTTGTAAGAAACTCATTCACCATTATCACATTTTCAAAATGTTCAGCCAGAATATTGCTTTCTCCAGTGAAAAAGTCACCTGGTCTGAATCAGGAGAGAAATCTGCACAGATCAAGTACCATTTACAAACCAGAACAGTTGAAAATAGTTTTAAACACGCATGTGGGTGGATTTGGATGTGACAGGCAACAGGAGGTGGATATTATTATGGATTATAGACTTGCATTTTGGCAACGGTTTTAAGTAAAAACTACAGAGGCTGAGAGAGCTCAACACACTGAAACTTCAGAAAACACATACGAATAGAAAAGGCACCAGCAAATCAAGAAAACATCAGAATAAAGAGTTTTATTAGCAGCGAGTTTCTTTATTTGTTTGTGTTGTGAGCATTTGCAGCGCATGTTGTCAAATTGATGAAGTTGTTCATCTCTCGGACACCGTATAAAACACCTTTACGATTGATTGATTTCTTACAAACACAGCTTTTCGCTTCACAAGATGGTATGAATTGTAGAGGTGTGGATTTCTTGTGGATTATTTTGATGTGTTTTCAGCTGTTTGGACTCTCATTCTGACGGCACCCATTCACTGCAGAGCATCCATTGGTGAACAAGTGATGTAATACTAGATTTCTCCAAATCTGATGAAGAAACAAACCCATCTACATCTTAGATGGCCCGAGGGTGAGTAAAATTTCAGCAAATTTTCATTTTTTTGGGTGAACTAATGTTAAGTGTTACAATAGTTTCACAATGTGACAGTATTAATGGCTTTAAAATAGACTCAATTTACTTGATGCAAATGAAAAACACTGACATATCTTTCAAAACTACACAAATATACTCATGTTATTATGCATGTGAAGTATAAGTACAAGCTTTCCAGATTGTCTTGGTTGAATCCTTGTTCTTTATCCTCCCGAGCCTGTAAAGTGCTCCCTGAATTCCTCATTATCTATCAAGTCTGGCGTCCCTTTTGTTCTGTGCCTGTCTTATTTAAAACACCAGAATTAAATAAATATCAGCGCGGACTGATGGAAAGATGCATCTGTTCTTGTGTCTCCTAGGAGCATCACCAGTACAGCTTTCCAATCCACAGTCGTCCTCTTAAATGTGCAAACAGCAAAACGGCCCCTCCAGAATAATCAAAGAGCGCACCATGTGCAGCTTCTAACCATGAGGAGGACTCAATTAACAGCACTTATCCCAGATAAATAAATCAGCACATGCCTTTTACACTCTTTAGGAATGTGAACATCTTGATAAGGTAGGTCGTTTTTGGACCATCCACACAAGAAACTACTCCAACACTACAACCAGATTGGGAAAAACGTCTGTTATTTTATAGTCCTAGTTCTGTTAGGTTTCCATCTTATAAACCTACTTTATACTAGGCACAGAAAGGCACAGACATGTTCACCGGAAATGTTTTCCAGGTGCATTCTGTTCAGAAATGCTGTCCAGCTTGATGAGGCATCATGCTGATGTGTCGCAAAATACTCATGTAGTCATTTTTAGCAGCAGGTTCCACCGTTAGTTCCTCGAAACTGGCTAAGTACAAGAACTGTGTGCTTCGTTCATCAAATCCATCTTCAGGTAAAAGCAGCAATTTTTTCAAATGCACATATGGATAAAAAAACAAACAGTTATTAACAAAGACAAAACAAGACAGTTCAAGTTGGCATTCAACCCCGGTATAACAGTAATTTAGGAAATATGTATATATTTAGTGTAGGTTTTACTTTTTCAAGCAAGGATGCATGATATCTTGTGATTGGTTAATTATTGTTATATTTGTTATGTGGCTTGTTTGTAGTGAAAGAAATTGAAGTCACGCTGGTTTTACATCAAGATGGACACTAGGAAGGGTTTTTATTTTTATTTTAGTATTTTGTACTGAAGAAATTCACATATATGCAAAAAAATTTTGTAAAAATATATGACAACTTATTGCAAGCATTATGGCATATATGGGATTAATATGCCATAACACTTGCAATAAGTTTGACTATATTTCCTATATTATTCTGATTTAAATGTGCCGATACAGTAGCACTTTATTTTAGAGTCCTGGGCCCGTATTCCTAAAGATTCTAAGAATTATTTCAGAGAGCTCCTAATTTAGCTGATGTTAGCAAACATTTTCAAACTAGGAGTCTTAGCTTAAAAGTGATTTAGGACCAATCTGAGAGCAACTCTGAGCAAAGAAAAGACGAAAACTTGTAACTTGTACCCCGTTGCTACATATAACACACGCCACATTTAAGAGTGTCAAAATAACATTTATGGTTTGAATTTTGTGATAAAATGTAAAGGATTTTAAAGTAAAAGTAACAAAGCACAAAGCGGTGCATACTTATCTTGAATTACAAATTCAGTGTATTGAAGAAATTCACATGTAGGCATAACTTGTATTTGTCAAAAATGTATAAAACAAATAAAATCAAGTCTTTGAGATCAAAACATCTATAGGGCATGAGAAATTCATATTTTTGACATCATATTAAATAATTGAAAACATCACATGGTCCTTTCTGTTTGTCGGCACAGTAAGCCAAGGCTTCAAACAGTTTCAGCGGTTAGATCCTGTTTTGACACAACAGATCCTGGCGGTCGAATACTGTTGGTAAATTTCATTGTAAAACTGGTCTATATCTGTACTATCATTACTGTAGGGCAGGGAGTCAAGCACAGCAACAGAAACGAAGTGACATGTTTGTAACATCAGCCTTGAGACAAATAGGTGGCCCCCTTTTCCCTCAACACTCTGCCATTAATTAATCAGTGGATTTATTTTTAACAAGTTGCGCTAGAACTTGATGGACTCATTAATAATGCATAACGCTGCACAGCAGAACAGCAGCGTGTGGCAGAGCACATGACCATAGAAAACACACGCATGCTTCTGAATAATGCACATATTTGATCACTGACATCTGTCGTCTGTTACATACAGCGCTCAAAATCAATTAGCTGAAATGAAAACTGAATTTGTTTGAACACGGGATCATAAAACACCTTTTGCAATGCTGACTTATGTAATGTGGCGTGAAAATGATATTTAACTTTAAACGCTTTATATTAACTTTATATTAACTACATTACATATTTATAATCTTCTCATTCTATTTTCACTCCAAATTTAACTTCATGCTTCGCCTTCCTCTCTGCCCTTCTGCTCTTTCCTTCCTTCCAAATCTGACTTGAGTTTCCTGACTGCACATTCATTTCTGCCCTCTAAAAGTCCATTTTACATGTCAGTTATAATAATTTGCGAATGTCACTTTATATAATGAATGTGAGTGGAATTTGTTAAGGTTCAATGTGGCTTTATCCGAAGCCAACTTTAGCTTATAAACTAACATATATGTTATTAAAATAATATCGGAAAAAAATGTGAAAAAATAAAATACAAAAATGTAATGGATTGTGAAAAGTACATGTTAAATATTAGAATAGAGCCAGGTGGTTGGAAGAGAGAAATTAAAGGGGGAAAAACTGTTTTAGGGGCAATACACCCCTACATGTTGATGATCAAAAATGTGAATTAAGAAAAATTGAATTTTAATGTTTACTTTAAGAAATGGAATAGATTATATTAGGGTTTTTATGATAAAAACTCTAATGTTTTATTACTATACTACAAAGATTCATAAATTATTTATGAGCCTTTATGATGCTGTGAATACTTTCTATTAAAGCATGACATCATCTTACAACAAAGAAAAATCTCTGCTTCATTTTTTTATTGCTAATACCAATTTGTGTAACATTTAGGGATGAAGATCACTAAAGCAGTGATCTTTAACCTTTTAAGGACAAGGATGTCTTTATGGATAGACAGCAGAGCAGGGCAACTCTTCATATACAATTCAGTGTTACTTAAATCCTTGCCTGTGATAACAAATACAATATTCATGAATTAACTTTCATTTCAAAGCTATTAAATGAATCACTATTGATGTTAAAACTGTCAGTTATGGACATTCGGTTGTGTTTTCTCCCTCGAGCGCCCATATTTGGTCGTTCCTGTTCCTGTCCTGGTTGAGTCATTATTAGTTTACTCCCATCCCCTGTTTGCCCCTCGTCTTTTCTGTTCAGTTTTCTGTCGGTTATTGTTTAGTGTCACATGTGTTTGTTTAACCTGGAGTATTTACCTATCGTGTGGGTTCTAATTAAAAGCATTTATGTAGATGACCTTCATCTTCCTTGCCTTTCTTGGACCAACCGTGAAAAACCATGTACTGTACATAACATCTTAAGTTTATCTTTTATTGTTGATTGTATTCTATATTTCAGAGGGTATCAGCAAATTAATTCACCTTAATTTATATAGCATTTTATACAATCGCGTATATATTAGCCAACATAGTTGATGAAAAAATATGAGACTATGTAGTCTTAGTTTAAAAAAATGTCATTTAAAAATAATATCTATATTCAAAATCTCTCTGGTTTCTTTGACAAAAAGAGAAGAAAAAGGAGTATTCTTTGACTAAAATGACACAAAAAAATCAGATTTTTCATCAATTAAAACTTGACCAAAGTCTCTTTAAGGCAAGTCATTTCACCTTTGAAACGCCTCTATGTCAGTCATGCTCCTATCTCTTTGAATGGAGAAACACCAACTTCTCCAAAACTGTTCACCAGGGTTACGATTACATTTCATATTCTAAATCACCAATGAAGTCTGACAACAACAACTGTATTATAAATGTTGTTTCTTGTGCTCAAATTGCATGAAAAGCTTATTTTCCAGGCTAATGCGCATGTGCAGTACTAAGTACACGTCTCAGAATGATGACTGCTTCTAAAGCAACCAGCTGCAGTGGCGCGACTGGATCTTTTGTTCACACGGCAGGACTGTTCCTCCATACTGCGCATTGCACTTTCTCCTATTCATAAGTAATAGGAGAGCACCATCTTTTTATAGCTAAAGTCTTTGACTTGACTGAACTAAAAAAACAGGATAGGTTGACTCAATATAATAAAACCTAAAAAGGACATTTGACTCAAGACTATGGATAAGACTAAATTAAAACAGCTCAACAGGACAAAGTTCAGTGTTACAAAGTAATCAGTTACAGTGCGAAACAAATTCTATCCAGCCATAAAGAGCTCTAAAGAAGACAATTGTGTCATTATTGAAACCAATTAGGTTGACATTGATTCGATATGATCAAATGAAGGAGATAAGCATTACAATAAAACCTATCCAGACATGTGATGTAGTCTTATTCAAGAGCAGATTGAGGTTTCTGAACAGAATGATGCTGTACAGTCATAATCAGACTGCATTAGTCTGCCGCATCCTTCACAGCCTCACACTCAGAGCCATCCTGGGGGAGATTTATTATACATTTTATATGTTTGTGACAATATCTGGTTTTTATTATTCCTGTAGTGAATCCAGATATAAAGTGACAAATTAAAAACAGCATCAGCAGGTGCAATCCATTCCTCAAATCCCCCATTTAGAAGTTCCCATCCCTACCCTGTTTCATCCTCCCTCATCTCTCATATAACTGCAGGAGCGGTTGACTATCACAGATGGTCTGGGAGGTGTGCTTAGCTTAAGAACAGTACCACAGAGACAGGAGCATGACAGACGACGTGCCTGTTTTTAATCGAACGGGAACACAGAATCACTGCAGCTGAGGAAATCAGCTTTGACAGATTACATTTTGAATTTACTCAAGACGGAAAAGTATTCACAAATGAGATGTGATCAAATATAGGAATCTCCCATTGTGTCTGATCAAAGTTTCATTCATAGTGAAAAATTACACAGTAATGTAGTTATAACCTTGTGAAGACGCTCCGATGGGGTTGATTGGAAATGAGACCTTGATTTGCATTTGAAATGGTTAATCTGTGTGAAAGCTGGTCAACGAATACTTACCTTTGACTCAAACTGAAAGTAATGTCACTGTTTCAGCAGTGAACAGGCTTATGTAATACACTTCCAGCCATGGTACAGGGCCGAAATGAAAAGCAGACCATTGCATTTCAAAGTGCCTCAAATTAACAAATCAGTCAACTGAGGATAAAACCAAGAACTCATAATGTATCTTTACCAGTGCTGGGAATAACGGCGTCATAAATAAACGGCGTTACTAACGACATTACTGTTTTCAGTAACGAGTAATCAAACGAATGACTGTTTTCCCCGTAACAACGCCGTTACCGTTACTGACAATAAAATACAGCATTACTATAATTGAGGTCAATGAAGCGGTTTTCATCCTAGTAGGATCTCTCTCAGCCATAGGACCTGCACAGTTTTTTTCTCTGGTATGTGTGTGTTCGGGGGTGAGGCGGGACACATAACCGCTGATGATTGGTGTGTCTGTGAACATGGTGTGTCTGAGAACGTGATGATTGGCTTAGGTAGAGTACATTTCTATAATTTGCCAACCAGAGGCAGAGTAGTGCGGGTGTTCACACACAAGCACATGCACAGTTACACACCAACGACCAGTCCAGGAGTCAGCGATGGCGAGTCCAACGATTTCAAAGGTAGCTTGTGCAAACTGGAAGCATAAGCACTAGGCTACTTTTCCCTTGTTGAGGTGAAAGGCAAGAATGTTTATGCAATGTGCAACTTATGCCAGGAAGAAGAGTCTCTCCGCGTCAGTTGCAAGTAATTCTAATCTAATGAAGCACCTCACATCATCACATGCCGCCACAAAAATAGTGGCTAAGAACGCAGATAACGTGAGCTCCGCTACCAAAGGAGGAGACGGAGCCACGACATCAAAGCAACTAAAACTAGATCGGTACATTGTCCAGTATTATTATCGAGAGCACTTCTTATTAATCTGTTTACTTTTGTGAGGAAGAACATTCTTCAAGTAAGCTACAGTATGTATACCAGTTGTGAAGTTGTGTGACAGTTTTATCATTTTAATTTGCACTACAAAGAGTGTATGTATATTTATTATTATTATTTATTTATTTTGGTACATTTCTTAAGAAGCATAATTTATATTTAGACTTATTTGTTGGCCAGTTGTGATCTGTGCAATAAATATCAAATGTTCTAAACCATCTATTGTGTTTTATTGTTCCACTATATTAATTATAATATTTACAAAAATACATTGAATTTGATAGGTGTCTCTTACGTTGTCCCACAGCAATATTAAAATAGTGTAGATTAGTGAACAATGTTTTATAATTTATTCTATTTAGTGTCCATTTCATTCATTTAACATATTTAATATTGGGAGCATCCAAGTTATTTGACATATTTAAGAGTCAAGTAACGCAATAGTTACTTTCCCTGGTAATTAGTTACTTTTATAATGATGTAACTCAATTACTAATTAAATTACTGTTTGTGAGAAGTAACTAGTAACTATAACTAATGACATTTTTAAAGTAACGTGCCCAACACTTATCTTTACAGCTGCCTGGTCCTTCAAAGTTCCCATTAAAATAAAAATGCCCCTGGTTTATTGGTCTTGTTTCCATCTAGTCCTTTGTGGCAATGTGATCAAAAATGGTCAGCCAGGACGCATTACTGTTTTTATCTGGAAATCACATGAATTCAGATTTCACTGAAACCCTCCCCTCCTACTGTTTTACCCAGAGCCGATGCTCCCTATGATGCAGAATACACAAGCTGTCGGGCCGCCTTGCTCTCAAAGATGATTTCATTTTAGAATTTGGCCAACGGTTATGAAAACATGAATGATAATTTATTGTAATGCGGTGTTGTCACCCTTTCTACATTAAAATCAGTCAAATCATGTAATGTGAATGTCGTAAAGTCTCTTGCTCGAGACTAAAACAACGAGTTGAAAGCATAGCGAGCCGCGGAAGAGACACTGTTTCTCGAGCGCTTTCCACAAGCGCGATTCGAGATGGAGTTAAACACGGACAAATGTGTTTCATTCATAACAACTCGAACCCCCATCGACATCACCCCGGTCGACACAGTTTTGCGTAGGGCCTCCAGAAGTCTAGGATCGGCTCTGGTTTTACCCATCTTCATTTGCAGGAGCCATAATACTCGGCTTACAAGCTGATTAGAAAAGGGGTGAATGAAACGGTAAAGGAGCGTTTTTTCTGTGTAACACTAATGGAGAGTTTCTGAAAAATAATCCATCTCCGTGAGCCTACAAATAATAAAAGTGGATGGGTCCCACAAATGCGAGCATTGTTTCTGAAGTATTCACAAGAGTCTAGAACATGAGCATCCTGTCACATCCTGTTAATTAATAAATTAACTTGCTTATATGGGCTGATGCATCAAGAATAAGCACAAGTAATTATGAGGCTATGGGTTACAGGTGTTGTAAATAACATTCCTGTTACCTGCACAGACTGATTATTTCACTTCATAAGACCATAAAATGTCGTCAGGAGCCACAAACATTTTTGTACAAAAATAAATCAACATTATTAAAAAGTCTATAAATTGCTCATTCTTCTAAAGAAACATTGTCCAACAGCGACACCAGCAGGTAAAGTTACAGCGGGAGTCAGCATCTCTCTTGTCTCCCTGAGCACACTGAATTTGAACAGACCCCCCAAAGCTTGTGGTGAGTTTGCTTGGAGGTAACTGAGAATGAATGAGGAAAGCCACATGAGAGGAGGCAATGCCTACAAAATGACTGGTTGTGTTTGGCAGTGCTTGGTTCATGTGATAAATCCCGCCTCTTGTGTTTGTGCATGTTCCACTTTTGCAACTCCATCTGAATGAACAATATAATGGCCTTAATGGGAAGACTAATTAAAATAATAACTTTACACACAGACATAACCACTTTGGTACATTACAATACGACTTAAAATGGCATGAATCTGTTGGAGTTTTTAGTGAGTAATCTGCTTTGTGAAACTTAAAGTAAATCTACATGCCTTTGACCAGTATTTACAGAGCTTTAAAGGGATAGTTCACCCAAAAATGAAAATGTGATGTTTATCTGCTTTCCCCAGGGCATACAAGATGAAGATGACTTTGTTTCTTCAGTAGAACACAAATTAAGATTTTTAAATCAAGCCGTTGCCATCTGTCAGTCTGTCAGTCATATAATGCAAGTCAATGGGACTCACGGTTTTGAGAGAAAAAAAAACATGCACAGACAAATTCAAATTAAACCTTAATACAGGCAATGTCCAACTCTCCTGAGCTCATCCACAACATCCGGCACGTGGGGCGTAACGTGCTCTGACACGTAGATATGTATATACATAGATATATACGTAGATCCTTACATATCGTGGCCCAACAGTTGCTAATGAGGAATCTATGTATATATACATCTATGTGGTTTGATTTGGTTTTGTCTGTGCATGTTTTTTCTCTTAAAGATTCTGTGCCTATTGACTTGCAGACTGCAGACTGACAGACTGCAACGGTTTGAGTTAAAAATCTTCATTTGTGTTCTACTGAAGAAACAAAGTCACCTACATCTCGGATGCCCTGGGGTAAGATAAACATCACATTTTCATTTTTGGGAGAACTATCCCTTTAATAGAATAGAATAGATTAGAATAGAATAGAATAGAATAGAATAGAATAGAATAGAATAGAGTTTATTTGTCCCCAAAAGGAATTTTTTCTTTGGCAAAGTGCTACAATATTGTTCTGACCAAACAATAATAATACATAAAACAAATTAAATAAAACAATTAAAAACATACATTAAAATACAACAGTGTATAAGTATTAAATATGTACAATGTAAAACACAATAAAGTGCTAATATACTATAGGTGCATTGTTCTTGGTAGAATCCAGCCGTTTTATCAAGGAAGGAACAAATGAAAGCATCAGTCTATTAGTTTTAAATATAATTACTGGTGATATGAAAAATTCAGTTCAAAGTTAATTATTAAAAAGAATAGCTGAACAAGTAAAATATGTTGTTTAGATTGTTACTGCCTTGAGTTATTATTTTGGAATAAACGTAAAATGCTTAAAAACACTTTCATACTTGGCTTTAATAAATAGAATACTGATTATGTTGTTAATGTAAAAATATAAAATATATATTTATTTTTCTGATAGTGTAAGTAATGTTTATTTCACCAAGAACATATGACTGGGACATGAATTTACATTTGATTTTAAAACAAAACTTTGAGGACTTTGTCTCCTCATTTCAGAAGACCACTATACACCACTGAGCCACGGGTATTGATTTAGTCTTGCCTGTAGATGCTTTTAGACTCTGAAAGTGACGGAAGCCACTGACAGTTTCAGCTAAAACATCTTGTTTACTGTTCTACTGAAGAAAAACGTCACCTACATCTTGGATGAACAGAGTAAATAATAGCAAATTTTCATTTTGGGTGAACCATCCCTTTAAAACTAGGTGGAAATATGAAGAATAATTCATTGCTGCTTTTCTCTCTCTCTCTCTCTCTCTCTCTCTCTCTCTCTCTCTCTCTCTCTCTCTCTCTCTCTCTCTCTCTCTCTCTCTCTCTCCCTCTCTCTCTCTCTGCTCTCTCTCTCCTCTCTCTCATCTCTCTCTCTCTCTCTCTCTCTCCTCCCTCTCTCTCTCTCTCTCCCTCTTTCTCTCTCTGTCTCTCTCTCTCTTTCTCTCTCTCTCTCTGTCTCTCTCTCTCCTCCCTCCCTCTCTCTCTCTCTCTCTCTCTCTCTCTCTCTCTCTCTCTCTCTCTCTCTCTCTCTCCTCTCTCTCTCTCCCTCTTTCTCTCTCTCTCTGTCTCTCTCTCTCTCTCTCTCTCTCTCTCTCTCGTGTGTGCGAATGTGCGTGTTGGGAAGAGTGGAGCGTGTTAGTTAGAGGGAGCGTAAAATCTGTTCTTTTTCCTTTCCCTTCTTTTTCTTTTTTTTATGGTCAGTTTTTAGTATCTTGGAAAAAAACGATCGTTCATTTAAGCCGCACGCTGCTTTTGTCGCGCGGACGGCATGGCTGCCTGATCCAGTACAGGCAAACCCTCACCTGTCGATGCGAAATGGGTGCAGGTGTGTTACCGAGCCTGGCGTTAGTGTGGAGGAGGTACTGGCGGTGGTGGGAGAATTGGTTGGTTTGAGAACATTCTCTCAGCATCTCGAATGAATAAGGCCATGGTAGTGTTTTTGAAAACAGAACAGTTAGTGAATCAGTTGACAGAGAGCGGAATTTGGATTAAAGAAATGTTTGTGCCGGCGACTCCTTTAGCAGCTCCAGCTACTAAAGTAACAATATCCAATGTGCCACCTTTCATATCAAACGACGCCATTACTAAAGAGTTGGCGCGTTTTGGAAAAATTGCAAGTCCGGTAAGAATGATCCCACTAGGATGTAAAAACCCAATCTTGAAACACGTTCTTTCTTTTAGACGGCAAGTTTTGATGTTTCTTGCTTCACCTGAGCGTACGCGAAGAAAATTCTTATATGCTGTATGCAAGTACCGATAACCTCAGGTGCTTTGAATGTGGTATTTTAGGCCACAAACGCTTCTCTTGCCCGCAAAAAAAGGTGGATAACGAACAGCGAGTGACTGTCGAGTCAACAGAGAATGGATCGCTTAAAGATAACGATAATACGGACACCGGGAAATAATAAAGACACGACAACAGGTGACAAAGAAGAAGGTTTTCTGAGGGAGTCACTGAGCAGCATAATGAGGTAAGTGAAAGCGATGTTGAGGGTAGTGAGATAGCTGGATGTAGTTCTGTTGTTATCGGACATTCAAGTAGGCCTAATGAAGGTGAAGATGTTGTTAATAGTGAGGATGTGACTCAGACAGATGCACAAGCAATAGAAGAAGGCTCAGTAGATGAGTTGGATGGAATGTCTCAATATACTGATGATAGCATGAAAGATGATGATCAATGGTCTGAAGGAGCAGAGTTTTCAAACGTGATGAAAGAAGACTTGTATTCTGTAGCGCAAATCAATGTATTTCTTGATGAAACAAAGGGGAAAAAAGTTGATGTTAGTGATTTTTTTCCGGATTTGGACAAGTTTATAGCATCTGTCATGTGGGCAAGGAGGCATAGTAATCACGAAGAGTTATCACAGCAGAAGCGTTTTAGACTAAAGAAACACATTACTTCAATCAGACAAAAAGGTACAACTGGAAAAGCTAGTCTAAGGAGGAGGAAAAAAACTAACTAGTCACTATGGCTAATATGTTTATTTTCTTGTCTGTGTTCTTTTCTATCTCTCTTTTTCTTCTGGAGAAGTTACGGGTGGGATCCCTGAATGTTAATGGGATGAGGGATAGGAGTAAGGCAGAAACAATTATAGAGTTTATCAGGTTGAAAAATCTAAATGTGACTTTCTTGCAGGAGACTCATAGTGATGTCAATAATGAGATTGACTGGCGAATGTGGTGTGGTGATGAGTGTGTTCTTTCTCATGGGACAAACTTGAGTGCAGGAGTTGCAATTATTTTCTCTCCAAACATCAAAGTTAGAATTATGACTAAACAAGAGATTGAACCTGGACGTTTACTAGCAGTTCGAGTTGAAATTAATGGTATTGTTGTTGTTTTTGTTAATATCTATGCGCCAAATAGTGGGTTTGGTAGGATAAACACTTTTAATAAATTGAAGATTTTCTTAAAACAAAACAACCAGAAGATTTGATATTTTTAGGAGGATTGAACTGTACACTTGATCCTCCTCTGGATAGAAATGGAGAAGAACCAAATTTCAACTCACCTGCTGTTTTAGCTAATATTATTGTTTCTTTTGATTTCACAGATATTTGGAGGGAAAATAATGTGTTGGTAAAACAACTTACTTGGGTAAAGGTGAATGAGGGAAGAATTTCAGCTGCACGTTTAGACAGATTGTATGTATTAAACAATATGAAAAACAGAGTTATACATACAGCTATTATCCCCACATATTTTTCTGATCACAAGCTTATTACTGTTGACTTTACATTGACATCTAGAAAAAATAAAAGTTCTTATTGGCATTTTAATGAAAAGTTATTGCAAGACACAAGTTTTTGCGAATCCTTTAAACATTTTTGGGAAACATGGAGAAGTGAAAAAAACAGATATGAAAACGTAATTCTTTGGTGGGAAATTGGGAAAACACATATAAGAGAATTTTGTCAACAATATAAGTGTTTTTCAACTTTGTGTCTAAAACAGACTTTGGAGTGTCTTGAAAAGGAAATTCTAGTCATGGAAGAGAATATGATGAGAGAACCTTCTGTTAATGTACAAGAGTGGTCTGACAAGAAATCAAAGCTGAGTTCTATTCTAAATGTGAAAGTCAAAGGTGCTCTTGTGAGAAGTAGGTTTCTATCAGTAAAAGATATGGATGGTCCTACGTCTTTCTTTTTTAACTTGGAGCACAAAAGTGTACAAGATAAAAAGATGTATAGCTTGAAAAATAGTTATGGCCATGACACAAGTGATCCAACTGAAATGCGCAGAATGGTTGTGGATTTTTACTCTAAGTTATATTCGACTGAGAACACAGATGAGAAGAGCCAAAATGAACTCTTGCAAAATCTTCCTCATTTAACATCTGAGGATAAACAAACTCTGGACTCTGCAATTACCTTTGATGAACTAAGTGCTGCAGTTTCAGGACTTGCCTCAGGCCGTACTCCAGGTATAGATGGACTTCCTGGCGAGTTCTATAAGCACTTCTGGACCTTAATTGGAACTGATCTTTATGAAGTTTTACAAGAAGTTTTTCATGTAGGTTTGCTTCCTAAAAGTTGTCAAAGAGCAGTTTTAACATTACTTCCAAAGAAAGGTGATCTTACTTTAATAAAGAATTGGAGACCTGTTGCTATTCTCTGTTCTGAATACAAATTAATAGCAAAGTGTTTGGCTAATAGGTTAAACAAAGTGTTGCACACAATTATACACAAAGATCAATCCTATTGTATAAAAGATAGATGCATCAGTGATAATTTGCATTTAGTACGTGATGTTATTGATTATGCCTTTAAAAATAATATTGATATGGGACTTCTATCTTTGGATCAGGAAAAGGCTTTTGATCGAGTTGATCATCAGTTTCTTTTTAGAGTTTTAAAGGCTTTTGGTTTTGGAGATACTTTTGTTGCGATGATAAAATTGTTGTACAATGATGCCACATGTATGGTAAAAATGTCAGGTGGACTGAGTGTTCCTGTTAGAGTACAGAGGGGCATAAGACAGGGATGTCCTCTCTCAGGTCAGCTCTATAGCCTGGTTATTGAGCCCCTTCTTTGTAAATTGAGAGAAAAGTTAACGGGGTTACAGATAAATGCCCTAAATTGTAATGACTGTGTAAAAATCTCAGCATATGCTGATGATATCACTGTAATTTTAAGAAGTGAAAATGATGTTCAAATTTTAACAGATACTTTGAAGAGTTATGGGAAAGCTTCAACTGCCAGAGTAAATTGGGACAAAAGTGATGCCCTATGGTGTGGTTCAGATTCTAGTAGTCCGAGACTCCCAGGTAGATTACAGTGGAGTTTTGCTGGGTTAAAATACCTGGGTGTATCTTTAGGAAAAGAAGAATTTAAGAGGCTTAATTGGGAGGGTCTGGTGGATAAGGTGCGTGCTCGGTTGTCTCGCTGGCATTGGCTGCTCCCCCAGCTATCGTACAGGGGAAGAGTTTTAGTCTGCAACAACCTGGTAGCCTCATCCTTGTGGCACAAAATGACTGTCTTGGAGCCTCCCAAGGAACTGGTGGAAAATGTTCAAAAGCATCTAGTGAATTTTTTCTGGTCTGGTCAGCATTGGCTAAAAGCATCTGTGTTATATCTGCCCAGACAAGAAGGAGGTCAAGGACTGGTGGACATCAATAGCAGAATTAAAGCTTTTAGGCTACAGACAGCAAAAAGACTACTTTATGGAAAGGATGTAAGCTGGGCTGGAGTAGCTTGTTCCCTTCTGAGAAAAGCGGGCGGCATGGGGCTAGACCGACATCTTTTCCTGATGGATACTGAAAGTGTTGATTTGTCAGGACTGACACCTTTTTATCGTTCAATGTTGAAAGCCTGGGGAATTTTAAGTAAGTCAAGAAACCTCAAAGATGTGCACGGTTCTTGGACAAGAGAAGAACCTCTGTTGCACAATCCCATTGTGGACTTGGACATTTTTAATTCAGCGTCGATGAGGATCACTTTAAGGAATGCTGGAATCACAAAGATTGGTCATTTAATAACAACAAATGGATGGATGTCTGCTGAGATGCTGGCCGCTAAGCTGGGTGTGAGGTCAATCCGCTTGATGCAGAGACTGTTGAATGATCTTCGTGAACATTTACCAATGAATTTTAAGAGTTGTTTGGAAGTAAATGAAGATATGGATGTTTATTTCCCTGAGCTAAAAATTGTGCCTGCTTTTGATGCGTTTGAAGAGAGGGAGGGCTGTTTGCTCAACTTCAGAACTCCTGTATTAGAACTTTTCAGTGAAACTGGGAAAAAAGCACTGTACATTACATGTGTTAAAGTTTCACATATGAACTCTCTAAAGGGACTAAAAGAATCCAAATGGCAGGAGGTCTTCGGAGCAGAGACTTCCCCTAAAGGTAGCTGGAGGACCTTGTACAAGCCTCCCATTGAGAAAAGGTCTGGAGACCTTCAGTGGAGAATTGTGCATGGTTTAATAGCTACAAACAGATACAGAGTACACCTTGATCCAGAAGTAGGGGAGGAGTGTCCTTTTTGTGGGCAATCAGAAACTGTTTTTCACTTATTTCTTTACTGTGGTAGACTTGAAGCTTTGCTATCTCAATTAGAAGAATGGTGTGGGATTTTAGGAGAAATATTTTCACCTGAACTTTTTATTTATGGTCCTATGTATAACAAAAACAAAAAGCAAAGTCATGTGATGCTTAATTATTTGTTTGGGCAGGCAAAAATGGCAATCTGGCTATCACGTAAAGGTAAATTAAATGGTATGGGGTCAACTGATGAAGTGTTGATTTTGAAGGGTTTAATAAAATCAAGGTTAAAGGTGGAATATGCATATTATCAACTGGTTAAAGACATTGAGATGTTTAACTACATTTGGGGAGTGAACAAGTGTTTGTGTGAAACCGATATTGATGGTTTTTTGCAAGTGTATGTTTAATGTATGCAAGTATATATATATATATATATATATGCATGTACAATTGGCTTGGTTTTAAATTTGATGTTGTTTATTTATGTGTAGATTTAATGTAATTATGTAATTTTTTTAAAGGAAAATTGTAATTAAAGATTTGTTTAAAGTCAAGTCTCTCTCTCTCTGTCTCTCTCTCTCTCTCTCTCATTGTTAATAATGATTTGTCAAGAAATATGACAGTTTATTGAAGTAAAATGGTGTTCAAACATTTCATCTTTTTCTTAAAACATGACAGATGCAGGATGAAAGGGAGGAAAACAGATCTTCCTCTTTCGTTTTGATAAAGAAGTAAGAAGAAGTGTTAGCACTTACAGGGAAGTAGAGAAGCACAGATCCTGAAAGTATCGCTTCAAGAAGTAAAAGACCAGATGCTTTGATTCTCTGAAAAACAAGAGAGAGAGAAGTAACAGGAGAGCATACTGAACTATGACATTTTGAAAAGCAGTATTTGCCCTTCAGCCCAATAAACCTGCTCAAGCAGAAATCAAGCTCTAGTTTTTCTTCTAGCAGAATAAACTCAGAGTACAAAGACTGTCCAGGTAAATGTTCTTACCTTGTTGCGACGGAAGTGATAGACGATCATCATGCTGATGAGGTCCAGGAGCATGCAGAAGCCCTGAAACGAGACCATGGCGAGGCGGAGGGCCGTGTCCTCCTGAGCCACACACGGTGTGTCGCCTGTGCAGAACGAACAGCCTTCTCGACAGGGCAAACACCTCCCAGACGGTTCCCAGGATTCATCAGGGAGCGTTCCCCGGCCTGATTCTGACAACAGGTGAACGACAGGGAACCATACTGTGACATGTCTATTCATGTGTTTGCATTTTATAACGCGTTGCTTGTAACTGAAGGATTTGTCCAAAAACAACTCAAATATAATAAACGTTACCACCATGAAACTAATCAACTTGGATAATTGGTTAACGGAATTTTTTTTCCAGTAAGGAAATGTTATTTATAAACTCAGAGCTGTTTTGTAGTTATTAATGATGTTTAATTTAAGTATCAACTTTTTTCAGATGCTGAAGAGAAATTCACTGCTAAAAGTCTGCTAAACTGTAACAACTAATGTTGTACTTCATGCAATTTAATTGTGTGGAAGTAGTGTTGAAGTCAAACTAATGATGTACTGAAGTATATTAGATTGTACTAAAGTGGAACTATCGCAAGTATACTTCATGAACACTTTAAATAGCACAAAGACCATACAATCCTCATCAATAGTGATATTAAAACACATTTTAGGGTTCATTTTAAGAAATGTGCATTGTGCATCCATATTACTCCAAGTAAAATTGTATTATAAATTTTATATCAGTAAGTCTCAAGCAATATGTCAGTAAATATGGTAATAGATTTGAACTAGTATGAAATAAATAAAAAATTACTAGGGTTCTTTTGGATTTATTGGTCCAGAAGTTATTAAAAACATGGAAGTAAATCTCTATAGAAGTTATTATGGCTGACCTGCACTAGCTTATACCAAGAACCTTCTTAATCTGGCTTTTCCAAAGTGATTTCTCCTGAGGCAGTGAAGTCAGGAATAAGATGATGTAAACGTACAGTATAACCTAATAAAGCCGAGCACACACAATGACAGAGAACAGATAACAGAATATAACTGAAGAGGCTCAACAACATTCACTAATGTTAGATTGCATGATGAGTCCCAGGGCTTGTGAAATATTTACGTGGAAGCCTTGGTTTATAAAATATGAAATAAGGTAAATGCATGTGTCTGCCACGTGTTTGAACAGAGCTGCAGCTTTCTGTAATTAGTTCACATTTGCCAGTATGTAAAAGCTTGTTACTTCATTACTTTATGAATCAGGCAAAACCAACAGATATCACCATACTTTCCCCAGCTGATTAATCACAGTACTTTGTATTACAAGTTTTCTGAAATGTTATGTTTAAAACATATAAATGAGGTATTATATAATTAAAGAGACACTCATTTGCATCATTTTCAGAACATAAATCTGAACATTGGATAAAGCCAGGTTCAAGATTTTGAGTTAGAGACTTTTACAGAAGGGATTTTGCATCTCTTATTTATTACTCCATAAATCAGAAAATACTTTCATCTGAAAAAAAAGAATACATTTATTTTTAAGAATAAAATGTTATATAAATCAGTCGAATGTTATATAAAACCCTTCTGTTTAATAGGAATAAAACTGGAAAGTTTGGAAATGGAGATTTCTGATTCAGTACATGAGAAAAAATATTGTAATTAAAATCTACAAATGTAAATAAACACTTAAATATGTATTTTGGATGTTTTCTTATAGTCTGAAAGAAGCTAAATGGACTTTTAAAACTCTATTGATTTCTGCTTTAGAAGTAGAAGAGACTCATTTCAAAGGAGCTATTTTTATATTAGTTTATATATGAGCATGTGAGAGAGGAATATTTCTCTTAACAACTAGGACTCTCCGCATTAAATAGATATCATCTCTGTCTTTGGGGTATCCGTGCCTAGTTTGAGATCATAAATTATCAGGTGGAAAGAAGTAACTCTATGTTTGTGTATCTGTTTCTGTCAGGAAGATAAATGCAATCCAGACTAGTTCTGTTCAAACAAGACTAGTGCATTTTACATTCACATTCATTGTTCACAGACAATAAAACTGTCAAATAATCGAATTGGCTTATATTGAAGGATGACCCCTCATATTCATCTCTTCATATTAATCACAAGTAGTTTTTAATATCAATTATTAAAATAAAATGAGAGATTTAAGGTATAATGTTAGAGGTTTCGATACAGTTCACCTCAAAAACAGTTCACATTATAAATCCAGAGTCCCGGCAGTTCAGATGTGTACTTACTTGAGAAGCCATTGAGTGCCACTTGGCTTTGGTGATAGAAGCCACTCTTGCATTGGCACTTGTACTTGTCCAGCACAAATCCATGGCCTGTAATTGGTTTACACTAGCAAAAAAAAAAAAAACAACTTAGTTTTACAACTGACATACATTAGTTAAAGAACAGTGTAATAGGAGACACAATTAAGCAACAAGTACCAGTTCCACTACACCTTTCTCCATTTTTAAGCACTGAAACCTTAACTGAGGGGTGAGCAGTCATGACCTAATGCATAGAGCGTCGGACTTGTAACCCGAGGTTGTGGGTTCGAATCTCGGCTCCGGCAGGAATTATCCACGACTGAGGTGAGACCCTTGAGCAAGGCACCGAACCCCGACTGCTCCCCGAGCTGCCCACTGCTCCAGGTGTGTGTGTGTGTGTGTGTCCACTGCTCCAGGTGTGTGTGTGTGTGTGTGTGTGTGTCCACTGCTCCAGGTGTGTGTGTGTGTGTGTGTGTGTGTGTCCACTGCTCCAGGTGTGTGTGTGCGTGTCCACTGCTCCAGGTGTGTGTCCACTTGGATGGGTTAAATGCAGAGAACACATTTCACTGCTGGTTATACTCTGTATAATTGTGTATGTGACAAATAAAAAAATCTAATTATCTTTTGTTTAACACAACTGTGTGAGCAAGGAACTTCCTGAGGAAATCGGCTCTGCTAATAGACCATCTGTGACAGTGGTGTCACTGCATTTATCACATTGCCAGGTATGAAAATGTCAGTTTTTATGAGTTATTATGACAGTCGATACATGTGCAGCAGTTTAATTTTACTCATATTCTGGCAACATCACGGTAAAGCTCACATGAGCGTGCAAACAGATGGACTCACAGCAGCTTTCTCCTTAAAGACCCTTTAAAATGACTGCTAAGCTTGAAATCAAAACTGTTTACGTATAGAGCAATACATACAGTGCAACAAGAAAGACACGCATTTCATGCTGCTGTTTGTGCCTGTTTTAAAAGAGACTTGCGAACTTCAACTCTTTAGACTGCTGTAGAGAAATAAATATAGTTGTGCAGTCAGTGAACTAGGTCTGAAAAAGTCACCGAGTTACGAGACTCTATAAATAATCTGGAAGTGCCATGAAGCCCAGAGGAAATCTAATGAAGCGAAGCTCTCATCATGGGCTAGATGCTGATCTCAGAGAAAGGCGTCAGGTTCAATTATTCCTTGTTTTGTCACCTTTAGTTTAGCAAGAAGGATTCAATGCGTCAAGTCTCAATAAGGGAATTGTAATGAAGAGGCAGTGTAGTTAGATCCAATTGCAGCTTTAATGATAGACAAGAGGAGATCAGACAGGCAAGGTTCATAGACAGCAACAGGTGTAATGAAAGCAAGGCAGAATCAGCAACAGGGACAATGCGAAGGTCGGGGCAGGCAGCAGACAGAGAAGATATCAAAAGGCAGGCAGGGTCAAAAGGGCAGGCAGCAAACGGTCAGAGTGTGTAGGCAGTCCAGGTAGAATACAGGGGAAACGCTCAGAATGTCAGCCGGGGCAAAACAAGACTTCGCAACGTGTGTAGGGAAGTGTGCTGGTTATATGTGGGTGAGTGAATGAGGTGCAGGTGTGGCAAGACAATCAGGGTTGATTAGTGATTGTGGACAGCTGTGTAATTGGTGCAATGGTGGCTGGAAATGTGTGCGTCGTAGTGCAGTGAATGATGGGAGTTGTAGTCCATGGGTGATGTGTAGCTGTAGTGTGGTGAGAGGCAACCAGATTCGTGACAGGAATGATTTTTCTAGAAGTTAATTACCTCTATTTTAGATTTATGCTCTTGGTTTACTAAATCTTCAGCGAGAACATGGGTGCCAAATGCTATATTCTCAGAGACAATAAAACTGTTTTTTTACATTTACTATATACTATATATTTACAGCTTTTATGTGTTTCCATATATTTATGATCAATGTTTTCCCTTACGCAAAGAAAATATAGTTCCCTATATATTTCCTAATAAATCTACACATGGGCTCATTTCAACTCGTCTTCAATGGACATTTATGACATGTGTATACTGTAAAATACTAATATTTTTACTGTAAAATACTGACAGTAAAAATACTAAAAGTAATAAGAATCCAATAAAAATCCCAACTGAGAATAGTTATAACTAAAAAAAATCATTCAAATTGTATAATAATAATAATGTCTACATGACTGTAATGAGACTGTTTATAGGTACCGTATATGTGCTTAATTATCATGAAATGAATGCCATAATGCAAAAAACTCATAAAAGTTATTATGAATCGATGGTTTTGTTCTTGTGAGATTCGCTTGATCATTAATGCAAATTAATGTCCAGAGGACAAAGCTTTGATGAGGGCTGAATTATGCACCCCTGTGGTTAAATAGTTCCATCTATTTTCAGTATATTAGCTGTTCCCCTCTGAGCATGCTCTATATGAATATGATTTAATAATACCAGTCTTGCCGCTTCCCAGTGCAGATAAATGTGGGTGACCCGAGACATGTGAAAACATGAATTAATGCTTGTAAATCTTCAGGAGTGAGGAGTGTCAGCATCAGCAGAGCTAGAAGATCAATCTGTCACTGAAGACAGTGGTGCTCAGCCTCCTGCTGTACGCTGCTGACATAACACGCCTGCAACAGGATATATTTGGATTTGCGTGTATATTCATGACAGCGCACCTTCAATACAGTTCATCCAGCACTGCTGTGATGAGTTTCTGTTTACCAGCTACCTGTTAACTGCTTCTCATGACACTTTTTATTAAACATTTTAAAGCATGGCATTGGCTTCAGAATCAGTGGATAGACAAACTCTGGATGCACAATTTCCGTTCCTGCATAAATTGGTGATAAAATGTGATTTAGCAGGACATTTTGCCTGAGAATATAAGGCCATCTGTAGCTCAACAGAAGTTGAGGACAACGATCCAAAGCACAGGAGTGAGTCAACAACAACACAATGGTCTTAACAGAAGAAAATACACGCCTTCTGGAGTAGCTTGACCTTAACCTGAGATGCACTCAACAGACATCCAAGAATACTGCTAAACTAATACGAGTTTTATAAAGAGGAATTAAAACTATCCAAGCGTTCACATACTTCTTCCACCCTGCACTGGGAATATATGAGTGTTCAAACAAGACATCAAAACACATCACTGTTTCATCACACATTCATGGAGAAATTATTCTGAGTAGTATCAAAGCACAGAAGGTGTTGACAATGTGAATCACAGGAATATTTCACAAATTCTACATTTTTTGTTGCCAGTCTGATTTGCTATTATTATAGTATCGACTCAGTTACACTGTGCATCTGTTCAGAGATTCATGAATTATTCAATAATCAACTGGCCACCACATACAGTGAGCAGTCTTGATCTATAGTATGAATAACATGAATATAATGCTAAAATATTGTTAATTTCCACCAGTCACATTTATAGGCTACCTCTTATACATATAAAGACAGAGTGCATTTATGCCACACCCACATCGGGGTCAATCCAACGCTCTCCATTGACTGTATTGCGGAAGCTGCCTCTTTATCATTTGTGACTTATGACAAAAACAGAACAATACTTAAAAGTTGCTGTGTGACAAGGTGAATTCAGTTTCTCAAACAAAAGGAAGGTAAGGAAAAAGGGCACTGATATAGACAATAACATTTAGATTCTTAATATATCTCCTCCTCTCAGGTTCACACAGGCTGGTGAGATTATCCTTTGACATGGTTAAAAATAGTGAATGGTTCCTGTCGCCGATTACGTTTCCCTCCAGTGGGCGCAGTTCTCAGATTAATATGACACATTGCTGTCACGAATCTGGTTGCCATTCCACCACATGGACTCTTGCACCACACTTCAGCTGCACATCACTCCACCTCAGACTACAACTCCCATCATTCACTGCACTTACGACACACTCCCAGCTGATTGCATTCATTGCACTGATCACACAGCTGCACCCCATCACCCACTCTATATAAGCTTTGGACTCCATCTCATTCACTGCGAAGTCTTGTTTAGCCCCGTCTGACATTTCCGAGCATTTTCCCTGAGTTTGTTTCCCTGAGTTTGTTTCCCTGAGTTTGTTTCCCTGTGTTTACCTGGACTGCCTATACGACTCTGAACGTTTGCTGATTCTGCCTTGCCTTCATTACACCTGTTGCTGTCTCTGAACCTTGCCTGTCTGACCTCCTCTTGTTGATTAATAAAGCTGGATTTGGATCTCAACGCCCTGACCCCTCTCTTTACAATTACGCTCTTCTTTTGTCATTAAACGCTCGTTTTTTGGGGGGTCGGCAGTTTATAAAAACGTAGTTCTGGGTTTTTTAGCTTGTTTACTGTACACCGTGTCACATAGCAGCTTTCAGGCATTGTTATGTTTTTTTGTCTTAAGTCACAAATGATAAGGAGGCAGCTTCCTGCAATACAAAGTGAATGGAGAGCGTTGGATTGTTTCCCCCCCGGTGGGTGTAGTTTCCAGATTATGACACGTGTAGTTTTGTCTCTATATAAACAATAATTCTGGATCAAATCTGACCCGAGCGAAACTAAATGAAGAGCATATGGTTCTGAAAGCATGGCACTCATGGCATAACTGTTAAAGAGGCCAATCTAGTGTTTACATCCCAAAATGGTACACTACCGTACTTTCTCATGTTTTGAGCTCTCTGTTATTCTTTTTCTGTTTATTTGATGTCAGTGTTATTAAAATGAATGTTTTGAGCTCTTTTACAAAATAAAAAATATATATTTCATGGTACAATAAATGTGTTTTATTAATATATGATTTTAAGTTACAATCACTTTAAAAGGTGTTAGTAATATGTCCCCTTTTTAAAGTTAGCTACATTAACAGCTGTGATGTGTCTCTCTGTCTTTTCAACATATTCTACTATTAACCCTTTACGATTCCTGTAAAATTTGGAAAAGGCATACCCAAAGTAAATCGCATGCTGTTCTTGGGCCATTTGGATGATATGCATGGTGTTGGTCTCCTGAAAGGTGACACTCTGAGGTTTGTTTCTCAACAGTCAGAATCACTGTAAGTCTGTAAGTACTGATATTGAGTAGCACTTTGAATACACTAAAAAGAAAAAATAATTCCTGCATTTTTTTGTAAATAGAAGCCTGCAGATGACTATAGCTGGGAGGAATGAACTGGAAAATACATTGGGATCACAGAATGAAGCCTTACCAAGCCAAACTTCCCATTTGATAAATAATATATTAGAAAATTAGTGTTTTACACATGTTTATCTAATTTTATGTCTAGACACTTCCAAAAAAATTACACTTGGGAGACTCCAAAGGACCCTTTGTAACAACTAGGGATGAGCGAGTACAGCATTATCTGTATCTGTATCTGTATCTGTTAACCATATGAATTATCTGTATCTGTATCTGTACTCGGACTGGGCGGGGCCTAACCCGGAAGTGGGCGGGATTTAACCTGGAAGTGGGTCGGGTTGTCTTGAAATGGGCGGGGCTTTAACCGGTATGTTATTTTAAGCATGCAATTGATATGGGTTGATCAGAAATTGTTATATTTATTGCTGATTAGAAAACTATTTACATGACAGCATCAGCATTAAGCTTCAGATCAATGGTTTTGATCACGATAACAAACAAACTATATACAGAACAAGTTTTGCAACAATGAATACAATACATGCGGTTGCAATTATGAAGTAAAATGTAATGAACAAGAGTTTTCATCTCAACATAACTTTCTTTTTTAACTTTTAATATTTTTATGATCAGTGTGAATTTTAATTTTTTGGTTCTTTTTTTTTTTTTTTTTTTACACCAGGTATGTGTGTGTGTGTGTGTGTAGCTAATTAATTTGTAATATAGTTTTATACCACTACTTCCTTTTTTTTAATGAAATACAGCAAGAAAGTGTCAGACACTCTCTTGGTTTAAAAGGTTTACAAAAGAAAAAAAAATCTCCGACAGGCAGAGACGCGAGTCGCATTCTGCCAAGCACCACGTCTGAACAAACCCCACGTTTACCAAAACTCTACTGGTTAATAAGTAAGTACTACAAACCAAAGTAAAAAACAAACCTGAAGCTGAAGAAACCCTAAACGTTAACGGAAAAACCCGCGAACCTGAGTGACTGAGGAGAGACAGAGAGAGGCGCTGTTCTCTTCTCTGTGTGAGTGAGCAGAGCGGGACACAGCAACACAATAGGGTCGTTCACATATCGCGCCTAAAAACGCATGGAAAACGCCAGGCGCGCTGCTTTGTCCTTTTTTCCAAAGCGCTCGGGCGGTTGCGCTCCGGAGGCGTTTGTCGTTGCTAAAACCATCAGCTGCGCTCTCCGTTACAAGAAGGTGCGGTGCGCTTGCGGCATTCTGAAAAGTTGAGATGTTTTATCTCGATGTGGCGCGGACGCGCCTGGAAAACGAGCGCGTCGCACCGCGACCGCGTCGCTTCAACAGCGCGCATACCGCGCTTCTACATTTGAAATAACGAACTTGAGCGTAAAAAGACGCGATATGAGCGGCCCTAAACCTGTATGTGTGTAGGAGAGGGCGCTGTGACTAGCCTATCACAGAACGCAGATACAGTCAGCTACCCAATGATAATTTTTATTCAATCCGAGCACAGATATTGACTCTGTTTCATCACACATTCATGGAGAAATTATTCTGAGTAGTATCAAAGCACAGAAGGTGTTGACAATGTGAATCACAGGAATATTTCACAAATGCTACATTTTTTGTTGCCAGTCTGATTTGCTATTATTATAGTATCGACTCAGTTACACTGTGCATCTGTTCAGAGATTCATGAATTATTCAAGAATCAACTGGCCAACACATACAGTGAGCAGTCTGTATCTATAGTATGAATAACATGAATATAAAGTTAAAATATTGTTAATTTCCACCAGTCACATTTATAGGCTACCTCCTATACATATAAAGACAGAGCGCATTTAGGCCACACCCACATCGGGGGTGGGGGGAATCCAACGCTCTCCATTGACTGTATTGCGGGAAGCTGCCTCTTTATCATTTGTGACTTATGACGAAAAAACAGAACAATACTTCAAAGTTGCTGTGTGACAAGGTGAATTCAGTTTCTCAAACAAAAGGAAGGTAAGGAAAAAGGGCACTGATATAGACAATAACATTTAGATTCTTAATATATCTCCTCCTCTCAGGTTCACACAGGCTGGTGAGATTATCCTTTGACATGGTTAAAAATAGTGAATGGTTCCTGTCGCCGATTACGTTTCCCTCCAGTGGGCGCAGTTCTCAGAGTAACATGACAGATTACGCTCTTCTTTTGTGTCATTAAATGCTCATTTTTGGGGGGTCGGCAGTTTATAAAAACGTAGTTCTGAATTTTTTAGCTTGTTTACTGTACACCGTGTCACATAGTAGCTTTCAGGCATTGTTCTGTTTTTTGTCCTAAGTCACAAATGATAAGGAGGCAGTTTCCTGCAATACAAAGTGAATGGAGAGCGATGGATTGTTTCCCCCCCGGTGGGTGTAGTTTGCAGATTATGACACGTGTAGTTTTGTCTCTATATAAACAATAATTTTGGATCAAATCTGACCCGAGCGAAACTAAATGAAGAGCATATGGTTCTGAAAGCATGGCACTCATGGCATGAGATGCTGGAAAGACAGCGAGATTCATTGCAACTGTTAAAGAGGCCAATCTAGTGTTTACATCCCAAAATGGTACACTACCGTACCTTCTCATGTTTTGAGCTCTTTGTTATTCTTTTTCTTTTTATTTGATGTCAGTGTTCCATGGTACAATAAATGTGTTTTATTAATATATGATTTTAAGTTACAATCAATTTAAAAAGTGTTAGTAATATGTCCCCTTTTTAAAGTTAGCTACATTAACAGCTGTGATGTGTCTCTGTATTTTCAACATATTCTACTATTATTATTTAAGATGCTTTAGATCTTAGATTAATATATTTTGAAAGATATATACACTATATAAAGTATATTATATATAACAATAAAATGTATAAGGTAAACAAGGTGAAGAAATGCACATTTTAAAGCAAATGAACCTGCAAACAAGACAAATGGCAGTTACCAAGATTTCACTTCTACAACATTAATATCAGGTTGTTTATTTTTTTAAATAGTTTTTTGCTGATAGGCTGAGGTTTTGCATAAACTATTTAAAGGGCTTGTTCACCCAAAACTAAACATTAGCCTGTGTTTTCTCACCCTCGAGGCATCCTAGGTGTATATGATTTTCTTCTTTCAGACGAATCCAATCTGAGTTATTATATTAAAAATTGTCTTGGTGTTTCTGTTCAACAGTCCAAAACACGTTAAATAAAGTTTGTGCATCCATAATAAAACATGCATCACACAGCTCCAGGCCGTGAATAAAGACCTCCTGTAGCGAATCCATGCGTTTTTGTAAGATAAATATCCATATTTCAAACCTAATGAACACTTTTCTGAATGAAAATTCAGAAAAAGTATGTCCTTATATCTGTGAAATGTGGAACACAAAGGGTTGTGCTCTGCAGATAAAAGGAAGTACACGTTTTTAAAGAAATAAATGACAGAATTTTCATTTTGGGTAAACTATCCATTTAAAGTCTTTCATCATCAGTTTTAGATTCTACTGCTAATGATGCATGAGAGTTTATGCGACACGCTCACTGATTACACTCAGAAACAATAGCTTTCTACTGACAGCCAATGAGATCCACCATAACTCAACATTACCATAACAACTAATGGAGCGGAAGAAATGGCACAGCAGTAGAAAAGACTTACAACCCTTGAGAAACCAGAAAGGAAAATGCTGCCTTCATGTGACAAAGCTCTGAGTATATGGTGGACATTTACTGTCTCAAGTCTCCAGAGCTCTTTTCTCGAGCTGTATCGGAGAGACAGAGTCTAACATCCACTGAGGTTAATCCACCTCAGGAACAAAGTCATTGCAGGACATTTAGTGCGTACGATTCAGGATGCGCTCCTGTCAAGCCCCGGGATGATGTTGCTCGTCTTGAATGACAGGACAGACTTTAAGAGGCATAGTCCTTCTGTCTTATGTAAAGATGAGGCTATAAATAGATTCACACTGGCACACAGGGAGTGACACACACACACACACACACACACACACACACACACACACACACACACACACACACACACACACACACACACACACACACACACACACACACACAGCTTTCTTCCTCTTTCTCAGACAGCACACAGGTATTTCTTCTCCTCATAAACACAGGAAACCCTTCCGAATATCATTTTGCTTCAGTTGCTGTGGTCGGGAGCGAGCGTCGTGTGCTTATGAAGCCTGCCGTGCTTTTCCTCTAGTGTTCCCATGAGTGGGACCACACAGACACAGAGCATGGTCAATAATTTAGTAAGCCCACCGAACTCCATTATACTGCATTTATAATGGATCAAAGCTTACTGGCAAATACTACTCAACACAAAACAACAACTTGGCCTTACAAACCTGGTCCAGTCCACGCAATATTCGATCACATCATATAGATGACCGAATGATATATCCGCAAGTCTGGTGTCCAATTACATTTTTAAGCATTAAAGGCACAAATTCCATACTTCTGCTGAGAAAAATGCAATGTAACAAAATGCAGGGTTCCCAAAAGCACTCTTTAATGTGACACAGCATCTTAAAAACATGTCACTCATGGCAGAAGATGCTGAAAAGACATGTTAACATAGAAGAAGAATAAAAACAGTGCAGATGGATTGAGAGCATGTTCTGTGTAAACAGAAGTGAACATACTACTGTACTACTGTAATTTCTAATATTTTGAGCTCATTTTTATATAATTTTCTGTTTATTTGATATTAATATTACATGACAAAACTGTATTGTTAATATTTCATCTTACAAAGTGCTTTATTACTTTATGTACAGTCTTTAAATAAATACTTTACTAAATACTTTAAATAAATATTTTTGAAATGTTGCTTCTCAACATTGAAATACTCGGCTAGTGTTTGCTGTGGCAGTTGCAGCGCTTCAGAAACCCTCCACCTCCCCAGCTCCACCTGTATAGATCTACTATGAGGTTATTACATATGTTATATGTGCAGCAGCAGTATTTCTTACATGCTCACAGCAGCATGTCTGTGGATGATTTGCAGTAGTAATAATAATAATAATAATATTTTGTTACATTTATATAGCGCTTTTCTGGGTACTCAAAGCACTTTACATAGAAGAGGGGAATCTCCTCATCCACCACCAATGTGCAGCATCCACCTGGATGATGATGATGATGCGACGCAGCCATAGTGCGCCAGAATGCCCACCACACACCAGCTACAGGTGGAGAAGAGACAGAGTGATGAAGCCAATCAGTGTATGCGCTCACCACACACCAGCTACTGGTGGAGAGGAGAGAGAGTCATAGAGACAATCAAGTGTATGCGCTCACCACACACCAGCTACAGGTGGAGAGAAGAGAGAGTCATAGAGACAATCAAGTGTATGCTCTCACCACACACCAGCTACAGGTGGAGAGGAGAGAGAGAGTCATAGAGACAATCAAGTGTATGCTCACCACACACCAGCTACAGGTGGAGAGAAGAGAGAGTCATAGAGCCAATCAAGTGTATGCGCTCACCACACACCAGCTACAGGTGGAGATAAGAGAGAGTCATAGAGACAATCAAGTGTATGAGCTCACCACACACCAGCTACAGGTGGAGAGGAGAGAGAGTCATAGAGACAATCAGTGTATGCTCTCACCACACACCAGCTACAGGTGGAGAGGAGAGAGAGTCATAGAGACAATCAAGTGTATGAGCTCACCACACACCAGCTACTGGTGGAGAGGAGAGAGTCATAGAGACAATCAAGTGTATGCTCTCACCACACACCAGCTACAGGTGGAGAGGAGAGAGAGTCATAGAGCCAATCAAGTGTATGCGCTCACCACACACCAGCTACAGGTGGAGAGAGAGAGTCATAGAGACAATCAAGTGTATGCGCTCACCACACACCAGCTACATGTGGAGAGGAGAGAGAGTCATAGAGACAATCATGTATGCGCTCACCACACACCACCTACAGGTGGAGAGGAGAGAGTCATAGAAACAATCAAGTGTATGCGCTCACCACACACCAGCTACAGGTGGAGAGGAGAGAGAGTCATAGAGACAATCAAGTGTATGCGCTCACCACACACCAGCTACAGGTGGAGAGAGAGAGTCATAGAGACAATCAAGTGTATGCGCTCACCACACACCAGCTACAGGTGGAGAGAAGAGAGAGTCATAGAGACAATCAAGTGTATGCTCTCACCACACACCAGCTACAGGTGGAGAGAGAGAGAGTCATAGAGCCAATCAAGTGTATGCTCACCACACACCAGCTACAGGTGGAGAGGAGAGAGAGTCATAGAGCCAATCAAGTGTATGCTCTCACCACACACCAGCTACAGGTGGAGAGGAGAGAGAGTCATAGAGACAATCAAGTGTATGCGCTCACCACACACCACCTACAGGTGGAGAGGAGAGAGTCATAGAGACAATCAAGTGTCGCTCACCACACACCAGCTACAGGTGGAGAGGAGAGAGAGTCATAGAGACAATCAAGTGTATGCGCTCACCACACACCAGCTACAGGTGGAGAGAGACAGAGTGATGAAGTCAATCAGTGTATGGGGATGATTAGGAGGCCATGATGGTCAGAGGTCAGTGGGGAAATTTGGCCAGGATGCCGGGGTTACACCCCTACTCTTTTTCGAAGGACATCCTGGGATTTTTAATAACCACAGAGAGTCAGGATCTCGATTTAACGCAGGGGTCCCCAAGCTTAATTTATTTAAAAATTCACATACCAACAGAATGGTAGCATACGTTCAACTTAACGTTTCATCGCGATCGAACAGGCGACACGTGCGAGCCAGCCTTTCTTCTGACAAAGGGCAAAACTGTCCCAGAACTGATCATCGCAGAATGGAAATGGGACCTCGCCTTTTTAACAGATTTGTTGAACGGCCTTAACTTGCAGCTCCAAGGCAAGAGAAAACTAATATGTGACATATATTCCCACATAAAAACATTTGGGGTGAAACTAGCACTGCTTGTGGGACAAGTGCAAAAGCAAGACTTCACTCATCTCCCCGTTACCCAAAGTCTCTCAGCTGAGAAACCAGTGGCCCCGTTCCCAGCTGGAAAGTCAGTGGAAGCGCTGGAAATGCTGAAGGCGGAGTTTGACGTGGGATTCCTTGAGCTACATGTCCACGCTAAAGAAATACGTCTTTTCCAGAACCCCTTCGCTGCCGACATTGACGAAGCCTTGCCTTGTTATCAGTTTGAGTTGGCTGAGTTACAGAACTGTGATGTTCTGAAAGACACATTTAAGCCCAACGGTCTCATTGAATTCCATGCTACCCTCCCTAATGAGACATACCCAAACATCAAAAGACATGCAATGAAGATGTCCACACTTTTTAGCAGCACGTATATCGGTGAACAAACCTTTTCATTCATAAAACTGATGAAAACTCAGATGAGATCCAGAGAACATTTGCATCAGTCTTTGAGACTGGCTGTGACAGGATTGGAGCCTGATATTGGACATCTCACCACCCAGAAGCAAGCTCACAGTTCACACTAATTAATATGCATAAGTAAATATTTTGATTTTGAATAGCACTGAAAAGTAATGATCATTTGTTTGTACGGTGCACAAAATAATAAACTATTAGGAAGCATAATAAATACAATTCAAATCATAATAAATCTTAACAATAATACTAGTCACTCCTGCCCATGTAATGTTTTGCCATAAACCAACCCGGCCCCCATTAAAGCAAGGGAAAATGATGTGGCCCTCACAAAAAAAAGTTTGGGGACCCCTGGTTTAACGTCTCATCCAAAGGATGGGACGTAGTAAGTTTTGGTACTTGCTCAGCAGCAGCAGCAGCAGCAGCAGCAGCGTAGCTGATCTACTCCACCAATGCCAAACACATTGACATTGCCATGTGCATTACCATGCTAAACACTCCTACAGTTGTCATGACAGAACTCTATTTCAGTCAGTCAATGGCTGAACTGAGGTGATTTGGATTACCGTGTAGTTTTGGGGGTGACGACTATATTAAAATGCAGGACAGTCTAAGGCTACATGCTAGCAGATTGTTTACTTAGAATTATTACTAGCATTAAAAATGAACAAACTTTTATTTATTGAATTTAAATAAAAATATTAAATAGTTAAAATAGCTTTTGCTATGGTACTAAAATTGATACAGAGAACCATGTCATTTTACTGGCATGGAATCGACTACTGAAATTTCGGTACTACTAAGCAACATTGCAACTTGCCATTTTCAACAGAATTTGGGTGATGATTTTGCAATGACTTCAAATGTGGCTCATCCAATCAAAACATAGAGTCAGAATCGTTTGATTTGTGATGCTAGTTTTACTGTTTTGAGTCTTTTGTTTTTTCTATTTGTTTGTTATGAATGGTGTCCAAGATTCAAAAATTATACAAAGCCATACATTATCATTTTGTTAATAAATATAAATCAGTTTAATTGAAATCCCAGCCGAAAAACAACTATATTATCACATACAATAATATTTTGGTCATATCTCCTACCCCTATCCAGCACACATAGACGAAGAACAAATCTCACTTTAGACTGAGACAGAGCAGCTTCTGAACACTACGTGTTTCATGAATGCTATGTGGCACATTTATCAAAGAAATACCAAGTTACATATTATGTACTAGTATGTCGTAGCAGAATTCAAATAAAAAAACAGCGGAACAAATGTTTGCACCATGCTTGCTTTAAGGTTTGTTTGTGTGTTTTTCACATCACTTTATGTAGTCCAGCACTTGTGCAGTGACATAATACATAAACCCACACAGTGATGTGATTTAGTGTGCGAGTGTTCCTTCCAGAAACATCCAAACCAGCCCAAACTCTCATTGGCACACGGGCAGAACAGCTCGGATGGTCTAATTAGCTATCGCAGAGCAACTTCCAGCACAGCTTACTACAGACTCCAGTCAAGGATGTGATAAATCCTCCATTTAATTCATCTAAAATACAAACAAAGTTAATGAACCAACCCGGAGGGAGAGTGAAGCTTCACAGAGGGGAAAAAATGAACCATGAAAGCAATCCCACTTGAGCAAACAAAAATATCATTGCACTCTGTCCAAGTAATTTGAAAGGAGAATTGATGCTGCTAAAATGAAAAGTTGCACATCAGGGATATTATGAAGTTAGAAAGCTTTAAAGATGCAGGTGAGCTTTGATAAGGTCACACACAACATGGAAAAATGATGTTAAATACAAACACTGCACAAAACGAAACATTCAAATGTTTTATATGCTCACAAACCACAATGCACACAGGTTATTATAGATCTGGGATTTAATGCACAAATAAATGGCAAGCCACTTGCATTTCTACACCAAAATATGACCTATAGCACATTAATATGCTTTTTGTGTTGATCATAATGAACTTTTGAGCATGAGCAACTTTTTTACATTTTTCACTTAATTTCAATATCTAATTTTAATTACATCTTCTGTTTACTACTTTACTTGTACCTAATGTAAAACCTAATGTGTTAGTGATGAGACTGAACACTCACCTCCATAGTTGTCAAGTTACAGCGGTGAGTTCCTGCAAACCATCCACTGCTGGAGCACTGGTCAATGTCCACATCCTGCAGATTAACATCCACACGCACAACTCCTCTACACCAGAGAGAGAGAGAGAGAGAGAGAGAGAGAGAGAGAGAGAGAGAGAGAGAGAGAGAGAGAGAGAGAGAGAGAGAGAGAGAGAGAGAGAGGAGAGAGAGAGAGAGAGAGAGAGAGAGAGGAGAGAGTGAGAGGAGAGAGAGAGAGGGGGGAGAGAGAGAGAGAGAGAGAGAGAGAGAGAGAGAGAGAGAGAGAGAGAGAGAGAGAGAGAGAGAGAGAGAGAGAGAGAGAGAGAGAGAGAGAGAGAGAGAGAGAGAGAGAGAGAGAGAGAGAGAGAGAGAGAGAGAGAGAGAGAGAGAGAGAGAGAGAGAGCGAGAGAGAGAGAGAGAGAGAGAGAGAGAGGGGAGAGAGATAAATAATTGAATGAAAACTCACAAAGACAGCGAAAGAACAGTATCATTGATTTAGGCTTTCGTTATATAGTTATATTTTTGCATCAGAGCCGCAGCGCTGTAGCCATGACACTTTAATTTCAGGTGACGTGAAAATCAACACATAATGTGGCTTCTGTACCACCTTTGCAGTGTGAAGAAAGCTACCGATGAGCACAAATTAGTATGCAAATATATGCAAGAATGAAGATCAGTGAATTCATGCATTAAGGTGCATATGACTTACTATTAATATTAATCTAAAGTAAAAAAAATATATATATATATATATATCTCCAAGCATGTTAACAGAAAGTTGAGTGGAAGGAAAAAGTGTGGAAGAAAAAGATGCACAACCAACAGAGAGAACCGAGTTTTGTATTTCATTTGGAAACCAAGGTCCTAGAGTCTGGAGGAAGGGTGGAGAAACTCATAGACCAAGTTGCTTGAAGTCCAGAGTTAAGTTTCCACAGTCTGTGATGATTTGTGGTGCAATGTCATCTGCTGGTGTTGGTCCATTGTGTTTTTTGAAAACCAACGTCACTGCACCCGTTTACACTTCATGCTTCCTTCTGCTGACCAGCTTTTTAAAGAAGCTGATTTCATTTTCCAGCAGGATTTGTCACCTGCCCACACTGCCAAAGGTACCAAAAGTTGGTTAAATGACCATGTGTTGGTTTGCTCGACTGACCAGCAAACTCGCCAGACCTGACCCCCAGAGAGAATCTATTAAAATAACCAAATACTTAAACTACTTCAGTCTGTGTGCACTGAATTTATTTAATACACGAGTTTCGCAATTTGAGTTGAATTACTGAAATAAATGAACTTTTCCACGACATTCTAATTTATTGAGATAATGCACCTGTATACAACATATTTCAACATGTTTCATTTTTATGAATGAATATCTGCTGGACCCAAACTGTGTACGCTGTTCTATGTCACGGATACATCTTGCACAATTGTTTACGCTTTGATTTGAATGAAAACAGTGTATCCGTGAGGTGCGGCTGGGTGTTCATAATTAAGATAATACATTAACATAATATGGTAAGGCACACCAATTTTCATTATCAGACCCATAACATTTACAAATGGCCATACCCACTCTTACAGGAAGAAAAAAGGTCGGTATGTTACATTTAATCAGCTTTATTTTTAAATGAATAAATTACATTTCACTTCTGATTATACCCTGTATAATTTATTATGTGACAAATAAAGAAACCTTGAAATGAATTAAAATGATTGTTTCCCATTCACTCTTTTCACCCATGATGCACTGTAAAAAAGTAGTAAATGAAACAAACATTATTGGAGTGCGTTGTACAAGAAAATATTTTCTACTTTCTACTTTAAATTTCACATTTAATTCTAAGTTTTACCTACCAATTATTTGTAATAATTTCAGAAATGTATTCACAATTGAAAACATATTCCAAAAATGCTTTTTGAAAAAAATTGAAACAAAGTAAATCCTACAGAATTTTTTAGTGTTCATAACTAAATGATCTTATAAATATAATAATATATTTTTCACCACACAGAGGAATGAAGTTAAAAGTGTCAAATATGGTTTGAAATCAAAAACACATTTCATTGAATAATTACTGCATAATTACATTCACGGGAAAATTAAATGTTATATATATATTATATATGATATGATGAATAAAATAACCTATATATATATATATATATATAGGTCCTTGAAAAAATAGCAGGTTACCACTTGTTTAACCTTTTTTAACCTACAAATTGACTGATAAAAATAGAACATAAAAAATACAAAATAAAAGTTTTTTTATAATAGAGTCGTGTTTTAGTTCTCTCTACATAGAAAATATCTTAACATATTAATACATTTTTCCCCAACCAATAAGTTTTTCTATGCTTCTCATGAAAACATTCCTCAGAAAATAAAACTACGTACATTTCTTTGAAAGAATGCAGAATTTACGATACAAAATAAACCTCCATGTATCCAATAGTGTCTGCAGTTTCACTTTTCTCATAATGAGCTGCACGCTACACTTTGCAAAGGCATTTCAATTGCTCTTCCCCGGGGAATGAGACGAGCCATCATTAGAATGAACAGAAGCCGACACTCAGATAGCAAAAAGAAAAGTGTTTTTATCAACTCTGCAAGGCTGGATTCAATCTGATTTGCAAATGCTGCTGGTTGTTTGATGTAAGTTTCCATGTAAGCATTCTCGCTTTCTGACTTGGAGGGAAAAGCCAGCGCTCCGGTTCATTACGTGAAAATGAGAATTGTTGGCTTTTACTCCAGATAGAGGTCCATTAGAGGGGCTTCTCTTTCAACGTCCCATAAGGCATGTTATCTGAGACCCGTGGACCAGGCCGTTCCATATCGATGTTCTCTCACAATCTTTGCTACTTTTATATCACAACGATGATGGTGTCTGTTATAAAGGCACCACGTAACACAAAACTAACATACTTATATGTCCCTGTTGAAATAAATGAAGAACCACATCAGTCTCCAGCATCTAATTCAACTAACTCTAGAATCAATCGTTGCTGTAAACGAACCTCTCCTTTCCATTTCCTGCCCGACAACAGCATGAGAGATGAGACCTGAAGAGCATCTCTGTTGCTCAAACAGCACTGCATGGTGTGGAAGCTTGTTTCCCACACTGAATAATGATAACAAAGGTAACTGAGAGTTTTTATCTCACAAATCTGACTTTTTATCAGAATTGTGAGACATAAACTTGCAGTTTGGCTTTTTCTCTCGCAATTGTAAATAACTGAAAATAAGAGATACAGAGATTGTGAGAAAATACCCTAGTTATACCCCATGTATTGTTTTGGACTATAAATGACAATACCAATTGTAGTTTTAAACATACAACATAAAATATTTGTGTTTTCTCTTTATTATGTCAGGTGGTCTAGACATTTAAGTACTGTATAACACAACTGCTGAAAATTTTGATCGTTTGAAAATTTGTTTTTTATTAAGACACTTCTGTTCAGCAATTATGAACCAACTGTCAAAAGTCAGTCATGGTTTTCTCAAAACTACTAAGCAGCACAACTGTGTTAAACATTGATAATAATCAGAAATGTTTCTTGAGCAGAAAATCAGCATATTAGAATGATTTCTGAAGATCATGTGACACTGAAGACTGGAATATTGATGCTGACAATTCAGCTTTGATCACAGCAATAAATTACATTTCAAAATATATTCAAATAGGAAATTGTTATTTGAAATTGTAATAATATTTCACAAGTTTTTATTGCATTTTTGATTAAATAAATGCAGGCTTAGTGAGCATAAGAGTCTTCAATAAATTAAACAATCTTACATATTTCAAACTTCTTATATAAATATTGTTATACATTTTCTGGTGCAATTGTGAGCAATTTAAGTGCTTGCTCCTCTGAAACTTCAACAACAGTTTCACACTGCAGGCTTTAATTAAAGGTTTCAGAATGGATACATTTGTTACTGTTGCTTTGACTCAAAGAAATCTATTTTATCAGAAGACTGAGTGTCTTTTTGTTTTCTTTTCATTTGGTGGCAGAGTCTGGAGTCGCAGGGGAATGACACCGATTATTATTTGCATGAGCCCCAAATTCACTCCTCTCTGCTCGTTTCATTTTCGACTCCAGCGAAGGCCCAAAGGCAGAAGCCACCTGTCTGCTGAGATGTGAAGCAAACACCTGCAGATAGCTGGAGCTGCCAGCGCTCTCTCTTATCTTTAGGCAAAGAAAATGGAGCATGAGCGCGCGTGAGAGAGAGAGAGTCACAGAGAAATGTGGGAATTATCAGCTCAATGCACTGCTCTTTCAAGTCGAGGGATGTAACAATGTTTACAATCCTGTTCTCAAACTCTATTACAATGTCATGATGATCAAACGTATAAATAACTTACATAAGGATAAAAATAACTGATGTGAGTTATGTTTTAGGACTAGGTGAAACAATCCCCTGTTTAAAACCTGAGGTATGAGTGGTGACGATGCATCCATCGGAGTGGTTTCCTCACTGTAATGGCAGGTCTGGTTGAGTGGGATGAGAAAGCGGGGTTTTAAGCTTCATTGGGGTCATCAGGTGGGCACCCTCCTTCTCTGGCGTTTCAATGATAAGCCCACGACACCTCCAGAGGGCTCATCGGCAGCACCGGGCGTCCCAGGTGTGCCCCCCTCTGCTTTCAACCCTTACGTGCCACAGGTGTTATTAGAGGCCCAGGCGGAATCTCCCCTTTTTACCCATAGCCATCGACTTGCTTCTTCTGCTGCACCTGAGAGGCTTTGATGGTTTGGCGAGGGTTTGGCCTCGCACCCCCAATTCCTTAAGCAGCCTGATGGTTGACTTGCCCACGAAACCTCTGCAGCCAACTTCCACTGGGCAAACCTTGGATTTCCATCCTCGTTGCTCAGCCTCAACTGCCAGCTCAGTGTACTTAAGGCTCTTGCGCTCAAATGCCTCCTCTACAGCAGCCTCCCAAGGAACGGTAAGCTCTATGATGTACACCGTGTGGAGTGAGGAGGACCAGAGCACAAGGTCTGGTCTGAGGTTTGTTATGGCGATTTCTGAAGGGAAGCAGAGCCTTTGGTTCAGATCTGCCACCAACTTCCAGTCACGAGCCCCTCCGAGCTGGCCGATGTCTGATGGTATATGGACTTTAACTGTCTTTACACCTTCTCTGATGAACTCCCTTGCAAATGAAGGATGGACTGATGTAGGAGGCAGGGCATTGATCTCTCTCCGTCTGACCTCCAAGGTAGCTGCTAGACATTTCAGGACATGGTTGTGCCGCCAGGTATAACGGCCTTGTGACAAGCTTGTCTTGCAGCCAACCAGAATGTGTTTGAGGTTTGCGGGGGATGGACAGAGGGGGCAAGTCGGGTCTTCTCCGTACCACTGGTTGAGGTTTGAGGGGGAAGGCAGGACGCGTCATCGTAGCACGTAAGGTGAAGCTGATGTGAAATGCTTCCATGCCCATCAGCTCCCTCCAAGAGAACTTTCTCCTCTCAACTCCTCCCATCTCATCCACTGTCCTTGCTTGGCTTGTGAGACAGCCTTTGCACACCTCGTTGCCTGCTCTTGCCGACGCACCTCCTCGACAACCAGCCGTCGGGCGCTGAGCTGGAGCTGCCCTATGCCACGATGGTCTGCTCTCCAAGGCCGAGGCCTCCTCTTCCCTGTTGCACAATGCCAATGATGTCTCTGTGCCTGAGGTCTGCCTTCGCCTGGTGAGTAGCTGCAGTTGGGTTCCATTTCCTTCCAGTCACCAGTGTAGGAGCTGTTTGGGAAACACATGGGTCACGGGACTCTGTTAGTGTCATTTCCAGCCTTACTTTAGAGCATTTAAACTCTTCCGTAAGGCTGGAAATAGGAATCTCCAGGATGCCTCTTCCATACAGCCCAATGTTAGTAAAGCATCTGGGGAGTCCCAGCCACTTTTTGGCAAATGAGCTAACCACCCTTTCCAGTTTTTCTACCTTTGAGATTGGGACCTCATAGATGGTAAGAGGCCACATCAATCTGGGTAGTAGCCCAAACTGAAGGCACCACAACTTCAGCCTGCCAGGGAGCATGGTCTTGTTGATACTCTCAAGGCCACTCATGGTGTCCTGCCCAAGCTGGTCCACTTGCTCTGAGTCCTTGAGGGTGGCATGGTACCAACGTCCAAGACTCTTAACTGGCTTCTCTGCCACTGTTGGTATAGGCTCCTCGCCCACATAAAACCGATGTTCCGACAGCTTCCCCTTGACGATTGAAATGCTCCTGGACTTGCTTGGCTTTATTTCCATTCGGGCCCACTGGATGTTCTCCTGTAACTTATTCAGCAACCGCCTAGTACAAGCCTTGGTTGTTGTGAGGATTGTCATATCGTCCATGTAGGCTCTGATGGGAGGGAGACGCAGCCCAGATTTGAGCTTCTGTCCTCCTACTACCCACCGAGAGGCACGGATGATGACCTCCATAGCCATCGTAAACGCTAGAGGGGAGATGGTGCATCCTGCCATTATTCCTATTTCTACGCGTTGCCATGCTGTCGTACAATCCCCAATTGTCAAGCATAGCTGTAGGTCTTGAAAATAGGATTTGACAAGGCGGGTGATTGCTTCTGGCACGCTGAAATAATGGAATGCAATCCAGAGGAGATTGTGAGGAACTGACCCAAAGGCATTTGCGAGGTCCAAGAACACAACGTGGAGATCTCTTCCATCCTTTTTGGCGGCTTGGATTTGATTCCATATCATGTTTGTATGCTCCAAGCAACCAGAAAAGCCTGGAATCCCTGCTTTCTGCACCGTGGTATCAATGAAGTGGTTCTTTTCCAAGTATACTGCCAGCCTGTGAGCCACTACACTGAAGAAGATTTTGCCTTCAACATTCAGGAGGCTGATTTGGCGGAACTGGCTGATGTCCACAGAGTCCTTTTCCTTGGGGATTAAGATACCTCCTGCCCTCCTCCATGCATTTGGAATTGGCTTGTTTCTGCCACACCACCTTCATCATCCTCCATAGAAAGCGCAATACCTCTGGTGAGTTCTTATAAACCCGGTATGGGACTCCATTGGGCCCAGGAGAGGATGCAACTCTTGCCCGACGTACAATTCTCTCCACTTCACTCCACTTGGGGGGGCTGATGTCCAGCTGATGTTCTGGGGAATGTATCGGTGGCATATCAGGTGGAAGATTTATCTGTCCACACTGCTGGCTGTCAGTATGGTTCTGTTTGAGGTAAGCTTCCAGATCCTTCTTTGATGTTTTAAGTTTGCCACTTTTGTCCTTTGTGAAAAGGCTTTTCGCAAACTTATAGGGTCTTTGAAGAAGTTTGATCTTGCTTGCTCCTTCATTTCGCCTCCTTCTCAGATTCTCAGCTCTCCTCAAAGTTGACAGTCGGTTCTTAATTTCTGCCTGTAGCTGATTAATTCCCTCCTTCTCCTCCTCTGGGGTTTTCCTCCATTGTTTTTCAGCTGCCTTCTCTCCTTGACTAGCCGTTCTATCTCCTGCTGTCTCCTAGACTGGGGTGGATGATGCTTTCTTCCTCTTTCTGCGTCCCAAAGCGCTCTGCACCATAGTTGTAAATCAAGTCTCCCATTCGCTCCAGCTTCTTGACTACAGTTCCCCTCAGTTGTCCCAGGAGGTTGCTGATGTCTGTGTCAATCGTCTCCCACTCCTTTTTCTCACAGGATTTTGGCCACCTGACTTGTGGTTTTCGCCCTTGAATCTTATTCTCGGTTGTAGACTGTGGCTGGTTGGCCTTATGGGGCACCACTATGCTTGGCTCCTCATCTTCCTCTCGAACAGGGGGATTGATATCCTGCAGACTTTGGTTTTGGTCCTGCTGCTGAAATTCACTTGACTTATTCGACCTGCTTCGTAAGAAGTATCGGTCAATGCAAGGTCCCTGTTGCTCTGAGAGCAAGCACTTTTTCAAGCCTTGGTGTCTTCTCAGGCCTGCATATGATGTTTCCTTGGTCCAGCCACATCTACAACTCTGGAGCTTAATTCCTGGAGTATGTGTTATCATCTCAGGTTTCTTGTTGATCATCATTCTCGTTGTCTGTTTCATTCCTGGGTCAGAAGCCATGTAGTCTGTCGGTGAGTCATCATCCTCCCCCGCTCTCGCTGACTCTGGGGGTGTTTTCTTCCTTAAACTTTTTGTAGCCAAAGATGGGTGGGATTTGTACACTAATAGTGCCAGATCCCTCCTACCACAGGGAGCTAACCTGGGGCAGGCCCGTTGGGGTCTTTCCCTCCTGTCAGCTGTCTTTCCAGGCTGTCACCAGGTCTTTCCCTAGTTGCCATCTGCTCTCTTCACATACAGCAAGAAAAATGAAAACAGCAATTATAGGTTTTCACACTAAAACTCCAAAACAAACCAATATCTGCTCTGACGTGATGCATCCTGCAAGTAACAAAGCTCCAAATATAAGCATTATGCTTACAATTTACAAAACTGTTTTGCATTCCACTGACAATTACAGCGATTTATAACAAATAACAATGCATTGCCAGCCAAATGTGTTTTTAATATCAGAGGCTTGAAAATCCTGATTGTTGACAGATTGGAAATCGTCTCGTAATATTCAGCCTTAATAATTACATCCAATCATAAATTAAGACTTAATAGACCGTTCTTAGCTACACTATTCTCAGCTTCCAGTTTTGCTGCAGAAGTATCAGCTACATTCGGCTAATGTTGAAAGCTTTCAAAGTTATCATTCCCGATTAATTAGTGGTCAGTAACCTGAAGAGTAGGAAAGACTCTTCACCCTGGAAGAGCGCTGCAGTGAAGACTCTCTTGCTCCCTTCCCCCATTACAGACATTACTCCCCTCCCCGATCAACTGCCCCTGAACGCTTTGTACCGCCACCTGTCGAGCAGGTCTGCGACCGGCGCCGTAATAAATGGCTGCCGGACCGGACGGCTGCTTGCCAGAGCTGGATATGTCCCCCTGTTGCAAGTCATGTGTTTATGGTATATGTGCTTTTGTGGCTGAGGTGGTTTTTTTTCTGTTCTCACACTGTACTCCCCAATGGAGCATAGTCTGGGGGTTAATAATTTTTATTTTAATTTAATAACTTTCCTCATGTAAATGCTGTATTTTTCTTACATTCCCTGTCTTCATGTTCTGTCTACCCCGTTGTCATATGTATGTTGTGTATGTATGGACAGGTTGATGGCTAATTTCGCTGGTACTTGTTACTAGTGACAATAAAGGGCTACTACTACTAATAGGCCGGACATGTTGCCATGTTGTTGTTTAACCCTCATGTTGTGTTCCAGTCATTTTGACACAGAGAGGATTTTCTTTTTCACAAACATGCTAGTTATGGTATTAGACTAAAACATACTGACTTTGTTATGCTGTATTATTACCAAATATTGGATTCAATCTTTTTATCATCTTGTTTTTTCAATTAGCACAGGTTTTGTACTTCTTTTTCAAAGTGATTGATCATAGGCTTCAGTGATGTGAGCTTATGCACCTCAGTTTTTTTTCAGAGTAAACATTGCCAAAATTATTCAAAATAATGCTTTTTTCACTCAAAAACTGAGGTGCATCGGCTCAGATCAACGAGGCCTATGGCCACTCAATTCCAAATATAATGCATGTGATAATTCAACTCATGATGACAGAGTTTTCATTTTGGGTGAACTATTCATTTAGTAGCTCAAATATAAGAGATTTAACCGGTTTTGGCAAACAGCTGCATGCATTTTCAGCTGAATGTTTTGTTCCAGCAGGGTCAGCAGGGTGCTTTTTCCAAAGGAGACAAAAATATAGCTTTGAGAAGGAGTTGGATTGTTTTCAGTTTGATTGACAGCAATGAACCCCACATGTCTGGCGCTAGACTAAAATATCCACCACTGAAGCATGCCAATTTATGCAACACTAACCGTATAAGTCTAAGCAGGCTATACAGGCCTTATGTAAAACACTTTGAGGGAGATTCATTTGCTTCATTGTCTTTGTAAGTGATGTAATGTGCTTCTTAAAAATGAAACAAAGGGAATTAAACTAAGGAAGAGCTGCACAATGACCTGGAAATTAAAGAGGAAGAGGAGAAAATGTGTCATCATTTACTTACTTTCATGTTCTTCTAGACTTAGGTTGTATATGTTTCCCATATACAACAATGTAACTCGCTGCTTAACTACTATAATGTGATGCACTGTTGGAGAAATGACATAGCTAGTGAAATTCAGCACTCTTACTAATAAATATTTACTGGCATTTATGGTAACTTTCCATTCCACAAAAAGTTATAGTATAGTGGAGAAGGGTACTTTAGCTTTTTAAAATATTCTTCACATTAAGAAAAAAAAAATGTTCACTGATGTTTTGAGACATCAAGTGTTTGACATCAGTAAGTGTTTGAGAAACTCATCAGAGACTACATCTGCTCTGTGCTGCCTGCTTCACTGGATCCACTACAATTTGCATATCGCAGCAACCGTTCCACAGACGATGCTATTGCATTCACCCTGCACACTGCTCTCTCCCACCTGGAAAATAAGAACACCTATGTGAGGATGCTGTTCGTGGACTATAGTTCAGTATTTAACACCATAGTGCCTGCCACACTGGTTGCGAAGCTCCAGACTCTAGGACTGAACAGATCTCTGTGCAGCTGGATCCTGGACTTCCTGACAGGCAGAAGTCAGGTGGTCAGAATGGGCAACAACACATCATCTCCCCTGACCCTCAACACTGGTGCTCCTCAAGGCTGCGTCCTCAGCCCACTCCTGTACTCCCTGTACACACACGACTGTACAGCTAAACACAGCTCCAACGCGTCATCGCGTCAGCGCGATGAGACGGCCTACAGAGAGGAGGTGAGTACCCTGACTAAATGGTGTCAGGAGAACCACCTCTCACTCAACATCGACAAGACCAAGGAGCTGGTGGTGGATTACAGGAGACAGAGCAGAGAACACACACACATCACCATCGACAAGGCATCCGGTGGAGCGGGTGAGCAGCTTTCAATTCCTCGGCGTTCACATCACCGAGGATCTCACATGGTCTGCTCACACAGATGCAATGCTGAAGAAGGCACATCAGCGTCTCTTCTTCCTGAGACGGCTGAGGAAGTTTGGAACGAGCCCCAGAATCCTCAGGTCCTTCTACACCTGCACTGTGGAGAGCATCCTGACCCGGCTGCATCACCGCCTGGTTTGGAAACAGCACCGCTGGCAACCGCAGGGCTCTGCAAAGGGTCGTGCGAACTGCCCGCCACATTGTTGGAGGTGATCTTCCCTCCCTCTCCAGGATATCTACACTGGCGGTGTACAAGGAAAGCCGGAGGATCATCAAGGACTCCAGCCACCGTCCCACAGACTGCTCTCTCTGCTACCCTCAGGAAGGCGTCTCCGCAGCATCCGATCCGCACTAGCCGACTGAAGGATAGCTTTTTCCCCCAGGCTATCAGGCTAATGAACAGTCAAAACTAATACACCCTACAGCACACTCCCACTTTACAATATGCCATGCACTGCACTTTAACATAGTTCAACTGGACTACACACACACACACTGCACTGAACTTTAACTTTTACACAGTTCAACTGGACTACACGCACACACTGCACAAATACAAAAAAATCTGGTGGTTCTAATGCACATCCATGACACAGCTTATGTATAATCTGTTGCACCTTCACATATTACTGTGTGTATATATACTGTATGTGTACATAGGGTGTATAATGTGTATTGATAACTGTAAGTATGTCTAATAGTACACTGTGTGTACTGAGTGTATGTATGTGTATTCTGCACATTGTCTTCTGTATAAGTCTGTAAGTATGTACTGTCTATAAGTAAATTGTTTCTGCACTGTCTGGAGCACGCTCTCAAGAATTTCACTCACCAAGGCACATGTGCTGTGGTGATGTGACAATAAAAGTGATTTGATTTGATGTTCACCCCCCCTCTCAGAATGAAAGACTCCATGTTGATTGTACTTCATGAAAATGTGTTGTGACATTTAGACATGACAGGACTTTAAGACAGTACAACGCATTGAATGGACTGAGCATCTAGTCCTGATCCTTGTATTCATTCACCAAAAAATAAATGAGAAGAAAATTCATATAGACTACTTTTATGTTATGGTGCTTTTTTGAACTTCACGGGTTCATGGTCATCTATTATTGTATGTCACAAGGTGAAGGTGAAGGTAAACAACAGAGTGTTTCATTCTTTGATTAACTTTTCATTAAAGGCTGCCTACTCAACTAAATCTCAGGAGTTGATGTCATATAACCACTCAAATTAATAATTGACATTTTGTTGCGTAGATGACATCTGGCAGAAAACCATTACAGCTGCAATATCAACAAACTCAGATGGCTGTAGATTATAAAAAAATTTAACTCACATGCGTATCATATCATGTGCAGAGTTCAAGTACAACTGGCCCAAAACTCAAAATGTGTTCAAGCAACAAGTGCAGCCAGCAGCCTTTGAAATGCATTCATGTTTGATTGATTTTGAAATAAATAAGGTTTGTGACCTGATGCTGTCTCTGGGTGATATCTAGCAATTTAGCACATTAATATTCACTGCGCTGAAAGAAAACCAGCATTCTGTCTGTGTTTACATGTGTTCAAGAGACTTTCTCTACATTAAAACTGTCTGAATGTCATTGCATTTGATGACAAAATATCAGGCAAGTGGCATCTGGGTGCAAATGCTGCCAAGCCATCTTTGCAATGCCTTTTAACCAACTGGTATCACCGTTTCCATTGGAAGTATGAAGTCAGTATTTCAGCTATGAACATGATCCACTAACCTTTCACACCCAGAAAGTGTCTGAAAATGTATTGTATTTAATTTGAACAATATATCATTTTTTTCACTCATTTAAGACCTTGTGAAATATTCTACTTAAAAAGTGTGCTTGTGCTAACCTTATTCAACGTACATCCTGCTTGATGTTATCTATCGACGTACAGATTTATTTTAATGTGGCTAATTTCGAAATAACCCTAACTAGATAGGGTCATAACTCAGTAACTGTACACTGACAGTAAATGTTCTGAGGCCAGATCATTTCAAAACCTATTATATTACAGTAAGTTTTGACAATTCTTGCCTTAACCCTAATATTCAACAGTCATAATATCATCATTTTTAGTCTTTTTGGGGTAAACAAGTGAATCACACATGCATATATTAAGACAAGAGTCAACTAATGAACTGATTTGAAATAAAAGATGTTCTCAGGATAAAAGTATTTTATGGGCAGGTGTTTCATAAACTGTTTTGTGTTTCATTGTTGCTTTACCATTTCAATTTAGCTGTCATTATAAAAGACTAATTAGTGGTATTCCTGTTTTGTGACAACTGACCCCATAACAGCTCAACATGTGTTCACTGAACAAATCTTTTATTCTTAAAGAAATGTTTATAGGTTTTTGTAGCCAAACCTTTAAGATATGTACCAACAAAAATTGACTTTTACAAATAATTCTGAAATACTCACTGCTAAAAAATTGATTTAAGTCATTTATTTCTATCTTTTGCTGTAGTGTGTCATTAGGAAACATCAGTTTATATTTCCAAAGATAATCCAGTGGGATTTTTGTCTGAAACAGCCAGTGCTCTGCACAGAGATCTGATCTGATCATCATCAGTCTGCCTGGAACGACACGAAGACAGAACTAACTGAGACAGACTCAATCCAGATGAACTCTGGCAACGTCTCCAAGATGCTTCAAGAAATCTACCTGCAAAGTTTTAGGCACTTGTGTAAAAATGCTGTAAAATGAGGATGCTGTCAAAAAATTATGTAATAAATAGATTTTCTTGATCAATTAACTTCTATTACCTAAATTAAATCAACATTTGGTGTGACCATCCTTTGCGTTTAAAGCAGCTTTTGTCCTAGGTGCACTTGAGCATAGTTTTTCAAGTAGCTTTGCAGGTAGGTTTCTTGAAGCATCTTGGAGACGTTGCCACAGTTCATCTGGATTGAGTCTGTCTCAGTTAGTTCTGTCTTCGTGTCATTCCAGACAGACTGATGATGATCAGATCAGATCTCTGTGCAGAGCACTGGCTGTTTCAGACAAAAATCTCACTGGATTATTACAGTCAATGGCAAAATTAATGATATTTCTTACTGACACACTACGGCAAAGGATAGAAATAACTGACTTAAATCCATTTTTTTTGCAGGTGAAAATACTAGTCGTATAATAATTTTGGCCACCACTTTGAGTGTGAGTGACAACTTGCCCCGCCCCGGTCTCCCCTACAATTATATCAAGTATATGAACAACTGATCTCGCATTAAACATAATAAGCTACTGCATGGTCATAGTGAATGTTCAAATTACAATACATGTATTATATGTGCTCAAACTAAAAATAAACATGAATTTGGAGATTGTGAGTAACAAAATGTAATGTTAATGTTTGTGACTTCTGCTAAAGTTCATTAAGAGTGTCTCACCTAAACTCCGGCGCCGTGTTATTCTTCAGACCATAGAACCCGGCGGAGAGCGTCAGCAGCCAGTGCGGCACAAAACTGCCGTGCTCGCACTCTAGATAGGGCGCAGACCACTTGACATGACTTCTGTCCAGAAAATATCCGCCCTGCGCTGCTGGAAACCCTCGACTCTTGGCCAGCCTCTGGGGTCTCCTTCGGTCCCGAAACTCGTTGTACCAGTCGGACTCAGACGTCCTGTTTTTAAGGCGATGGCGCGCGGTGTTGGACAGATCTTGAAGCACTATGCGCTCATCGCCTCTGCTCGCCTGAAGGAACACCTGCGGGCCGGGCGCCTCTGGAGACTCCGTATGAAATGTGACCACCGCCCGGTGGATTTTAGGATTCCCTTCTAACATACTCGTCACCAGCGCGTGGTACCACTGGACATCCCTCCTCAGATGCTGCTCCCTGGAGCGGTTGGACTGCAGGAGCATGTTTAGGAAGTTGGTGGCGTGCGCCATGGTGTCGAGGACGCCGTGGAGGGAGGAGTGCGAGGCGGCGTGAGCTCCACCGCGGAGGCTGCTCAGCTCGTACCGCCGAGAGCAATTGACATGCTCCAGCGTGGATGAGTCCCCCGTGTGCAGGAAAGCGGTGACCACCCGCGGCAGATCTTCCTCGAGCTTATGCGCCACCGCTGTCCGCTCAGTGCTGGATATGGTCGACTGCTGGTGCATCGTCTCCCCGGTGCTGTAAAGAGGATATTTAGCCTTGATTTCGGGATCTTTGTCGTTTTCAGACCATTCCACGTAGCCATAGTTTGATCCCTTCGCAATTCCCACAAGCAGAAGAAGGTGGAGCAGGAATGCATCCATGCTTCGACGCCAACGAGGACCGTGAACATTCTCCATTGACATTCACTTCCTAAGCGCGTCCATTCCTCAGCTCAACGTAAACAGACGTGCTTTCTCAGAAGTTACTCAACTCTAATGGTTAAATCAGACACATCCACACACCGACCACGCCACCCACATCTGTGGATCTGACGCGTCGAGCCTCGTAGATCTTGGAGCGACTGTGGCAAATATCTACAGCATCGCTTCTGCCGTGGGTTAGCGTTCACTACTCCCATCAGTAACGAATGCTCGCTCGGAGCTGGCGGGGGGCTGATTGTTTCCAAACGCATCTTTCCCTCGTTACCGTACTGGAGACTTGTGAATGGCCATCGCTCCTGCCAGTCTTGTGCAACTGGGTGGAGTGAAGCGAGACGAGAAACAAGGCATGGTGGTACGGGATGTTCTCATGGGTATATTAAGCAATCATTGTCTATTCTTCTCCTCCACTATCTCATAGAAATTAAATGTTTTGCTTTGTATGCTAAACCTTAGATTATTAGGGTGACATTAAATCTTTTTGAACCTACTCTGTAAAAGATGCACCTGACAAAATGTGGTAAAAATGGTACAGCAAAAACGTGCTAATTGTTAATAGTTTCCTTACAATTTACGATAAATATGATAATACATTTTAAAAGTCAATAAGACATTTACTGTAAAATAGTGTAAAAATTTGTTTTTAAAGAGTGAATTTCATTATAATTGTAAAACAGACTAATAATTAAAACACATTAATTAGAGTCCTTTATTTATCACCTTCTCCCTTGAAAAAGCAGATGAAGCACTAAACAGTCTAAAACAAATACATGGTTTTGATGTGAGACGACAACAGAGAATGGAAGGTATTTTGTTTTTGTTTTGTTTTACAGGAGGAAGTCTTACAACAGATTAAAGACTCAAGAAATTGATTAAAGTTAAAACTTTGCAAGATGCATTTGTTTCCTACAAACATTTAGCTTCTCGCTTCAAAGATGTTAACTGATGGCCTGAAGTGGTGTGGATTTCTTGTGTATTATTGTGAAGTTTTTATCATCAGTTTGGACTCTCATTCTGACGGCACCCATTCACTGCAGAGGATCCATTGCTGACCAAGTGATACAATGCTAAAATTCTCCAAATTTGTTCCAGAATGTTTGTCTATATTGTGGGATATCAAAAGATACCAAAATATCCCCATGAGGACTGTAAACCTGAAATCATCTATTGCCAGGACAAGTAAATGATCCGCATGAGGAACATTGCTCATTATTAGTTATTAGGCACTAAAGTTATTAGGCACTAAAAAATGTCTTCATAAAAATATAATTTGCTCAGAATAAAGGCAACAGAAGTCATATATTATTAACTATATAATTATACACTGACCAAAATTATAAACACAACACTTTTGTTTTTGCCCCCATTTTTCATGACCTGAACTCAAAGATCTAAGACTTTTTCTATGAACACAAAAGGCCGATTTCTCTAAAATATTGTTCACAAATCTGTCTAAATCTGTGTTAGTGAGCACTTCTCCTATGCCGAGATAATCCATCCACCTCACAGGTGTGACATTTCAAGATGCTGATTAAACAGCATGATTATTGCACAGGTGTGCCTTAGGCTGGCCACATTAAAAGGCCACTCTAAAATGTGCAGTTTTACTGTATTGGAGGGGGTGTCCGAAAACCAGTCAGTATCTGGTGTGACCATTGATTGCCACCATGGGCCCCTTGATCCACAACGTTGACATCAGCAAACCGCTCACCCACACGACGCCATACACGCTGTCTGCCATTCTGCCCTTTACAGTGAAAATCGGGATTCATCCGTGAAGAGAACACCTCTCCAAAGAGCCAGATACCATCGAATGTGAGCATTTGCCCACTCAAGTCAGTTACGATGACGAACTACAGTCAGGTCGAGACCCCGATGAGGACGACGAGCAGCAGATGAGCTTCCCTGAGAAGGTTTCTGACAGTTTGGGCAGAAATTATTTGGTTATGCAAACCGATTGTTGCAGCAGCTGTCCGGGTGGCTGGTCTCAGACGGTCTTGGAGGTGAAGATGCTGGACGTGGAGGTCCTTGGCTGGTGTGGTTACATGTGGTCTACGGTTGTGAGGCCGGTTGGATGTACTGCCAAATTCTCTGAAACGCCTTTGGAGATGGCTTTGGAGAAATGAACATTCAATTCACGGGCAACAGTTCTGGTGGACAATCCTGCAGTCAGCATGCCAATTGCACACTCGCTCAAAACTTGCAACATCTGTGGCATTGTTCTGTGAGATAAAACTGCACATTTTAGAGTGGCCTTTTATTGTGGTGTGCAATAATCATGCTGTCTAATCAGCATCTTGATATGCCACACATGTGAGGTGGATAGATTCTCTCGGCAAAGGAGAAGTGCTCACTAACACAGATTTAGACAGATTTGTGAACAATATTTGAGAGAAATAGGCCTTTTGTGTTCATAGAAAAAGTCTTAGATCTTTGAGTTCAGCTCATGAAAAATGGGGACAAAAAAAAAGTGTTATGCTTATCATTTTGGTCAATGTATATATATATAGTTATATATATATATATATATATATATATATATAGTTATATATATATATATATAGTTGGCCCAACCTCTAACATTGAAGACAAACCTCTCTCATGCTAAGAATGAAGATACATTTTTCTCATATTATTTGTATGTTAAGTTTTTTTTCTACATTTTTGCTATGTCACACCATAGGACACCAAATTTGAGCTAAGTACAAATCAGGAAAACGTGATTAAGGATACTCTAATGTAAATCTCAGCAAATTGGTCTGATTTCATCATGAGCATTGGCCAAGATCAAAGAACCACCAGAGCCCCTCAGAAGAAGAGTTGTTGAGATTTATTAGTCTGGCGAATCCATTTCTGTTAAGGCCCCACCTGTACAGATTTGGTCTACACTGGATGCCAGCAAGGAAGAAGCTCCTCAAGATAGAATGTCAATGCAATATTGAAGTTTGTCATCCAAAGCCTCCATGAGGAACAGGATTAATGTGGCCACAAAACCTCATGTTTGATGAAAACCAAATATTTGAGAAAAAGAACCCTTATACCAACTGAAAAAAAATGAGGTGGAGGTGTTTCTCATTTTGGCGAAAAAGTAATTGTCTAAAGAAATGTATTGCAAACCAAAATAGAAAAGCACCAATCTACATTACAACAAAGATTAAACAAGATCAACACCAAAAAAGGTTTGTCATCATGTTTTATTACGCAAACCCAATGCTTACAGCATTAGACTTATATTATTTACAAGCATTTTTACTTTTCATGATTTTATTTTTTTCATGTGAACAAAATGATTATTGGATCAGATGACACTGCATCACTCATGGGCATGATTCTGTCATTGATATTACTAAATGGGCCCAGGAATACTTCCAGAAACCACTGTCTGTAAACACAATCTGCATCTGCCAACTAAAGCTTTGTCAAGCAAAAAGGAACCCATACGTGAACATGTTCCAGAAGCACCGTCATGTCCTGTGGGCCAAGGCTCATTTAAAATAGACTGTTTCAAAGTGGAAAAGTGTTCTATGGACAAAAGAGTCCAAATTTGACATTCTTGTTGGAAATCACGGACACCGTGTCTTCTGGTCTAAAGAGGAGGGAGACCTTCTAGCGTGTTATCAGTGTTCAGTTCAAAAGCCAGCATCTCTGATGGTATGGGGGAGCATAAATGCATATGGTATGGGCAGCTTGCATGTTTTGGAAGGCACTGTGAATGCTGAAAGGTATATAAAGTTTTTAGAGCAACATATGCTCCCCTCCAGACGGCGTGTATTTCAGCAGGACAATGCAAAACCACATAATGCAGCTATTACAACAGCATGGCTTCGTAGTAAAAGAGTCCAGGTGCTCAATTGACCTGCTTGCAGTCCAGATCTTTCACCATAGAGAACATTTGGCCCATCCTTAAACGAAAAATATGTCAAAGACGACCACAAACTCTTCAGCAGCTGGAAAACAACATTAGGCAAGAATGGGACCAAATCACCAAAAGTCCAGAAAATCATAACCTCGATGCCCATATGTCTTCAAACTGTTTTGAAAAGAAGAGGAGGTACAACACCATGGTAAACATGCCCCTGTCCCAATATTTTGAGACCTGTAGCAGGCTTTAAATTTGAAATGAGCTTATTTTGTGCATAAAAGTGTAAGATTTCTCAGTTTAAACATGTGTTATGTTATCTATGTTCTGTTGTGAATAAAATATTGGCTCATGTGATTTGAAAGTCTTTTAGTTTTCATTTTATTCAAATAAAAAAAACATCCTAACATTTCTGGCATTCAGGTTGTATATATACACTATATGGCTAAAAGTATTGGGTCACCCCCTTCTTATGACATGTTTGACAACTTTAGTCATTTCCACGAGTACATATCTTAATGTTTAAGCATATAATGATATTCTAGGGAATTTTGTGCCTCTAATTTTATAGCAACAGTTTGGACAGGACTCTTTTCTATTCTAACATGACAGTGTCTCTGTGTATAAGACAAGGATCAAAGAAAAATTATTGATTCAGTCAGTGTGGAAGAACTTGACTGGTCTGCAGAAAGACAAGTCCTAATCCCAGCTGAACACCTCTGGTGTGACTTTAAATACAGACCTTGAGCCAAAAATGCATCACCAAGCACCAATGACTTGTACATATGGGTACAGTCATTTCATGCACTTCAAAACTGTTGCAACAGAGGTGGAAATACAATTTTTAAGTACATGATTTACATTTCCATCTTTGTTGCCACAGTTTGGAAGTGCCTTTTTATCTTCTAAAGAAGTTGGTGTCCCACACTGTAAAAAATGACTGTGAGATTTACAGGAAAACAATGTAAAATTCCTACAGAAAAGTATTGTAAATCCAAAAACATATATTTTTTGTTTAAATCACAGTGAACTTTTGTAAACTATTAAACAGAATGTTTTGTTATATTTACAACATCGATATGCGATTATAATCAAATTTATTTGTTAAAACTACAAAGATTGGTATAAAAAACAGAGAAATACTGTAATACTCATAACAAAACAACTTTGTTCATTTGACATGAAAATATTGTAAAAACTAAAGTTTTAGTCAGTTGTTCTTAAAAATACAACTAAAGTAAATCACTATACAAGTTTATGCTGTACTTTTAACATGATTGATGCAAATTGAGGTAGTAAAAATGTTTTTACAAAAAAAATTATTGTGAACCTGAGAGGTTGCCTGTCTGTATTTATATATAAAAATATAGGCTACAATTATAATAACGTTGTTTTTATAATTCAGGCTATTTGTAGCATATTGTAGAGTGTGTATAAGAAATTAAATGTATTGATATGCAAAGTAATAGGTACTGTTCAGTCCTAATCCTTATATGCCTTATGTTTCTTTTAGTCTTTACATTTTAATGTAATTCTTAGCCTACTGGTTTTCTACATAGGCCTATTGATAAAACAATAGTAATAATTTGAGCATTGTGTCATTATCACAGGCTAAACAACCAAACAGTGCCTTCACTAACGTAGCTTTATGATTTATTTGTGTATAAGGAATTAAAATTATTGAGGCCTGTGCAAAGTAACACTTCTGTTCAGTCCTAACCATAATCATTGTATGCTTTATGTTTCTTTTAGTCTTTAAATTGTAATGTTATACTTAGCCTACTGGTTTTCTATTTCTATTTATAAATTATTTCAGCATTGTTTTGAGCATTGTATCATTATCACAGGCTAAACAACCAGTGCCTCCTCTAACCACAGACTTGTACTTGTCCTCTCTCATTGTGCTCTGTCACTGAGTCTGCTCATTTTGAATGTCATAGTTTGCAAATAAGCTCGTCTCTGATTGGATAATGACGTGAGGAGCGGGAGACGTTCACCTGCGGCTGACGTCACTAACGAGCGAGCCAGAGCAGCGTTTGCTAGAAAGAAAATAGAGGCACAGCAGAAGTCTTCGGAACAGTGTCTTTTAAAAGTTTTTATCTACAATTTTAATACGTTTTTAGAGGGTCTACTGCTCTTCAATCGGAAAATTAAAAGTTTGCACGGTAAGCTTCACAGTGTTTAGCCTACTTTTTTCGAGACCAAACGAAAATGTGTGCTGAAAGCACATGGTGTAAACTAGCTAGCTAGATCAATGCATGATAACTTGTTTCAGCTGAAAAGCACAGGCAAACACTTGAAATCCCCAAAATGATCACCTGTGTCTTTTGTAAAAAGAAATTGGTTACATTAAGAGGCTATGTAACGTTACTACATTGCAAAGTGCATAGGAATGAGCCCCGTTGTCTTTTTAAATGTGTTGGCGCCAACTGTAGTCAAACATTTACCACTTAACGTTACTCAGCTTTCAAGGGCCACCTATAGCTGTTGTTGCGGATTTAAAATGCGCAGTTTCATTATGTGCCCGCCGTTTTCACAAGGCTTCAGAGGATGCGGGGACTGCAGAGTGGCTGTTCAGATGATGTGATAGAGATGATCCTGCTTCTGCTCAGCTAATTTGATGAGAAGGAGGAGTCCATGTTCTTCCATGTAGAAGATACATGTCTGGCAGAAGAGGTCCAACTGGAGCAAGTTCCTCTGACACCTGTTGTTATTGTCTGTGGTAAGTCTGTTTCATATCTCTTTTTTTTAATTGCACTGAACAACTAGAATTTGTCATGTGAGTGCAGCACTTATTAATATAACCTGTTAAATAATTTGTTCATAGGACAGTCCTGATATTCCTCCACAAGGTACATGCTGAGTCTGGATCGGAACCTTGTCAACACAAACATCTCCATTTCTGCATTGTGCCTCATGTTCGGGAGCTACTACTGTTTTAATATTCACTATCCATCTGAGCTGGCTTCAACTCTGGAGTTTCTTCAAAGGTGAGTAAACATGGCTTACTCATTTCTCAGACCTGGGACCTGGAGTCCGGCTCAGAGGTCCCGGTCTTAATCTGGATCTTAACTAAGGCCGGGACTCAAGACCGAGAGTCAGACCCAGACTAAGAGCCGGACTTGAGCCCGGTCTGGGTGTGGCCTGAGTCTCGGTCTTGGTACGGCTCTGAGTCTTGGCAAGGCTCAGACTGTTTTTTTATATATGCATGTCAAAAGTTTGGAAACTGTACTATTTTTATTGTTTTTGAAAGAAGTCTCTTCTGCTCACCAAGGCTGCATTTATGTTATTAAAAATACAAAAAAAGCTGTTATATTGTGAAATATTATTAAAATGTAAAATAACTTTTCTATTTGAATATATTTTAAAGTGTAATTTATTCCTGTGATGCAAAGCTGAATTTTGAGCATCACTAAAATGCTCAAAATTCAGAGTCATGTGATCCTTCAGGAATCATTCTAATATGATGATTTGATGCTCAAGAAACATTTGATTATTATCAGTGTTGAAAACAGTTTTTTTTTTTTTTATTCTTTGAATATAAAGTTCAAAAGAACAGTATTTACCAGAAATAGAAAGCTTTTGTAACATTGTAATACCGTTCAAAAGTTTTGGGTCGGTAAGAGTATTTTTTTTTTTTTTTTTTTTTAGAAATGAACTTAAATTAATACATTTATTCAGCAAGGATGCATTAAATTGATCAAGTGACAGTATAGACATTTATAATGTTGCAAAAGCTTTATATTTCAAATAAATGCTGTTGTTTTGAACTTTATTCATTACATAATCCTGAAAAATTGTACACAACTGTTTTTAACATTGATAATAAGTGTTTCTTGAGTAGCAAATCAGCATATTAATGATTTCTGAAGGATCGTGTGACTCTAAAGACTGGAGTAATGATGCTGAAAATACAGCTTTAAATCACAGAAACAAATTGCATTTTAAAATATATTGAAATAGAAAGTTATTTTAAATTGTAAAAATATTTCACAATAATACTGTTTTTGCTGTATTTTGGATCAAATAAATGCAGCCTTGTTGAGCAGAGGAGACTTCTTTCAAAACAATCAAAATAGTACACTTTCCAAACTTTGGACCGGTAGTGTGTATATTGTTTCTTGTAGTCTTTTTTTATTGATCAATTAAAATGCTTAATATGCTTTTGTTCTACAGGTGTTTTTTCTCGATAAACCCAGAAAAAGGAACCAAAGTAGAGAATAAAAACTCCAAGCGTCGTCTCAACGTGAACCCTCGAGTCCTCACCCTGATACAGGAACTCTCCGATCACGAGTGGCGTTAAGCCTAAATATGGACTCTTTCTGTGGACTCTGACTCTTTGTTTGAGAATAACTTTTTCTCTGTTTGTTTGAGAAGAGGTACTTTTAGTTTTTGCTTTGTTAAATCCACAATGTGTATTATGTTTACTAAGGCACTATATAATATATTTTTTTAAGTCTTAAAGGTGCACTTTTTCTGGTAGCGAGTCCGCCACCTGCTTGTTTCTTAAAGATGTTCTTTCTTTGCGGGAATGTTTCACAATATGGTATAAAACTTATCTATCTTGCATTTTAGTCAATTAGAACAGTTTTTATTGCAAAAAATACCTTAACAAACGTGAGGGGGCTCGCCTGTAGATCTGACCTGTAACTTGGCCATTTGGCATCACCTGATTGTCTCCATGGAGATAGATAAGTTGTATGCCATACTGTGGAACATTCCAGACAGGGAGAGTGTGGGTTGTTGTTGTGTGCCTGGCACATAAACTTTGTTTCAAACTTTGAAAACTTTGTTTGAATAAAAATTCATCCAGTTGTTTACAACTATTGACGATGGCTGTTAAATAAATTTCTCAAGTTATATTTTGCTCTCTTGTCTTTTCTCAAGATGTGTTTTTGAGATTTACCACAATAACTTCATTATTAAAACATAAAAATACAGCATATTATGAATAGATTTTATGTATAATATACAGAATATCTCAATTTAAAATGCAAAGTTTTTCTGTTGTTTTACCGGTTAAAATGCGTTTTGTTTGATATTTCCCTGTTAATTGTATCATTTATTGATGCACAATAAGCAATTATTACATGTAAAAAATACAGGAAATAGTCAATTTTGCATAACTGTGTTGTATATAAATAAACAAGTTTTTTTGGTAGACTTAACAAGTTTGTAATGTGATTCAGCTGTGATTTCATTCACTGTAAATCAATTTACATATTGTGTCAGTAAAGTTATCTACTGTGCTGCTGTATTTTTTACAGGAATTCTCTGGTAACCATAGCTGCCAGCGTTTTCCTGTAAAAACAACAGTTTTTTTTTTACAGTGCAGTACTATTATCCATATAATGAATGCGCAAGTCATTGGTGTTTGGTGATGAATATCCATACATAAATAATTTGCGACATATAATTAACATTTTATAAACTGTATGGCCAAAAGTAGGCTTTGTGGACAACCCTCCCTATAATTTACAAGTTCAGCTATCCTAGTAATTTCTGTGAAGGAAATTTTAGCAGTCAAACAATAGAGGATTGAATTAATGAAAGTAAAAAACACCATCAACGGTTGGCTATAATATACCTGATATGATACTATGTTACAGCCTACACCTCATATGTGATGCATATTTTTAAAGAAACAAATGGGCTGTTTTCCATTCATGACTATGTTTGGGGGTTAACTTCAGACACACATGAACTGAACAAGAGCTGGGAGTGCACTGAACACAAACTCACTGCACGTGAGTCCGGAGACACCCGTCATGTACGTCATGGCGAGTGTCGTCATCAGCAGCACTACCGACCAGCACCTGTTGAATATGTTGTTCATTGTTTATATTTAATGCTAAATTCTTCATTCATAAGCAAAAATGGCTTAAATCTCCTTTGTTTTTTCCCCTTTTTCTCTCTGAATTTGACTCCATTGTTTCAACTCTAAGACTTATAAATAACAAAAAGAGTGCCACATTTTTGATGCACTATGACAGCTTTTCTAAAACTATGTAATTTTATTTTTGCACTTCTCTGTACAGATAATGCCAAAATTTGATGTACGGAAATCCAGAATATTTGTTTTTCTGTCTTTATTTTTGTTCTGAATATATTCATGTCTTTTTTCCCTGTTTTTGTATATTTCTACAATTTTTGCAATAAAAAATAAATAAAAAAAACCGACTGGCTGCATCCTCATTTGCTCGCATTTATTGGCTGCAAAGGAGATCTTATTTTAAAATATTTACATTTATAAATTTGAACATTATTCTTAGTTAAGTGTAAATTGTTGTATTATGCTATTGACTCGCGAATGTAATGCTCGGCTAGCTGAAATAAGCCAGGCTTGATGACGTAGGCAGTCTACACACGCGATCTCCGGAGGATGCAGCCTTCCGTTTGAGAAACGGCCTTACATTCATTCGTGGTCTTCGGGTCAACGAGCTGAAAGAATCCAACATGGCAGAACAGGAACAGGAATGCGAACAAACAGACGCGGATCAAGGAATTGTGGTTTGTGCGCTCGTAAATGCGGACTTTACTTCATTGTAACTTTGTGAGCACACTGTAAAAGTAGCCAACACGCAGTTGCAACTTTTCAACACGTGACAAATACAATGCATGCGTCTCATCTCAACGCAACTGTGCTCCACAGATCCCAGATGACTGGCCCGGTTACCCGCTGGACCTGTTCTCCTTCCCCGAGCATTACTCCGAGGATCTGGAGTGCATCTACATCCCACACGGAGTGATCATGGACAGGTACTGCAAACGAAATATATATAACCCTTCCTGAAGACGTCCACTGTGCAGACTGACTGTTTATTACAGGTTTACATGAGACTCTAGCTCTCAGACTTTTTGGACCCCACTGCGTATGAACAATTGTAAATGCATATTTTATTATATTAATATAAACTGACTTTATTTTGTGCTGTATATTCGTATTAGATTTTGAAAACATTTCAGCAAATGCATTTGAGTTTCGACTAGATTATGCTTTTGCGATTTTAAATACTTTTAGCAGCAATATTTATAACTACGTTCATTTACAGCATAGTGCCTAATTTATACTGAAAACAATGTTTCTTCATGGACTTGTGCTAAAGTCGTTTTGAGATTTACAAAGCAAATTTATGCTAAAATTGTGTGGGAAATGGATATATGTGAGCGATGCAATGAAGTTAATGACAATTCATTTGCATGTTGATTCATTTTGTAATTGCTCTGTAATTATCACTGACTTTGGATAAGTGTTTAAATAACACGCTTGTTGTTTTTAGTCTTGATAACAAGTTTTACAAGTGAAATGAAAAATCAGCTTTTCAGATGGAATTTCTATCAGAATTTGATACCCATATTAAAAGAAAACTAATAATTATATGACACAAGAGTAAGATGCCACTTTATCATTAGGCATTTCTAGGATTTATCCGTGAATCTTTATTGGTACCAATACTTGTTCTGTTGGAATAATGTCTTGGTATTGGACAGTTAAATGAAAACTCACAAGAAATGATAGTACATAATATTTTTTTGTTGGAAACGTCCCATTAGGATCACTCGGGCGTTGTTCTAATTTATGATGACAAGAAGGATTATTTCATTTTATGTAGATGTTGTGTTTGTTGATTTTTTTCTGAAAAACAACCACTTTTCGGATCATGTGGACAATGTCATTGGGATTTTCCAGGATAGAGAGACTGGCCAGAAATATCATGGATGATCTCGGCGATCATGACATCGTGGTGCTGTGTGTGCTGAAGGGAGGTTATCAGTTCTGTGCTGACCTGGTGGACTGTGTCAAAGTCCTGTGCCGAAACTCCAACAAGACCCTTCCCATGAGGGTGGACTTCATCCGGCTCAAGAGCTACCTGGTGAGCACGCATGAACTTTCTGTCTCTGCTATTTTGTTCCATAGATGCTGTTTTTCCACTATCCTCAGGGTTTGAATGTAAAGCAAACTGAAAATGATTTTCCTAAGCGTTTTATGTGCTAAAACAGCATGAAACTGCTTCGATCATGTGATCAATCACAAGCTTCTCATGCACTTGGACTCAAATATTTTCTTTTATAAATGCCACTTTGTTTGTGATTTTCTCAGCATGCCTTCATGATTCTAATGAATCACGGCTTTCTTGCATGTAAATTGCTTTGTGAAGTCAGACACACAAGCAAAACCAAGCCAGCCAAGAAACATTTCTGAATATTATCAGTGTTTATAACCAGCTGTGCTCATTTATTTTTCTGTGTAAACCATGATTATACAGTTTAAGTTCAAAAGACCTAATATGTTACTAAAATATCTGTAAAGGTCTAGAGTAAAATGGTATATCAAGTAAATATATTTGTTTAATATATTATTAAAATATAAAGCCTTCAAAATGATAGCTAAGAAAAAAAGGTAAATTCTACTAAGTTCATATTTTTGCTCCAAGTTCATAAATGAACATTTGAAATACCTGCGGCATCTTTGTCAGTTTCGGTGAGTTTGTTCGGACTAATGAGACTGTTGTTGATGAGTGTTGGCTGTATTGTATGTATTTAGTCAACAGAGGGCATCATGACTTTATATTTGTCATGCTCTGTAGCTCAGCATCCGTTGAGATTGTGAAGTCTTGATTTCAATATCAGATTAGAGGGTGTGTTTTTTTTTTTTTTAGCTCTGCTGACATTTTCAACTAAAGCCTATGTTTGTTGAGGTGAATCATTTATTGTACACTAAATCACTTTGTCTGGAAAGCATCCACTTCATTTAATAATAGCAGTTCTGACACTAACTTGATCTGACTCTGTTATAGTAAATATCACGTATTTCCAGACACAATGGTCCCAGTAAATATATACTAAATGTTGTTTTTTCCTTTCCATTTAGATTTTTTTAATGAAACCGTGAATATAATACTAGTAATATTTGACTTCTGTTTTCAACCTTGTTTTCACACCAGAATGACCAGTCGACTCAAGTTCTTCACATAGAAGGAGCAGAGAACCTGTCTGTGCTGAGTGGAAAGGTAAAGAAATCTTCTTGAAACAGATGCAAATAATGTCACTATGCAAAGAAAAAAGAGAGATAAATCTAATATTTTTTTAATGTGACTTAGACATGTTTTTTTAGATTCACCTTTTGAATTTGATTTAAATTAACTAGGCAAAGTGTGTTAGTTAGGAGCACTGTGAGAGTTTTTGAAAGGTAAATGCTTAAAGGTGGGGTAAGTGATTTCTGGAGGCCAATGTTGATATTTGAAATCACCAAAACAAACATACCCTATTTTGATAGCTACACATATGTAGCCTACGCAACTCAGGTAACGATTAGTTCTGTGAAACAAAGCAAAACCAATGTTACACTGTGTCTACACCGGACGCGAGCGGCGCGACAAAATACTAAAGAAGTCATTATAATCAGTGATGCTGTGTACACTGGATGCAGCGCGGCGCGACAAAATACTAAAGAAGTCATTATAATCAGTGATGCTGTGTACACTGGATGCCGCGACAAAATACTAAAGAAGTCATTATAATCAGTGATGCTGTGTACACTGGATGCTGCGCGGCGCGACAAAATACTAAAGAAGTCATTATAATCAGTGATGCTGTCTACAAAGCGGCGCGACACTGGATGCTGCGCGGCGCGACAAAATACTAAAGAAGTCATTATAATCAGTGATGCTGTGTACACTGGATGCTGCGCGGTGCGACAAAATACTAAAGAAGTCATTATAATCAGTGATGCTGTGTACACTGGATGCTGCGCGGCGCGACAAAATACTAAAGAAGTCATTATAATCAGTGATGCTGTCTACACTGGATGCTGGACGTGCGACAAAATACTATAGAATTCATTATAATCAGTGATGCTGTGTACATCGGACGCGAGCGGCGCTACAAAATACTATAGAATTCATTATAATCAGTGATGCTGTATACACTGGATGCTGCGCGGCGCGACAAAATACTATAGAATTCATTATAATCAGTGATGCTGTGTACACTGGATGCTGCGCGGCGCGACAAAATACTAAAGAAGTCATTATAATCAGTGATGCTGTCTACACTGGATGCTGCGCGGCGCGACAAAATACTAAAGAAGTCATTATAATCAGTGATGCTGTGTACACTAGATGCTGCGGCGTGACAAAATACTAAAGAAGTCATTATAATCAGTGATGCTGTCTACACTGGATGCTGCGCGGCGCGACAAAATACTAAAGAAGTCATTATAATCAGTGATGCTGTGTACACTGGATGCTGCGCGGCGCGACAATCCCCCGTCAGAAAACTGCTGCCGCGTTCGGTTTATGACGTACTGACACATGTCAAATGATTTTCAGCGTTCGCTTTATCGCGTCCAGTGTAGGCAGGCTTTAGCTGTTGCAGCACGTCTGGTGTAGACACGGTGTTACTCACCTATCGAGAAGAAACAAAGCAACCTCGGCGTCCGATCGCAGGCCTTCTGCTCCTTGAGTTCCAGCACTGGATATCTGATCCGATATATATATACGGATCCTACTTCTAGCCTTATCGTTCCGCAGAAGTTTTCCTCTTTTGTTTTTTATCCACCATCTCTATCTTTCTGTCGCTCGACTGTTCACTGAACGCTCTCTCCTCCACATCATGAGTAGACACGCCCCTTACTGCTGATTGGCTACAAGTTTATTTTAGTACTCGGCCCCGACTCAGTTTTCTAAAACGTTTTAGAAAAATTACATCCCTCACCTTTAAAGTTGACTCATCAGTTTCTGTGGAATACGCAGTTTTCCAGTTCAAAGGTTCACAAGCAAGACATGCAAAAGACACACATTGACACAAACCAATGCTCACACATGCATTTAATAGCATTCTATTCACACTCATCATTTCTGTAGACATGTCTATTTACTACTTTTTATTTGACTCAAACTATAATATAGTCACAATGACAAAGCAAAACAAGTAAAAGAAATGCAAAATGTTAAAGATGAAATGTTAAAAAATCATGGTGATGACTAATATAAATATGCAGCCTATTTTCTTTTCCTGTATTTTTCACAAATATTATCTTCAATTTACAACTTTCCCTTCATTAAAACCTTTTTATAATAATTATATTATTTTGTCGATGTAATTGTATTTAATGGTTCCTATATTTTTTTCGAAATTCTTAAATTTTATTATAAATTATAATTATAATGGATTTTAAATCCAACCATTAATTGAACTATTTCCCCTTCAGTTCCTGGTGAAATGCAGTGCTTCTGAATATGTGTGAGAGGTTAGAGTTCGTCAAGGGTTTATGATGTCTAGTTCTTCATTAAGAGGATTGATCTGCTCAGTTGCTCAGGTAATGGGATTTCCCAGCAGAGCTCAGGATTGTGATACAGACACGCTTCTTTACAGCACCTTTTATCTCTTTATTCCCCGCTGAAGATGAACAACACCCCTCTGTTTTTAACATGGGAATTGCATGCTGGGAAACAGAGTCCATAAAGCAGTGTAGTTTTTCTGTTTGTTTGATGGTATTCACACAATAATGAAAACAGGACACATTTTAGCCCAAAAGAGATTATATTCAAAATATTTAAACACAAATTGTCATTAGTGCAGTGCATCCAGATGGTTTACTTCAAAGTTGTTTTTGTAATTCCTGTTATTGCCAGAGCTGATTCTCATTACTGTAATTCAGTTTTGTCCTTTTCCCACCATTATACTGACCTAGTCTGATTACTGTGCATTGTTGTTGCTCGTCTATATGAGTTATTGTTATAGTAAGTATTCTGTGAATATTGTGATGTTGATTTATTCCAAGCATTCTGCGTCTCATCTTCTGTGTCTCTTCACATGTCCTGAAGAACGTCCTGATTGTGGAGGTACGTCTGTCTGGATAAACTCACTCTCAGTCACTTTAATATCCTTTCAAATAAATAAAGGCCTTTCAGAAGCTATATAGCAGATTATTTTTGATATGCTTGAACATTTCAGAGGTCAGTCAATCATGTACCATTTTGTGCCTCTGTCTATTCAAGCAAAAAAGCGGCATTCATTTCATGTGACTATGGGGTCGTTTTTAGTCTTAATTGACATTTTTGCTAGCTTGCCGCTTTTAATGATGCCATACATGCCCTACATTTCCTTTTGTACATTTGTTTTCAATGCATTTGATCTTATTTGTTCACAGTCTGATACAGCTACAAAAGTGCAAAAGTACAACATTAAAATGTCTGCAAAAATAGGGGCCTACATTTAAATCAATCATATTTGCATGTGTAAATATTTTCTAATATAATACTGTTCAAACATGTGCATTATTACTTATTTTATTTATTTTTTGTTAAAAGAAATGGTTACACTTTAGTAAAGGGACCGATTCTCACTATTAACTAGTTGCTTATTAGCTTGACTGTTATTAACATGTTGGCTGTTTATTAGTACTCATAAAGCACATATTGTGCATGACCATATTCTACATCCCTAATCCAACCCAATACCTAAACTACAACTACCGCACTAACTATTAATAAGCAGCCAATTAGGAGTTTGGGGCAAAAGTTGTAGTTAATGGTTTGTTAACAACATGAATTGAACCTTAAAATAAAGTGTAACAACTATATAATACTTTTATTCAACAAGGATGCATTAAATTGATCCAAAGTGACAGTAAAGACTTTGTTACAAAGGATTTTTATTTCAAATAAATGCAGTTCTTTAAATATTATATATTTTAGCAGCAAAATTATTTTCAACAATAATATAATACGAATTGTGAAATCTCACTATTCTATTTTTAGTTTAAAAATGCAACATGGGTGAGCAAGAGACTTCAAAAAACGTTTTATTTATTTACAGAGCCCAAAGTTTTCTATAATAATATAATAGTTTTGATATTATATCAATGAATTAAAGTTGTTTGTGATTTATGGATTATGATGATTATCTTATGGAGTACAGTAATATCTGATAAGACATATAACAGTGAACACACATGTTTTATTGTTTATTTTATGCCTTTGCGACGTGATGATTTCATGCGATGCCAAGATGGCTGGAGTCCTGTTAAGTGTGCTTCTCAAGCTGACGGTGAGTGACCGGCTTCATCTCCGTGTCTTTCCTCCCTCAGGCCATCGTGGACACTGGAAAGACCATGAAGACACTGCTGGATCACGTTGAAGCCTTCAGGCCCAAGATGATCAAAGTAGCTGGGTGAGTCCCCAGACGTATGATAGACCAGTACAGGCCTGAGCGCTGCGTTTGTGGAGTCCCCTTCTTTAGCCAGTCAGTGCAGCAGTGTGTGTGAATGTTTTCTGAAGAAAGCTTGCACAGAAGTGTTTATGGGGGCTCGTTTTGTGTCTGTCACAGTTTGCTGGTGAAGCAGGTGCCCAGTGGGACAGGATATCTGCCAGACTGTAAGTGATGATCTAATGCAAATGTATGTGCATAATATTGTACCAAATATAATGGATAATATACTTTTAACCCTATAAAGCTGTTACTCTTAGAGTAAAATGTCCACCTTCAGCTTGTGGTTCATGTGTCTTTTTGCTGTGAAATCTTTACTAATTGTTGTAAAGTAAACATAATAACCTTTTATATTGTTAGTATATTTCAGGACGAAAACTTACTGGACTGAAGCATTTGCTTGAATATCCATATATATAATTTTTAGAAAATAATGTTAAAATGCAAGTATCAAATATGATCCATCAGGCATTCGAGGAACATTTATTTGTTCATCTCTCAATTGTCATTTTATTGCATTACATAATATATTTTTTGCTAATAAAAACTATACTGATTTGATCATATCCTCTTACTAAGACATTTTATTAGGAGATATAGAGTGACAGCTGATATTGAAGGGGTCATGTGATGCGATTTCAAGTTTTGCTTTCTCTTTGGAGTGTAACAAGCTGTTCCTGTATAGATGAGATCCCTGAAGTTGCAAATACTAAAGTCTCAAAACCAAATATATATTATTTATAAAAGTTAAGACTCTGTCGTGCCCCCCTAAAATGGCTCATTCAGACACGCCCCCACATGTCTACATCACGATGTGGAAATATTTACATAATTCCGCCCAAATGTTCACGCAAAGAAAGAAGGCGTGGTTTCAGTAACGCAGTAGTGTTGATGCAGTCATGACATGGAGACACTGTGTTTCTAGGCGAAAACAAAGGCACTTTATTTGGCCTCCGAAAGTAGATGCATTTAGGAATCATTATGATTACTTACAACAGAACAGCAACGCATTTTATGGACAACAGTTTCGTGAACCTAGGAGACGAGGTAATTCTGACTTTACTATGACCATCTGGCACTTATTTTTGTTATTAGTTTAAGTATTTGCTATTGACTGTTTAAATGCCGAATGTTGCGCGTAAATGTGTGTGTGTGTGAGAGAGAGAGAGAGAGAGAGAGAGAGAGTCACAGCTTCAGCATCATGGGTGTGGGTGTGCGTGCGCTTGCGTGTGTGAGAGTCACAGCGCAGTGTCGTTAGAGTGTGTGTGTGTGTGAGAGAGAGAGTCACAGCTGCAGCATCGTGTGTGTGTGTGTGTGTGTGTGTGTGTGTGTGTGTGTGTGTGTGTGTGTGTGTGTGTGTGTGTGTGTGTGTGTGTGAGAGAGAGTCACAGCTGCAGCATCGTGTGTGTGTGTGTGTGTGTGTGTGTGTGTGTGTGTGTGTGAGTGAGTGTGAGAGAGCGCAGCATCGTGTGTGTGTGTGTGTGTGTGTGAGAGGGAGTCTGTCATGCGACTCTGTTCCCCTCTCGGGCTTGAACTGATGCTAAAACGAAGGACATCAATAACTTTCTTTACTATAATTTTGAAAGCTAAAGTTCCAGATTATGGAAAGGAGGCGTTATATTTTCGATGCGGCTTGTGGTGTTCGGCCAATCACAATGCACTGGGCCAGTTGGCCAATCAGAGCAGACTGCGCTTGTCGGAAGAGGGACTTTGTAGAAAACGAAGCAGAGGCGGGGCATAGAGGACCTACAATAATGTACAGTATTTTAAAAAAAAAATTTTTTGAACAATAAAACACGTCAACATATTCTGTTACACAAAATACACGGAATAATGATCTTTAAAAAAAGCATTGTATGACCCCTTTAATATGCATTTTATATAAGTATTTTGCCATACTGTTATAAAATCTCATTGATTTACATTACAATCAGAAATTCATCTTACTTTTTTGTCCATATAATTATCAACAACTGCTCAAAACTGCATATTTTTGAAACAGCCTGATGTATCAAATATGATATTCAACACGTGCAAACCTTTTTATGTTGTCTTTTAAACTTTTTCAATAGACTGTTCCATTTCAAAAAATAAAAAATTCCACTATTATTTCATATGTCAGGCTTTACAGGGTTAAGAGCTTTGTTGTCTGATTTTTCCCTCAAAAACATTAGCCTGAAACATCAAGACGCCCCAAACACAGATTAACATTTCCATTTCATTCACATGTGATATTTGTTCCAGATGTTGGATTTGAGATCCCCAATCGTTTTGTGGTCGGCTATGCCCTGGATTACAACGAATACTTCAGAGATCTCAATGTAAGAGCCTGTTTATCAACATTTAAACTGTGACTGAAATTGACATCTTGATAGGTTCATTCAGTCTGTAAAAGTGTACTCAAATGTTTATCACTCCTGTCAAAGAGCTTTATGAAGTTTCATGTGAGAATATCCCAGACGAAGGACTCGCCCCGTGTCTACATATTCCACAGTCTGGCCGTGACAACTGGTGTGAGCTCAGCGGCTCGAGAAACATGTGCAGAACTTCTCTTTGAAGCAGAAGCGAGTTTGTTTGCTAATACTGCAGTGACGTATTACTGAGCCCAGCCTGTAATGTCTACCCAAAGCGTGAAATGACAGACAGCATTAGCACTGCGAGAATTAGGGAGGAAAAGTCTCTCGCAGCTGCACGGTTGTCCATTTGGAGGCCTGGTTGCTAGGGGTAATTGAGCTGATGTGAAAAATGACACCCACTTCAGAGAATGCCACGGGCCGTTCAACTCAATTATCCAGCAATCTAGGATCCATCTCTCACATGCATACATCATACACCCTAGCCCCGCTCTGAAATCTAGTGAGCTGCCGACAGCATTTTCAGGCATCATAGGAACACTCACGACATGATGTCTTGTAAGCACGATGTAGTTTTAAAGTAAATCCAGTAATATTATGACATATCATTGCAATTTACAATAACTGTAAATCGTTTTAATGTATTTTAAATTATTATCTATTTTGTGATGTTATCATGCTGAATTTTCAGCATCATTACTCCAGTAATCAGTGTCACGTGATCCATCAAAAAATCATTCTAATATGCTGATTTGCTGCTCAAAAACATTTTTGATCATGATCAATTTTGAAATAGTTGTGCGTAATATTTTTGTGTGGAAAAGGGTGTATTTTTCAGGTTTCTTTAATAAATGGAACGTTAAAAGAACAGCTTTTAATTAAAATAGATTGTTTTGATCAATTTTAATGTGTCCTTGATAATAAAATATTAATTTCCTTTTTTTTAAATGCATACACGTAAAATACATACCTGGCCTGCAATAAAATGCACAAATATATATAAATAAATGGGCCCCATGAATATTTAAATATAGATTATCGTTAAAAAGAGTATTTTTATTCAGGAAAGACAATCTTACTGAATGCAAACTTTAAAAGGTAGTGTAATTCAATTATAAAAAATAAATACATTTTAAAATAATCAAAATAAAACACTTGGTGAAGAAGAAAAATATTTTATTAATACAATTGTATTTGATTAAATACATGTGATTTGGTCATTAAATGGCAACAGATGTGTTAAATTAAGGAAGTAATTTCTCAAAGGGAATTTCAAGTAAATATTTTAGGGGGTTCAGTTGACAAAGTCTGGAATCTCTTATCAATACCCAAAAGTACTGATAAAGTTCAGTCTAATTAAAATTGTAGACTGTTTTACAAATTGGTGTTTTTTTATGCGTGTTAATGAATTGCGTTCATTAGTATGGCTTACGGCCATACCACCCATGGCGCCGATCTGGTCTGATCTCGGAAGCTAAGCAGGGTCGGGCCTGGTTAGTAGACCGCCTGAGAATACAAGGTGCTGTACGCTTGACTCGGAGAGGGGATGGGTGCCATCGAGTCAATAAATAAGCCCACTGAAAGACATGATCCCCTACGAGCGAATCGGTTAAGGGATTAAATAAAATAAAAATTAATTGTATTGTTAGCTTAGCAACATGCTAACACCAAACTCTACTGAAATCAACCAAGAGTGAAGGATCTTCATGTGACGAGTGCTTTTTGTGAGACATAATTGATGTCTGTAGAGTGGGTTTTTACTTTGTCTTTCAGTTTGGAAATCAGCTTCCCCTGATAACCAAGCCTGCTTTGTTAATGGATTTCGGTTTTCATCTAGCTATCTTTGTACATTTCTGCACTCGTGATGTGCTTAGCATGCAGTGGTTCTCTTGAGAGCTTACTACGATCTCTCTCTCTCTCTCTCTCTCTCTCTCTCTCTCTCTCTCTCTCTCTCTCTCTCTCTCTCTCGCTCTCTCTCTCTCTCTCTCTCTCTCTCTCGCTCTCTCACACTCTCTCTCTCGCTCTCTCTCGCTCTCTCTCGCTCTCTCACACTCTCCTCGCTCTCGCTCTCGCTCTCTCTCTCTCTCTCTCTCTCTCACACACTCACACTCTCTCTCACACTCTCTCTCTCTCTCACACTCTCTCTCTCTCGCTCTCTCTCTCTCTCTCACACTCTCTCTCTCTCTCTCTCTCTCTCTCTCTCTCTCTCTCTCTCTCTCTCTCACACTCTCTCTCTCTCTCTCTCTCTCAGCACATCTGTGTGATCAGTGACCGAGGGAAACAGAAATACAAGATCTGAAGAAGATGATCTCACTCATATATGAGCGTCTGAAGGCTGACTGGAGGATGGAAGACGTCCGTGGATCTCACACAATGTGTTATCAAACACCTTTATCCAAAAGAGATCTCCTGTTCTCCTCCTCGTGTTCGATATGGACCGGTTTCACTGGTTAGAAATGAAGTACTGGGTTACAACTTCACTCATGTACCCTATGCATGCAGTAGTAAGCAGAAATAGCATACTAACTACTACTCTCACTGTAATATATATGTTAGTATGCTATTTAGACATTAAATTGTTGACCAGATGTTTTATAGAATTAGTTTATTTAGAACGTGATGAATGAAAACAGAATTAACATTTTTGAGTGAACTGTTCACTCAAGTGTGTCTCATTTTAACAAGTGGCCATCATAATAGGGTGCTGTTACAATGCAAATATGAATTGTGTTCCGTTCAGTAATGGAAAGCTGTTAACTTTATACTTTTAATTAATAATACACTGATTATTCACCAGCAGAAGCTATAATATGTGAACTACAGCTTAAGAAACTGTTGGCAAACTTTTGTGGAAGTTTACATTTATGTGAATTGTATACATTTGATCATATTTCCATGTAACGACATTAAAATTGTATGCATTTGTGTTCATCACTTATGTCATTATCCACTTTTCTGTTTTGAGCAATAGATATGAGAGCCTGCTTGTTTGGTCATGGATGACTTTCTGTGGTATTGTTACCTGTTCACACACCACACACACACACAATGGGATGAAGTGGAACAGAGTTTGCCTGGGTGTGTGTTATGTAAGCGGTCTGTTGTTCATTGTTTTCTCTGCCCAGCCTCTTCTGCTCGTGTTCAGTGCAGGTAAATTACGTGTTTCTGTCGGATATATTGTCCAGTTTCAGGTGTATCTGCGGTGCAAGCACCCTTAAGTCATGCACAACAGGTATGAACGTAATATCAGGTTCATATTTGTGACGGTGCTCTTTGGAAAACTCTGATGTTGGCTTGACAAAGCATTGCTTGATCTTAAAAGGCCTTGAAGTAAGCTTGTGTAGACCTTGCGTCATTTGAATGCTTTAACTCTTGACCCGGAAAAGATACAAGATTTTTTTATTCATAGTTTTTATTAAAGAATGAATTTATTAATCCCAGATTTCTTTTTTTTTTAGTTACACGTTTCCTATTTCAGTTTATTTTATACCCAAGTATGTATGGAGTACCAACAGGTGTTAAAAATATGTTTAGTAAAATTAACTCTAAAGTTATATATATTTAGTCGTTTCTCCATGTCTCACTCACTTTCTGAACAAAATGTTGTTGATAAATATGAAATGTATGCATATTGCAGCATGAAAAATTCATGAGATTTTATGAGAATAAAATGTATTTATTTGAAAACGTTTCAGAGCAATAAATGTTGTTTTGATGTTTTATTACAAATAAATATGTAGCGTTCATACATGTGTACTGTTTTTGTTCAATCATGAGTTATAATGCAAAGGAATTTAATTAAATTACATTAGCTCTAACGTGTTTAATACTGGTAATTCTAAGATGATATGTTCTTTTAAATTTCATACAATTCAATTCAATATTCAAATGACATTCCTAATCAATGTTGAGAAAAATATGTATGAATTTTACAGCATAAGCTTTAGGTTTTTTCAGGTTGAATTTTCAAAATTCTAATTCTAAAATTCAATTTTTCAAGACAAAGGGGAAATGCAGAAATAACATGAATCATGGTAACATTCAAACCTTTGAATTTTTCACATTCTCTATTTAATAAGAAGTTGCTGATCAGATACAACATGGATTTAATAATAACAAAAAAAGCATTTTATCTGTATGACCAAGAATGACGGTTTTTAAGAGCAAGTTTGTTACAGTCAAAGAAGTAGTTGCATACATAAAATTGCAGAAATTACTGCTTTACCAAAAAGATTCACAAATATGTAGAAAAAGATGAGAACAGCTTTTGTCTTCATTCTATGGAACTGGGGTTGTTGACTACATACATCTTTCAGATGAAAAGCCATATTGTGAGGTGTGTGTGAATGATGTGAGCGTGTGTGGATGTCCTGCGATTGTTTTACCACATAGACCAGCTTTGTAACAATCTGTCCATCACGGACTGCGAGCCCTAGTTCAAGACTCGGTTAGTACAGTGCAATGACTTGATATGTATGGCCATTAAGGCCCTCAAAATATCAGGGTGAATGACTCACTGGCTGCTGTCCATGTCATTAGATTTCCACTGTGTTTAACAGATGGCAACAGACTTTATGGGGTGAAGGCATCCTTTGACTTGTCAAACCAAAATCTCATTAATGAAGTCATTAATGAAGCCATCACCACTACTATAAAGTTATATATATTTAGGCTCCATGTCACACTCACTTTCTGAACAAAATGTTGTCCTGTCAAAATGAGTTGTTTATGGTACTATTGTTCAGCATGAATTCATGAGATTTTATGAGAATAAAATGTATTTCTGTTTGATCTGCAAACAATATATGTTCAATGAATCATGGTAACATTCAAACTTTATAAATCACAGTGCTCAAATTGTGAATCAGATACAACATGGATTGTAATTATAACAATATGCACATTTTATAAATATAATGCATGGTGTTTGATTTAGCTTAAGTTTGTTACAGTCAAATAAACAAGTAGTTGCATACATAAAATTGCAGAAATTACTGCTTTACCAAAAGATTTACAAGGTTTGTCTGCAGATGCATAAGAACACTTTTGTCTTCATTCTGGTGTGCTGAACTGGGGCTCTATTTGACTCGTTTAGCAGTGCATGTGTAATTGTGTGTGTGTGTGTGTGTGTGTGTGTGTGTGCAGCAGATTTCTAATTTAGTTTAGAACTTGGTATTAAAAAGACCAGGATTTATGATATGAAGGGACAAAAATCAACTTGATTGAAGGCCATGAGACAAAAGTAAAAGTTGCATTATATCCAACTATATTATATTAAAATGTATTACATACATTTTTCTATTATAAATATTTTATAATATTTTTTATCAAATTTACATCGTTTTTTTTACATTTCAATGTGAAAATAAAACCAAAAATTAGAAATGAACATGAAATGTTTAATGAAGCCTATCATAGCTTCTTCGTTGCTCGGGGCTCTAGAGGCCATTCATATAAGTGCTTTGACTGAGATTCCTGTCAAAATGAGTTGTTTACTGGTACTATTGTTCATAGTATTTGAACAAAATCCTAAATGCTTTTAATTTCTGTTTGATCTGCACACAAAGAATATATTCCTAAATGCATCCAACTTTATAAATCAAAGTGCATCTTAAATTCAAGTGAACAGTGTGAACATGCTATTCAATATTGTAATTATCACAATATGCACATTTGCTAATACAGATAGATATGAATAGATAGATAGATAGAATAGATAGATAGATAGAACAATAGATAGATAGATATAGATAGATAGATAGATAGATACTGCAGTTAGAGATAGATAAGATAGATAGATAGAGGTGTTTGATAGATAGATTGGAGAGATGTGTAGATAGAGATAGATAGATAGATAATAAATGAGGCACCAGATTTCTAGATAGATAGAACAGATAGATAGACCAGATTTATAGATATGATAGGGACAGACAGAAATCAGACTTGATTGAAGACATGAGACAAAAGTAGATAGTTGCATTATATCCAACTAGATATATTAAAATAGATAGATAGATAGACTAGATAGATAGATATAGATAGATATTTTTATCAAATTTACTTAGACATTTCAATGTGAAAATAGACAGACCAGAAAATTAGAAATGAACATATGATAGATAGATAGATATGCAGATTCTTGCCAGATAAATAGGTGGGCGGACAGATATCCTGGAGTGGGCAATTGTTGTTGGGGAGCTGTGGTGGTAGTAGATAGATTGATAGATAGCACACATTTATATTATACAGTCTTTTTACACTTATCTACTCCAGATAGATATAGATAGATAGATAGATTGCATAGATAGATAGATAGATAGATAGACTTTTAGATAGATTGATAGATAGATAGATAGATAGATAGATAGATAGATAGATAGATAGATAGATAGATAGTAGTAGATAGATAGATAGATAGCCAATCAGAATACTGCAATTTTACTGGTGTTATTTTGTGATTGGTCGGGCATTGTACTCGAACTTCTCAACACAGAGCCCGCCTCAGATTGCTTTTAATCAATACACAAATCGTAAAAATGAGTCACGCTGTCTTTACCTACATTCTGATTGGGTGGGCAAGACAGACCACCCCTGCCCATGCCTACAGCCGGCCCTGGTGATATGGCATATTGGGCCTTTTGTTTGGCGAATTTAAATTAAATTTCTTCAGAACATTTGCCACAGACTGACACATCCGGTTGTTTTTGGAACAGATACATCTGTGTTTTTGAACTCTGTTAGTTTGAAAGCATATAATGGACAGATCACTTTAATAGCTTACACATAATACTAATTTCAATTCAGCTTATCGTGATTCCCTTGGCCATATAACGATTCATTTCAACATCGAAGCGTCTACCCCTGAAGACTTTGCACACTTTGCTCTCATGCGGACTTCTTTTGGCCCTGAGCTTCATACCATGTATCTCTCACATCCTTTACCCCATAGATTTACTACAGTATCAAACAATGCTTTTATCTGTTATGTGACCATGAGGAACTAGCTAAAGCTATAATAAGAATTAAAGCCCAGCACCTACTTTGTGTCCAGTCTCCACCCAAATTAAAGTACACTCCCACCATCTGTAAAGTTGGTTTCAAGGATGTGAGTCATGGCATATTTTGTACTCAAGTTTCCTGTTACAGGGGTGTAGAAGTGGTGCATTTCTGTAATGTGTCATTTCTGGCCTCTAATTAAAGATAGACAGTGTATTGTGTATTTGACTGGAGGTTGGAGGATTCTCTGTCTAGACTGGATACTTCAGGAAATGACAAAAGTATTTAATGTTGCCTCCTTGAATGTCTGATAGCTATGCGGAGAGACGAACAGGCAAAAGAACAGGCCAGAACTCAACAAACAGACTGTAAATATGTATTTTCCTTCAGTCTAAAATCACTCACCAACCTTGATGTGCAAATGTATCTAACACCTCCTATGATGATGTAAACCAGCAAACTTCCTCGCGTATATACAAGTACACTGAAAAAGAATTGTACATTAGTAACATATAACCAGCATTCATTTGTAAATATATTCCCCTTATATAGATGATTTACTGCTCAAATAACACACTTTACAGTAGCAATATAGCAATCATACCTCAGAAGTATTAGGCTTGTAAGCTATTGTAGTCTTTATTGCACTATAATTAGCAAGTATTACCAGGTATAATAAATTAAACACTCATTCATTTGAAATAGTTTTGCAGTTTATAATAATTGTAATTGTGTATATAATTTGTCCAAAATATCAAATATGCTTATTTAAATAGAGTAAAAAAGCATAGTGGCTTCACTGGCTAGATATATACACAGTACAGACTGACTTACTGGAGTACATTTGACAAGAAAATACTATTTTAGTCTTTCTGCTTCAAAATGTCATGTTTAATCATATGTGTTTCTTTATAATTAATAGTAATTTTGATTCATATACTACCATTCAAAAAATTGGGCTCTGTAAAAAATTTTTACTATTTTGGAAAGAAATATTTTATGCTCATCTGCTGCAATTGATCAAAAGTACAGCAAAAGCAGTAATATTGTGAAATGCTGTAACTAAATAATAAAGATAACTTATTCCGGCATCCAATTACTTCAGTCTTATTATTACTCCATGCTGATTTTCAGCTCAAGGAACATTTCTTATTATTATCAATGTTGCAAACAGATGTGCTACTTTATATTTTTGTCCAAAGAATATAATTTTTCAGGATTCTTTGAAAAGTAGAAAGTTCAAAAGAGCCGAGTTTGTTTAAAATAGTATTTTCATAACAATATTAAAAGTCTTTGCTGACACTTTTGATCTATTTAATGCATAATTTCTGATAAAAGTATTTTTTCCCCTCACCAAAAATGATACAAATCTTGTATCGCTGAGGAGATTTGTGCAATTACTTTTGTAAGCAGCCAGACTTATGATTTGTGTATTTCAAACAATGGACAATTCAAATTGGCCTCATATATAAGGACCAGATTATCATACACACTTGGGCTCTTTTGACCTGGGCCGGCCAAACAGCTGCATAGCAACACACTAAAAACCCCTCACAATACCTTAGCAACCACATGCGCAATGACAATGCCACATGGTAAGCAAGACCAAAATCTAGTTTATATGGATCCTCATCTACGTGGCTTTCACAAAACCAAGAAAGGAAATAAGGAGCACACAAAGGCAACATGAAGCTGCTGTCCTGATTGTCCCTGATGTTTAGTTTTGTTCTCATAATTTGCCAGATAAATAAAAGTGGGGCATTGATAAAGAGCCTGGACATTCACAATAGAAGATGGGCGGCGCCGTCAAGCCTTATTCATACACCTGACATATGACTCCAGCATTTAAATAGCAAAGAGGAAGTTTCTGTGTGCTGGGAAAACAAAGCGTCCCGCTCTCTGTTGGGTTGTTTAACCACAGTTTTTGTTGGGTTTGTTCACTATTTCCAAGCACAGGCCGTCTCTGAGGTGAATATGAAGTGATCTGCTGTTCACAGCCTTAAAAAAAAACTGTAGTAAACAAAGCTGTGTCCTTCCACGTTGTAATAAAGGCAGGTTAATCCAAATATGATATTAGTAATCTAATCTCTGTGGGAGTCACATATGTCTAAAAGACTTCCCAAACACACACTCTTGCTTTTTATGCGCTGTTTAAACTGAATTAGAACAGACCCCATCTAAACAAAGATGGACACTGTTTCTGTTTTCTGGTTATAACTGGCAGGCGTATTTCTAAGTTGGTCACAAGGAGGACATGCAGCTGACTGACATTCTTCCTGGGATGGCTGCTTCCCGAGAGAGCGTCTGCCGCGGCTCGGGATCCGTTTCAGATCCGACTGAATTCTCTGAGCTGGGAAGTATTGTGAAAGTCTCTGGTCAGGACGACCTCGGAACAAAGGCCACCCAATCCCTGAAACAGGTGGCCCCTTCGGCTGGCCGTGAATGAAAGGAACATTTGTGCGCGCCTCTAGAAACTGAACACTTTTCACAGGGCTCTCTTTTCAAGTTATCGCCCGCTCTCTCTTTCTCTCTCTTTCTCTCTTTGTGTTTCTGAATATGTAAAAGCACTTATTTCCATCTAACTTAACCAATATTTTATTTCATCATATCAAATTTCTATCTATCTATCTATCTATCTATCTATCTATCTATCTATCTATCTATCTATCTATCTATCTATCTATCTATCTATCTATCTATCTATCTATCTATCTATCTATCTATCTATCTATCTATCTATCTATCTATCTATCTATCTATCTATCTATCTGTGTGTCTATCTGTCTGTTCAAGACAAATTTATCCAAAGTGACAAAAAAGGTACAAAAGCTGTCTGGTGTGACCACCATTTGCCTCACGCAGTGCAACACATCTCCTTCATAGAGTTGATCAGGTTGTTGATTGTGGCCTGTGGGATGTTGGTCCACTCCTCTTCAATGGCGGTGCGAAGTTGCTGGATATTGGCAGGAACTGGAACACGCTGTCGTATACGCCGATCCAGAGCATCCCAAACATGCTCAATGGGTGACATATCCGCAGAGTATGCTGGCCTTGCAAGAACTGGGATGTTTTCAGTTTCCAGGAATTGTGTACAGATGCTTGCATCATGGGGCCGTGCATTATCATGCTGAACATGAGGTGATGGTCGTGGATGAATGGCACAACAATGGGACTCAGGATCTCATCACGGTATCTCATTTTGTGCATTCAAAAAAACATTAAAACTCTTACTGTTATATACAGTTATATTACTGTATATACAGAAAAATGCTTCTTAAAATAATATTGTAGTATGATATGACAAGATGAATTGTGCATATCACTTATATTCTGCTAAACACTGACACTGATTTAAGCGCACTGGGATTGCAATTAGATGATGGATGCAGTGTGGTGAAGCGCTGTGAGATTGTGAGCATAGCTGCCGCTCCTCTTGCGTCCGCTTGTGGGACACAGTGTGTGTGTGTGTGTGTGTGTGTGTGTGTGTGTGTGTGTGTGTGTGTGTGCAGACATTCCACAGCCACTGCCAACCGCATGCCAAAACTGCCCGACCCTGCTTTGAACCGGGCCAACATGTGACTCCAGTAATCCAGACAAACAGTTGTATTTGTGAGAGAGAGAGACAGAGAGAGCAAGCATTTGAGGGATTTTGTTCATAGACAGGAGTATATAATTATCCTAGATTGTCATTGTCAATGCAATTGTTGACAGATGTATATCATTTAAAAGTATGCTCCGTTGGTCAAGAATAAAATTATAATGCACGCCGACTGATTGGAGTATCTATACATAAAATACCTATACCAATGACTTTATGAAAAGGCTACCTTGTATAAATTGCAAATATTTAACAGTGTCCAGTAATTTAGGTTGGTTTTGTGGGAAGAGTACCACAAACAGTTTATTGTATTGTCGGCTCAAACTGTGTCACAGGGTGAGATATAAACAGCAGCACTGTCCATTTTTTGTGTTTCGAGACAAAATGTCCTAACAAGACGTTCCATCCCACACCATTGCTCCATTTGTTCTGTTAGCATCTGACAACTCAACAAAGATGGGAGGACAACATGTCCCCGTGAGTATAGAGTCTGTCGACTTTAACCCTCATCTTCTGTTTAGGATCATAAAAAATACTTGAACTGTTGGGTTGATGCTTCATGACTTTTACTAATCCTATGAGAAATTATTCTAAACAAACTTTACATTTCATAACATGCAGCAAGTGTTTTAGAGACAAGTACACATGAATACATTACTATGAATTTCTACTAAGATTATCTTATTTGTGTAAACAATGTAGTGGTCAAGTTTCAGTCATTTTATTTGATCAACTTGGCTCTGAAAACCTGCTATACTGGATACAAATGTATTATAGTTTGCTAATACTAAAACATTAGTATTTTTTTTTTTAATTCAGCTAGTAGCCAAAATGTATATTTTTTATCTCAACTTGATGTAGTAAACATAACTATAATAATAAAAACTATAAGACATATTCAAAATAAATAAATAAAGTCAAAATACAACAAACTTGCTAAAACGTTAGCTGAAATTAAATTAAAACTGTATATATATATATATAATAATGATTCACATATAACTTCAAACTATAATGTTATCTCAGTGGTACTAAAATAATACTGAATGGATAACATTACTGTTACATTTCTAAAAAGTGCCTATTTTGCTGCACATCAGCACTTCAAAAAATATTAAACTATTCATAAAACGCTAGATATGTTAAGAAAAAATTTGAGGAGTGAGAAATAAATAAAAAAAATATATTTTTTAAAAGTGATTTGATAGAGATAACAGATTGTTTAAGGAAAATAGAATTTGTAACAACGCAAATGATTGGCTGAAATTTAAACGCGAAGTGTTAGGAAGGATCTGATTGGATGTGGGCTCCCTCAGCTAGAGAAGGGTGGCGTTTCCAAGGATTCCGTGTGCGCTCGAGCCCCGATCCAACGAGTGCCGCGCGCGTGTGTGCGTCGAGTTGGACCGGGGAATAGGAAAACTTTCGTACTGTTTTTATTCATCAAAACACTCGGATTGAGGACAAGACTCGGAGCTATCCTGTCGCTTAGACAGTTCTGACGAATTAATGAGTTTTTGGTGCGCAATGGGCGTTTACGGCGTTACATCAGTGCTTTATTCCCAACAGGTAGGTGCTGGCTAGCCATTACAATACCAGTTAGCCTTTACTTTGTTTTGCTAGCTACTCATGCTAACCAGAGCCCAAGATTTTGTATATCCCTCAAAACACTCAAACTTCGCCCAACACGTGACGGGCTTCATGTGTTCGCTCGTTAAAATGAAGTTTGACACTTTTAAAGTGTATATAAAGAGAGTCGGTTGTGTTTGAGGACACGACATCAATTCACCGCAGAAAGTTTGCAGCGCTGTTAGCCGTTCACACACCAGTTGAGTCTGACCACACCACATCAAACCACGCTTACAATCCGATTAGACGCTTTGTCCAGGGTTATCATTATATTTTAAACAGATTAAACTTGTTTTATTAGCTCGTGTGTTGTGATACATCTGAGTGAAAAAAATGTGAGGCGCATGTGGCACACGGGAAAGACTCGCGCTTTGCTGGAATAAGCGATTTTTAGGGCGTTTATATTGGCCTTAGTCTATTGGTTAATGCGGTTAACGGGATTACTTTAATGCACCTGTCAAAAAAAAACAGAACAAATCGGAAACCGCGTCTTTAGATATCTGAAAGCGTGCAGATAACTTTGAATTGATTACAGAGAAGTTATAACGTTAGTGTAATTTCGCTCTGAAGATTAAAAATAGATTTGTCACTTAAAAAAAAATGTAAAAGTTGTCAAAAATATAAACATTAACCTAAAGTGCTATATTATGATGTCAGATAATAATTTTGTAAATAAGTGTATCTGAATGTTTTTGCATGTTTAATTAAAATATCAAATATGTTTTTTTTTTTATCCTCCAGGGTCTTTTACCCAAACATGTGGAAAACCAAATCCAGTTGGATATTGAATTGTGATCTTGGAGCTGATTTGAGGAGACTTCTCTAGATGTGGGCTGCAGCGGTGAAATGATGGCAACACATTGGAGGAATTCAGGCGATGAGGAAGAGCAGGGTCCACACTGCGAGGTGAGATCCGTGGTTTATCCTACTGGGTTGCTCATTGAAGGAAAATCCCCGGATCATGGATCATCGTAACCTTTTGGGATATATCAGCCTAGATCTGTGACTCTGACTAATAGGCTAATGCCAGTTGTGTCGATTGAGATGATCTACCGTCCATAAATGTTTCTAACCAGTCAGGAATGATTATTTTTATAGAAAATTATGTAAGTTTGAATTCAGCACACCATTTTAGATGAGCTAATCTCTTTTGCTGAACTTGTTACAAATACAGAAAGGTATAATTTTTTTGTTGTAGCAATATTTTACACTTAGGTTGGAACTTGTAGCACTGGTTTGGAGGAGAAAAACTCATAAGCATAAACTTGTTAAGAGGACCCGTGTTTTGCAGCAGATGTTTTTATTTAGTAGACTGTTTGTCTTTGATTTGAACTGTGTGTATCTACATCAGCGAGTGTACGTTATCTGTAGTGAGTAAGACTTTACTTTAGTCATAAAGTGAGAAGAGGAGAAACACTATTAAAAGGTCATTAACACCAGTGAAACACACCCTGTCATTCATCACACGTTTGTCATAAGTGAGGTATGGAATGAGATGATTTTCTAAACAGACAATGATTTATAACTTCTGTTTCCCTTTTGTGAGACTATTAGTGATGGACCTTGTTCTTTGTAGGGGAGTTCAGGAAAATGTTGTCGGTTTTAAAATGAAAGACGTCAATCTGATGCACACTGGGAGCAATATTAAGAGATCCTTCAACAACCCCCCCCCCAAACAAAAAAAGTATTTTTTGTACTTTTACAGAATAAATATTTAATGACTTTTACTGTGACTGAATTGTGATAGTGTGCCTCACATTCACATTGGTGTTTTTAGCAATACAAACTATTTGGATGTAATAATAAAAGTAATAACAGTACTAATGATTTTTATATTATTATTATTATTACTATTTGAAATGATGTAATCATCTGAACACAGTGCCTCGATTCAGTATGTTTGCGCAACATATATATGTATATTTACAGGTGCATCTCAATAAATTAGAATGTCGGGAAAAGTTCATTTATTTCAGTAATTCAACTCAAATTGTGAAATTCGTATTAAATAAATTAAATGCACACAGACTGCTGATGTTGGTGTGCTTGACTGGCTAGCAAACTCACCAGACCTGAACCCCAGAGAATCTATGACGTATTGTCAGGAAATGAGAAACAAGAGACCAAAATATACAGATGAGCTGAAGGCCACTGTCAAAGAAACCTGGGCTTCCACACCACCTCAGCAGTGCCACAAACTGATCACCTCCATGCCACGCCGAACTGAGGCAGTAATTAAAGCAAAAGGAGCCCCTACCAAGTATTGAGTACATATACAGTAAATTAACATATATATGTGACCCTCTCTGGGAAATCCAGGCTAAAGTCTCAAAACGTAATTATGAGAAAATGAGCATCAAATTTGATTTCTACCGTTCATTTCACTATAATTTCAATCTTTGACATGACCTTACTCAGTCAATATTACAGATATAAAGGTTACATTTTCACAGAATGTTCTTTACCATATGAAGGATGATGTTTTGTAGAAAACAGCAAATTACAAAAAAATGACTTAAGTTGGGGTTTCACAGAGAGGGTCACATACACACACACACACACACACACACACACACACACACACACATATATATAATGTGTATAATATACCTAGTTAAATGTTGTCTTTTTAATTTGACAAATGTAATAAAAGGTATCTTCATTTTGAATTTAGTTCATAGCCAAAGCAACTGCACAAAACATAGGTCTTTTATGTTATTATGAGAAGTGTAAATATATTTTTCGTTCATTATGAAACTGTCCACCAAAGTAGAATTAATGGGAAACACTGTTCTGACTAGGGTGGCGTATTGTTTTTTTTCTTTCGATACTGGTGCCAAATCGGTATTCGATATCGATACTTATAAAAAAAAAAAATTACCAATTAATAATTGGATCAGCCTGGTCTGTGGAACCGGGGGGGTTATGTCTTTTTCATTCATACTGGACGCCAGAGGGCGCCCTCGCGCAGAAAATCCACAGATTCAATCACAGAAGCAGCGGAACTCATGCTCCCGGGATATGGATAAGTAAACAGAAGATAAAAAACGTTTTGATTGATAAAATAAATACAATAAACTCACGAATACGACTATGTATAGTTTATCTGTTTATTCAAGCCATCTCGGGTATTTTCATAATAATTAAGTATATTTATAATCCATTACTAATCGATGTATTAGTAGCCCATGGAGTAGTAGTAGCTTAGCTAGTTAATGGAAGGTCGTCAGAGCAAGTGTAACTACAGCATTCACGTGCTCCTCGGATGCTCTCATTCCCCGAGTTGTGCTTTTAAGTCTGAATGTGAAAACAGCACACTCGGGGTACAGCAAAGATTTGTTGGACTTGTATTATTAGAGCTTTCCGAGTTGAGTTCATGTGCATTTTCTCAGTCGGGAAATAATTTTTCACATGCGGTGCTGGTGATGCTTCTTACGTCCGTTTCGGAGAAACAAAGGACAAATATTTCAACCGATCGCTCAGGCATGGCACCGAAATCTACGTTCTGATTCGGTTCTAGTACACACCGGTTACATAGGTACCGGTGCCATATTGGTACCGGGTTTCGGTACCCAACCCTAGTTCTGACTAACAGAGTTCAGTTGGAAGAATCTCAGCAGTAACATGTTGTTGAGGTCATAAGATTGAATTAAGTTGTGCTGTTGTGTGTCCTGTTGTTGTTGTCACTGACTTTGTGGAATTCACAAGCTGTGCTGCTTCCTCGTCCAGATCTGCTCATTATTCCTGAATGGAAGGAATGTTGAAGGAATGTTACCTCTGCTCTCATATTGAAGAAATTCTCTTTTTTTCAGAGTTCTGTAATGTGGTATTATCCATGCATTGCCGTAGCTACTTCAGTTGATGGTTATATCACTGAGGTTTTGTTTATAGCCAAGTGTGCTGAACCTGTTTTCTGATGTGCTGAGTTTGCATATCAGAAGTGTTTTGGAAGTCCAGACTGTTGTTTGTCTAGAAGGTTTTTAGCTTGGGTTAATGTTTTGATTCTTGATGAACTCGGTTGTTGTCCTTTCCGGTCAAAACCAGTTTTTCCACACTTCTGTTCAAAACCAGTTTTTCCACACTTCTTCACAGCCTGGAGTTTATTTGCTGTCTGAAGTTCCTTTGAAGCTCAAGAGAAACATGAAGTGCTGTAATTTGGAATCATAAGTGTGTGCTGCAGAAGAAATGAAATTCTTTGGATACTCATAAAGGACATTCCCTGGCAGGCGAGGAGCATCCGTTTATCTGTGGGGGAAGCTTCTCTAAACAGTCTGAGCCACACAGTCACAATGCAGTGCAGCTACAATGCAAACAGCTGGTGTGAAACCTATTCCTTTAAACACATGGTCAATGTGGGGACCATCTGAATGCTGACTCTGTCAAATAATCTGTGCAGAATTGTTTTGCGTAGTTGGGTATTAACTTGTGGCTTTCAGCGTGGGTTGTACCAACTTGGCCTTGATTAGTAAGGTTTGTTTAGTTTTTTTTGTAAGTTAAGTAGTGACACTGACCATCATTTCTCTTGCTCTTGGTTTGAGCTGTCAGACATAGTCTGGATATTTTCCTGCAGGTGTGAATGTGGTCAGTGATTTGGTTTCATTTTTCATTTCGGTTTGTTTTTCTCAAATAAGCAGGGGTTTCCCATTTAAAAGAAAGTGGGTTAAAGGGAGAAAGGTGAGTGCTAGTGATTTCTGTTGGGTATCGGTGTCCTGCTGTGATATTAGTTCACTCCCATGAATAAACATTTTTGTGCTCAGCCTGCTGAATCTTTCCACTGGCCTTCTGAATGAAGACCTTTGTATAAACCCCTGTCCACATTCACGGCGGGTTGAAGGTCATATATTTATATCATCTGCCGATTTGTGCTCCCATCAGCCCTCCCCTTTAATCTAATATTCAGCTCTGCCTCTGTTTTTCTGCTGAAATAGAGTCAAGAGGATGTCTCTCTTCTGCCAGTGGTAGGTCTGTCTTCATTAAAAGTTTCGTACTGAGTGATGAGAAAGGGAAACCTGTTGCCTGCATGCTGATTAGATGAGCCAGAGTTTTAATGTGTGAATGGGAAGATTTAAATCAGTTTTTTAGCTTAGTGCTCGTTTCGCATGGCTCAGCTGAAGACTAAAATGTGGAACTCTGTGGTAACACTGGTTTTTGACTAGTAACTTTTTTCCTGTTTCGTTTGTTACACAAGTGACTCATTTTATATTAACAGTCCTCGTTGTAAATAATATTAGCTCATTGTGCTTGGCCTGCAAGTGCTCCATTACTCATTTTAAAGTTTTAAAGCTTATGCATTGAGCTGCACAAGCTTTGGGATATCACTGGATTGTGACTCTTGCACTGTGCTGGTTAGGGTTAGGGTTAGGGTTAGTATAAAACTATAAAAAAAGCACCATAAAAGTACTTTGGTATGTTGTCTTTAAGTTGGAAAATAGGCATATGTGGATGAGGTTTAAGTTGTTTGCAGTGAATCTCAGCCTTTTTCATGTACAAATGTGGCAAGGCTTAAGTAAATGTGACTTTTTTTGTTTTGTAGCCTGAGTCAGTGGTCATGATATGGTTTTTATTATATCAGACATAGTCTGGATAATTTCCTGCAGGTGTGAATGTGGTCAGTGATTTGGTTTCATTTTTCATTTCGGTTTGTTTTTCTCAAATAAGCAGGGGTTTCCCATTTAAAAAGAAAGCGAAGTGGGTTAAAGGGAGAAAAGGTAAGCGAGTGCTAGTGATTTCTGTTGGGTATCGGTGTCCTGCTGTGATATTAGTTCACTCCCATGAATAAACATTTTTGTGCTCAGCCTGCTGAATCTTTCCACTGGCCTTCTGAATGAAGACCTTTGTATAAACCCCTGTCCACATTCACGGCGGGTTGAAGGTCATATATTTATATCATCTGCCGATTTGTGCTCCCATCAGCCCTCCCCTTTAATCTAATATTCAGCTCTGCCTCTGTTTTTCTGCTGAAATAGTCAAGGGACATGATGTCTCTCTTCTGCCAGTGGTAGGTCTGTCTTCATTAAAAGTTTCGTACTGAGTGATGAGAAAGGGAAACCTGTTGCCTGCATGCTGATTAGATGAGCCAGAGTTTTAATGTGTGAATGGGAAGATTTAAATCAGTTTTTTAGCTTAGTGCTTGTTTCGCATGGCTCAGCTGAACTTTTTTTGATAGAAGACTAAAATGTGGAACTCTGTGGTAACACTGGTTTTTGACTAGTAACTTTTTTCCTGTTTCGTTTGTTACACAAGTGACTCATTTTATATTAACAGTCCTCGTTGTAAATAATATTAGCTCATTGTGCTTGGCCTGCAAGTGCTCCATTACTCATTTTAAAGTTTTAAAGCTTATGCATTGAGCTGCACAAGCTTTGGGATATCACTGGATTGTGACTCTTGCACTGTGCTGGTTAGGGTTAGGTTAGGGTTAGTATAAAACTATAAAAAAAGCACCATAAAAGTACTTTGGTATGTTGTCTTTAAGTTGGAAAATAGGCATATGTGAATGAGGTTTAAGTTGTTTGCAGTGAATCTCGGCCTGTTTCACGTACAAATGTGGCAAGGGTCAGTGGTCATGATATGGTTTTTATTGTATGTAAAACAATCTTTAGCTTGGAGGCTCATTAAAACATCTCTTGTTGTGTTCCATGGAACAATGAAAGTCATGCAGGTTTGGAACAACAAAAGGTGAGTAAATGTTGACACAATGTTTGTTTTTGGAACTCTGGAAATGTTCCTAACTCAGAATGCTCATGACATGGGGAATACATTTTTGTGAGAAAGTAACGTTGAGTCTCTCTGCATTTCTAGAGTTCTCTTGTTATTTTGAGTAGATGGTTCATTATTTATCATCATCATCCTGTTGTTGGCGAATGTTGACATAATTTACTTGTGAAATGCATTTTGAGTAGATTGAGCAGAACTGGTCTCCAACTCAATTTTTTTATGTTTATAAATTCTGTTTTGATGCAAGGTTCAAGGCTTCTTTATTCGTCACATAATAAACTATACAGGGTATAATCAGAAGTGAAATGTAATAGATGCTTTAAATGCTTCAGGCATTTCTTGATTTTCTGGTTGACCACCGTTTACTCATTGAATAAAACGACACTGGAGGACTTGACTAATGCTTCCTCCTACTACTTCACTGAATAAATAACTAATTTGAATACGTTTTAATAGTGTAAACATTTCATAGATCAAAATTGATTTAAGCATAATCTGGATTAAAGAGTTAGCTAAACAAATTAAAATAGTGTCCTTATTTATTCACCCTCTTGTTGTCCCAAACCTCTGACCTCTGACTTCCATATTATGAAAAAAAACAACATTGAAGTACATAACTGGTTATATAGGGGTTTCGGTACCCAACCCTAGAATTAATACAAATGATATTCTGAATAAAGAACTTGTGAGAATACATCTATTTTTGGATGACAATGACAACAAGAATGTATTCTCTCTTCTCTCTCTACACTTTTTCAGTGTTTGTTTACATTGGTTTTTAAAACAGCGCCACAACTCTCACCCTTTTGTGCAACATCTGCTGCGGCATGTGATCTTAGCTCAAATTTAATTGGACAGCCCGTTTTGTCGTGGAGGCGGGAAAAATCGACACACTGGACGCAAAATCGTTGCTTTTTCATGCTGCCAGTGATCGCGCCTGGTGTGAATGGCCCCATAGGGATCTACTATTTCAATACAAAAGCGTCATTGCTCCAAATTTTTGCATTCAGTGTGGAAAGGCCTTTAGGGTGGGTAACGATGATGACATAATTTTTGGGTGGACTATCCTTTAATTTAACTGGATGACTTACTCATTTACAAGAAAAATGGATGAGTGTTCCAGCAATAAACACTTCATACTGAGCCTGTTCTGGATGATATATTTCTAGACATTACCTGAATGTCTTCATAAGGTGTCACAGTAATTTTTAAAGACACCTTAAAGGATGAAAAATATAATAATATGCAGCCGAAAGATGCATATGTTAGTAGGTCATATGTGTTTGTTTTTAGCATTCCTAGCTTTCGGCTTTTTCCCATTTCTCAGTCCTGTTACTGATCGTCATATGATTAACTCCTCGGCCAGAAGGCAAAATAGATTCTCAATTCAATAGAGAAAGACAAATTGTTTCCAGATACTGCTTCATGCCTTAAAAGAACAGCATGCCAGACATGCTTAGTTCATTTAGAGTTTATTCATTTAGGAAGAATAATCACTGACTCATGTTATTACAGAAAATACATTATAGGAAAAGTATACTGTGTAAAAAGTATACTTTTACTATATTTTACTACAATAAACCGTTTGGTGAGAGCATGTCAGACATTCTGGTTTGAGTTTTCTGAGTGGTTGTCATTGTTGATGTCTCCCAGTCTCTTGTTTCAAGCCCATACATAGGTGCTGTTTGTAAGTCATGCTTGTCCTCTGGATGCACCTCGTGTGTGACGTGTCCAGCTGAACACACTGGTATCATGACATGACTATATTGCTAAATTCCTAAAAGGACAAGAGCCTGGAGAATAAACCTGGACAATGTATAGCTTATCTAGCTGTTGCTTTCTAATAAAGGAACACCTCAGCTTTCTGATGCAAGCCCAACCACACTCCACGCACCTCCAGGCGTGCAACACATGGTCCAGGTGCATCTGCACTCATCGTGAATTATTTACAGGCTTATTGCATACCCTTAAAGAACTGCTGATCCTCACTCATCCAGAACAAAAGGGTGGTGTGTACGGAGAGTATCACAGATATGAGCAGTATTGGTGCTTAGTTTTGTCACAAGGTGTGTCTGTAGAATGTGGTTTGACATAACTGGCATTTTATACTACTGCTGTACATCAGTGTATGTATATATCCAAGATACACCAATTGATGTAATCGTTTTGATGTATGACAAATAATGTAATCGATTCAAAATTGATTTGCATGAAATTTGTTAATGCGTTGCTCTGTTTATGTTCATCACTAGCAGTAGCGACTTATGTACAACACTAATGTAAGGCCCTATGAAGTCCGTTTTATTTTTTACCAAATGCCATTTTATTTTTTTCTAAATTCAGCTTTTACCTTTTAAACATTTCTGGATTCTGTTTTTTTCCCTTTTACATTTTTCTGAACTCCTTTTTAATGGTCAAATTAAAATAGTATGAATCAAAAAGCATGTCTAATTACTTAAAACCATGAAACTTATACAATTTTAACATCATTATATTAAAAGCAGGGCTCTGGAGTGCAACCAATTTGGTGCGACTAAAAATCTGAGGTCGCACCTCGAGCGGTTCTCAAAAAAAAAAAAGTCTCTGAGACTCTGAAAGTCTCCCTGTGGTTCAACAACAGACACACATTAGGCCCATATTGTGGTCTAAACCAGTGGTTCCCCAACACTGCACATTTTGCATCTCTCCTTTGTCAGACTCACCAATTTCAGGTCTAGGAATCTGTACTAATGAGCTGATGATCTGAATCAGGTGTGATTGATAAAGGAGACATGCAAAATGTGCAGTGTTGGGGAGGCTCCAGGAACGAGTTTGGGAACCCCTGGTCTAAACCAATCAGAGATAGTGAAGGGCGGACCCCTCCTCTGATTGGCTGTGGTCCAGATATTCCTGTACGTGTGTGTGCGTTTGGAAATGCGTGTGCTGTTGCAGTCAGACAGAGAGAGAGGTGAGTAGTAGAGATGCGCACAGTGTTGCCAATGTAGTGACTTTGCCGCTAGATTTAGCGACTTTTCAGACCCCCCTAGCGACTTTTTTTCCAAAAAAGCGACTAGTGACAAATCTAGCGACTTCTTGGACAAACTTTAGTGAGTCTCCGTGATCGTTGGTACTGCCGCAACGGCGCGAGATCAGAGAGCAGATATGTTTCCTCGGCGCTGTGAGATTCAGTGAGAAGCGCTTGAATTCAGTGAAGAACACAAATGACTGTGATAGTTTAAAGTTTAAAGCCAAACATGAGAAACACTGTGTGCAACGAGACAGTCAGAAGGGTTTTCAATCTACACATCTCCATTATTTACCATGGATTTACTGTAGTAACACTCACTGCACCATGGTATTGTGGCAGATATATGGGATATTCACTGCAGCTGAATTTTATTACCTGAGTAAAGGTATATAATTATAGTAAGTATGTGTGGTTAAGCTATAGCATGTGTGCATTTATATTGCATGTTTTAGACTGTTTTTCATACAAATAGGCTACCTAAAAACCATATAATTCTATGTTTACCATGGTATTGAGGTGCTATATGTGTGGTTTCAACTGTTTATCATGATTTAAATTATGCTATTATGGGAGACATAATATCAATAATATGTTTAGGAGGAACATGTCTGTTATGCGTAAGTGGCACGACTACTTAAACTCAGTCCAATACGATGAAAAAGGAAGCAGGCCAGGCAAACAAACGCACACCGTCTACTGTGTCTTGAACGTTTTTAACATTCAATTATGTAAAAAGAACAGCAGAAAGATTGTACTCAGTTTCTACACCTCATAATTGATCTTACACCAAAATAACCTAAACATTTATCAAGCATGGAATGAAAATAAAGAGAAATTTCAAGCATGTTAAAAAAGTTGACCTAAAAATGACATTTTTTACTCAACTCGTGTTGTTGTAAACCTGTATATATATATATTAGGGGTGGGCATAGATAATTTTTTTTAATCTAGATTAATCTAGATTAAAATGGCTCATTTGAATTCTGTCCCGTCAAGGCATTCAGAATATGTGTGCTACCCAAATAATGGCTAAAGTAAGTCTTTGAGAACGGGTTTCTCGCAAGCCAGGTGGCGATTAGACCAGGAGCTCATCTCCTGTTTCCAAAATGCATCACAAACTGCTTGAGAAAGCTGTTCTACTATGATAATTGGTGATGAAAATAAACTATGTTCAATAAGATGTACTTGTGTTTACTAACTGTTTATTCAGTTAAACATGAATTACATAAATTTTCCCTGATGCAAACCCGGCGGCTTCATAGCTGCATCCATGTTAGCACGTCACGTCTGATGTGGTAATTTCACAGTAACGTTGGAAGGGTTCGAAGCAGAGGGTGACACGGGATTGAATTCTCAAGTTCACATGAGACCTAAAGCGCATCCTGTTTGCTTAAAAGCGCAACGTCGTTGTTATTCTGAGTGCACACAACAAACGTAGAGTCTTTACAGATTCGAAAGATGTATTAGGCTACTTTTATCTGTATGACCAAAATGACGGAGATTTTAAGAGCAAGTGAACGCACGAGCCTGTCCTGCAAACGCTGCTTCCACACAAACACTTCAATAGCGCAACTTCTCTAGGTTAACATCATATTGAGCTGCCATGTAAAGTTGTTACTACATACATCTTTCAGATGAAAAGCCATATTTGAGGTTGATGAATGATAGGTGAGCGCTTGGATGTCCTGCCCGATTGTATTACCACATAGACCAGCCGCTAACAATCTGTCCATCACGGATCATGCGAGCCTCTAGTTCAAGACTCGCTCGCCCCTACAGTGCAATTCGGCTAGGTATACATCCGCTTAAAATATCAGGGTGAAAGTCATCATAGCTTGCGAGTATAGACCCAGCTCCCAACCCAACTTTGAGAATAGATTAACGGCGATATTTTTTTATCGCCGATAAGAGTCTCACGTTAACGCAGCACGCTAACGCCGATAACGGCCACCACTAATATATATATATATATATATATATAAAAAGTCAGTTTTATTTGTAATCAAAAGTGATATAACGATGCGTCCCTTCGTGTTTTGTGCTGTTGATGCTGTCACATGAGCCATCGTGATGCTCCTGTTCGATCATATGGAATGTAGAATATTCTACAGCTGCCAGAAAAGATTATAAGCAAATAAAAACTTCAGTTTCGCATCAAGCTTTCATCTGGCCTCAGAACATTTGGAATAAAGTGGAAAGCCTGATGAACTGTTTATGAATTTTAGTGCTTCTGCCCGGTTCATGTTGGGGTATTTATCAATGAACCTTTTAATGAAAAGGTTAGTGTAACATGTATTTTTATACTATCAACTCACTTGATATGGTCACAATTAAATACACTCTGGGATTCCCCAAACAGGATATGAGCCCTGTTACCATTGGAGAGGAAAACACAGGCCTGCCAAGCGTTGTGGTTTGCGGGCAGTAGTGCCGCTTTTAGTTACCCTGTATTCATCTGTTAGCAGTTCCTGTGAGCTGGACGGATGGTTTGGGTGGTCTTCTGGAGTTCTAATCACATTAGGGCTGCAGCTAACGAGTTATTTTAATTATTTTATAATTTTTTAATTCATCTGTTTATTATTTTCTTATCAGTTGATGAATTATTTTAAATAAATTAAAACATTTTTTTTTATTCTTTTAAGTTAAATTATCAATAAATAATAACAGTAACTTCTTCTTTTAATATTTTATTCATTCATTTTATCATAATTAATACTTTACAAAACATAATAACAACAACAAAGAAAGAAAGAAAGAGAGAATTACAGGGCAGTGATACGGTCAATAGAAATGCACATTATGGTGCATTCTCAGTTCTGTTTGGGACTGACAGCAGTTGCTTACAGGTGAGAGACTTGATATGTTTTATTTATTCAGCAGATTAAAATCTTCTTGAATACATATCTGTATATGAATGAACAGCTGAAGTCACAACAGCATTCAGGACACGAGTGACAGAATCAAAAATGGTGTCATAACACCGGGACGTTTCATCACAGTTGAAAGCCGTTTTTAAATTAATGAGCCCAGTCGAGGCTTGTCCTATCCATCACTCAGTTAAACAACTAACAAAGACTTTAAATGCTTAGTTAGCGAGTGCAGAGAGCGTTTAGTGCATGCGTCTCAGAGCTCGCCCGATCTCGCCCACAGCAATGACGGCAGCTCCGGTGGATCTTAAGATGAACACAAATCATTTCTCTGTGTCTGTGGGTGAATTAAACCCGTCATGCTTATATAGGCAACTCAATGTCCCGTGCTGTTCCGTTCATTCAGCGCAGCTTTGAATGCGAGAATGCTGTTGCGCATCCTGAAAAGTTTGGCTGTATATATGCTGTTCTGACAGTCATATAATAAAATGCTCTATGAAAGCAACTCTATGAAGTGATGCTAGCCTTCACCTTCTGCTTTAGAGTCTTGTTTTGTGTTAAACATGACAGAAAAACAGTCTTAAGTAGGGATAACTGCAGGCTCGTGCAATGGGCGTGGCTAAAGGTGCAACGCATCGACACATTCCATGCTAATTTATGTATTTTCATAATCAACGTAATCGATGATGTCGAAACCACATTATAAATTTAGAAGATTCACATTGAATTAAGGACAGTCAACATTGTCCTCTCGAAGTGTTACAGGTGCTATCAGTGCCAGAATCATGCTGCCCACCTTCTGAGCCTCTTTTTTGTGGGTGCTATACCTTCATGCAAAATGCACTCTATTTTAAAATCTGAGCTTGGCTTTTCCCCTGCAAATGGCACGTGTGTGCGCTAGAGACAATCGCAGGCTTCATTGCACAGAAAATGTCATCACTTGTAATCGTCTTTTCCCCCTTTATTACTTTATTTGCTTGTATGTCTTGAAGCTATATTTACTTTTAATTCTTAACAATAATTAATTATATTAATTAATATCTTGATTAATTAATTAACATAATTATTTTAAAAGTAGCCTGCTTATATAATAAAAAAAATGCTCAAAATAAATTTGATGTAATTGTGATGCATCGTAATTGAATTGTGAAACCAGTGCTGATTCACACCCTATTCAAATACTGTTCAACGAAAGGTACTGACAAGGAGAACATGTAACTACATATTTTGACAAATGATGTCTTGTTCAGTTTAAACAACTTAATACATCTGCAACACCACATGACGACACATGCCCATTTAAAATTGTTCCTCACATTCACAAACTCTTCCACTTCCCTTCTGGGCTGGGTGAAATGTGGCCATTTATAAGTATGGGGGTTTTGGCACATAGAGGTGTTAGTGGAGTATTTATTAGTTTGGTCTGTCACATACCGTAAAGTGCATGACTATCTGTGCTGGAGCTGCTCCCTGTCCATCTGTTTGGAGTAGCTAAGCCTTGCCCCTACGTCCCAAAGCAACACCGTCGCATCCATTCTGCATGACTGAGCACTTTTCCTGATTTGCATCCGGTTGGGATTGTGATCTCACATGAAAGGCACACAAGCAATTTTGCCTGAATCTGCATACACTGGTTCTGAACATTAATTTCCATGACCAGGGAAAAGTTTTAGTTTGCTCTGAGGGCATGATCCAAAATAGACTCAATGTGGGTGTGAAATATTCAATAATTAATGCTATCTTGTATTGTCATCATCCTGTAGTTTCTCTTGCTTTACACTGTGAAAGGATTCTGTCCAGCTGTACGGCACAGCATGACTGCTGTGTTGTCAAAATAATGCTTTTAGCTTTCATCAGAAATTTTCGCTTAGTCTTTATTCAGGCCATGCATATATAATGTGAAAAGATTATACTTAAGTTAATGGTGTATCTGGTACCAGTGCAAATACAGCTGCTTTGTTGTTTCACTTCAGTTAGAAATAATACTATTTAAAAGTTTGGGCTAGGTAAGATTAAAATATATATATTTTTTGAAAATATCTTATTTATTGATAATATCTTATTACTTATAAGGCTTGATCAAAATACAGCAAAACAGTAATGTGAAATATCATTACAATTTAAAATAACTGCTTTCTATTTGATTATATTTTAAAATGTAACTTCTGTAATTCCTTTGATGCAAAGCTACTTTTTCAGCATTTTTTACTCCAGTCTTCAGGGTCACATTTTCCTTCAGAAATGATTCTAAAATTCTGATTGCTGCTAAATTTGTTTTTCTATTTAAAAGAAATCATCTGAAATATAAATGTTTGTAACATTATAAAAGTATTTTCAGTAACTTTCAATCAATTAAATATGTTCTTGCAGAATAAAAGTATTCGTGTCTTGATCCCAGATTTCTGAATACTAGTATGTTTATGTATGGCATTATGGATTAATGTTTGTTCTTGTGGATGTTTTAAACCATTTTTAGTCAAAGGATGCAACAGAAAAAAGGTCCTAAAGATCTGTCAGAAAAGACTGTGAGCTGCTTCAGTACTCCATAACTGCTGACATCATGACTGGTTAGCTTATCACATCAGCTTAAGTTTGTCATCTGTGGGGTCTCATTACCTTTCTGCCAGAAATCAGTCCAGTATACAGCACTCCCTGCTTTACTGCACACACTGCTTCTCTAAAACATCCTGCATTTATCTTTACTACTGCTCCGCAGTTCAAATATGAGTTCAGGATTCTGGAAATTGTCACTGCTCTTGACCGAAACCGGCTCCACAAGTTCACACAGGCTCTCAGATTTCATGTGCACTCGCTGTGTTTCACACTTATTAACTCATTCCTCAAAGACTCGGCTCCACGTATCAGAATTTGGCACAATGCGAACATATTCCAGCCGCTCAAGGAACCTTAAACCTACTTGTGTAATAAACCAAAGCCCCATGTGCCGCTACACATCACTGTTGTGCCAATGTTCTCTAGCACACACCTGATGAAAGCTTAGGATGTTTCTTCCATTTCTTTCCAGCAGTGAGCTCATCAACCAGTCATGAGAGCGATAATACATTCACAGCCCTCCTTCCAATTGCAAACATCAGCAGATGTTTTTGCTCAGTGTTGCACATGGGACTGCAGATGAACTTTAAACTAGCTAAAGTTCACTTCATTGTGGAAAGTAGGTGTACAATGATACACAAAAAATGATTTGTACCTTGGTTTTAAAGCTGCAGTTCAGTATGTTTTCGGTGCAGAACGAGGAACTTTTCTTTTTCTTTTTAATTAAACTGCTTTTTGAAAGAATCTGTGATTCTGGCTTTAAATTAAAAAAAGACAAATCTGTCAATACCTCTGCAACCAGCTGCAAAACACTCTTCATTCTCCACTTTGTGATTTGGTATTGTAAATGAATTGCAATTTTATATGCAAAATGAATTTATATTTTAGCCAGAATTATTGTGCTCGTATTAAATTGTGCTCTCTCTGTTTGATGCACATTTGCATAGCAGCTCTCCTTCAGCGAATTATCTGAAGTTTAACACTGACTTGCTTGCTGTCAAGATGAGAGACTTTTTGTGAAATGGAAATACTTGTGTGAATTTCAGAAATGTACAGATAAGGATACAAATGTAAGATCTAAGTTATATGTTGAGGAAAACATCTCAAATTAATTATACAGTATATTCATCTGACATGAGGAAAGCCGTTTATGTTTGTGATTTCATTTGAAGTGCTTAATAAAAAGCATGTCTCATGTTTAGGACAACTTAGATCATGCATTTTTCGACAGCAGCTCAGTCAGTGTCCTCTGGGTCACCCCTTCTAATGAAAGAAGACACCAAACATCAATGAGGTACATATGTGTACAGTCATTTCATACACTTCAAAACTGTTGCAACAGAGGTGGAAATACAATGTTTAAGTACATGAATTATGTTTCCATCTTTGTTGCCCCTGTTTGGAAGTGCCTTTTTCTCTTCTAAAGAAGGGTGTGTCCCAATACTTTTGTCCATATAATGAATGTACAAGTCATTGGCTCAAGGTCTGCATTTAAAGTCACACCAGAGGTGTTCAGCTGGGATTAGACCAGTCAAGTTCTTCCACACTGACTGAATCATCATTTCTCTTTGATCCTTGTCTTATACACAGAGACACTGTCATGTTAGAATAGAAAAGGTTCTGTTCAAACTGTTGCTATAAAATTAGAAGCAGACAATTCCCTAGAATATCATTATATGCTTAAACATTAAGATTTGTACTCATGGAAATGACTAAAGTAGTCAAACCTTTCATTAAAAGGGGGTGATCCAATACTTTTGGCAATAAATGGTACTTCCCATCCAAGGGGGAGAACTTGAAGTTTTGAAATATTAGTTTTTAAATGCACAGAATTTTTGCACATGCAGTCATTAAAACAATACTGCATTCGTTCAAAAGGGCTATAAAGAAAATTTTGGTGAGCATACATGTACCATTTCACCCTAGTAGAAAGAGACCGATGATAATCAATTTGTCAGACTGTTAAACCACAACAATAGTAATTAAAGGGGCATAACACACAGTTTCACCCAATCTCGTGTTAATTGTGAGTACCTGTAGAGTAGTATTACATCCATCATATCTCCAAAAAGTCTTTAGTTTTATCATATTTATAAAAGAAAGATACAGCTTTACGATTCTCTCCGAAAACAGCCGAGCTCCTGGAGGCGTGTCGTGGGCGGAGCTAAAGAGTGACGAGCACATGAGCTCCGATTGACAACAAAACAGACATTTGATGCGTTTCACTTACCATCTGCTGTTTTGAATCATGACTGGGAACTTTTATTGCTGGGACCGCTCCATCTTTCAGTATCAAACGATGCGCAAATGCAGCGTTGAACTGTGGGCCTGGCTAATAAAATGTTGGTCAACTAACATATTTGCAAAACTCCATTGCTGCCCCGAAAAAACGAACTGCATCCACTGTTCACGTAACGCTGGGTTCTTCGGGAAGCTGAACAAGGTTATCTTTCCCTCACAACCAACAACACACTTCTTTAGAGACATTCTTCCTGAGCGAGTCCCATGCAGCGCTGCCGAATGAAGCGCGTTGATGGTCGGGCTCTTGCTCTCGCTCCGGTCGATGTGTTCGCGGGCACGCTTTTTCGGGAGAAATGCCCATACAAGGAGTTCCACCCTTCATTACGTCAGAAAGAGCAATGATCGAAAAATACTTTCCAAAACTTGTAAACAACCCGGTGTATTTGGCACGGAAATACTCTGTTATACGTCCAAATGTTTTTAACGTTGGCCATGTTTAGCACAAGAATCCAGCTCTTTAACAGTGTAAATAACTCAACATGCATGAAACGGCATTGGACCCCGCTTTAATTATTAATATTAGGTACTGTTATGATTGTTTTTATTTTTATATTCTAATAAAGTTATTGTGGCAAAATAAAAAAAAAAAAAGTCTCTGCATATTGTTTGTAAAACACACAAAAATAAATCAGTTGGTCGCTACTTCATACAACAGGGTCACAGATTCGTGACCAGTTCACATCACCAGTTCAGTTCAGATGCCAGATTGTGTTTATGGTGAAGGATTATTTGATGTCTCACACCTCTGCTGGAGGAGGTTTGGCAGTAAAGGGTAGGGTGTGAATATCAGGTAGGTGTGAGGCTATAAATACTCCATAAACAGAGCAGTGCTCTGGAACAGTAAGGCAGGAAGAGCCAGAGGAAGCTCAAGGCCCCAGACATCATCATGAGCTGGTTACACAACTTGAGCCTCGTTAAAGTAAATAAAATAATACATTCATTTTCAGAAAAACAGGTTTCCATATAGAAAAAGAGTTGAGATTTACATAATTAATGCCAGCAGAACTGTGGGGAACTGGCGTGTGGGTGTCTGTTATCCTTAAAGAAATGCTCCACAAGGAAATTAACTTCAGAGGAGGCATAACACATCACCCACACCCTGCAGACATGACATCAGGCCAGTCCTGAGTGACTCAACCTTCAGTATGAAGAGGAAAATGTCAAGGATGATGTCATAGCATATCTGATTCATCTTTGTGGTGATCCTGCTTTAGTTTGTTGACTATTAACATAACTTGAGCCTTGTTAAAGTTGATAAAATAATTGGATTAAAACAGGTTTCCACAAAAATATAAGATTGACATAATTAATTCCTGCAAAACATGGTGGGTGTAGTTTTTCAGCTGAATGAAAAATGAGTTGCGGTACATCACTGAATTGTATGGATTTTAGTCGTTCCTGTGTCATACAAGGTCCTATTTCCTTAGGACCACAAATCGATTTTATTTTTATAGAACTCTTCATAACTACGCCTTCCTGTATTTTATTAAGAATGTTTCAAAGTTGCTTTGAGTATATAAATGTAGTAATGAAATCTGAATTTGTCGATCTATTGTATTTGGTGGCCCTTCTTTTTCCTCATGATTTCATCTGTTTGTCTGTAGGATGTGGTGGATCAGGATGATGCTTCAGGAGTGCTCTTTCAGCTGGAGGATGAGCCATTTTCCTGGCCAGGGCCTAAGACTCTTCGTCTACGCCGCACTTCACAAGGCTTCGGCTTCACTCTGCGTCACTTCATTGTGTACCCACCGGAGTCTGCGGTGAACTCCAGCTTTAAGGTTTGATAGCATCTGCTTTCAGTCACTAATATATTTTTCATTCTGTACGTTTTGTGTATTTTGTAACACAAATTCAATTTTTTTTATTTTAAGGATGAAGACCATGGTCACAGGGGTAAGTTTTCACTTTTCGTAACAAACTAACTTAAACTGTAGTGTTCCAAATGGCCTACTATACGCTATGCACTCTCACACTATGAATCTATGCGTCTAGTGTATACATTTTACAAGGTTATTTTGCCAGTATTGGAGTCTGATATACCCCCTCCATCTGCTACATAAGCCAAGCTGTGACAATGAAGTACATGAATTGCATGAAATACGGTTGATGTGCTGAATTAAAATTCACTTTTTGTCATTAGGTGGCTTTTATGGAACTGCATAAATATAGCATTTCCTGGGTTTCCATGTAGACACTAATAGGCATTAAATGGAGGTAGATGAAAAGAAAATGTCATCAACTAGGGATGCTCCGATCAGGATTTTTGCAGCCGATACGGAGTACCGATTTCTTGTCATGTGATCGGTCGATACTGATGCTGATTCTGATGCTTTAAGCTTTATATAACATGTAGTAATGTTATATAAATAATCAATTTTTTCTTAAACAGTGAACATTTTAATATTCCTTTAAAATTGTGCTTATGCATAATATGATGTATATCAGGATACTTAATATAAGACAAAAATCAATGCAAACAAAATGTGTCTTATGCAACACAAGACAGAGAAGGGCACTCATGTTAGTGACTATAAAAATGCATTTTTATAGACTTCAGACTCGACCTGAAATGATTCCAGACTTTACTCGACTCGAGGAAAGGACTTGTGAATATTTAAAAGCAACTAAAGGTTTTTATTCTTAAATGCATCCATCCGGACCGCAGAGCATCAAAACAGCGGAGCGGATCACATAACAAGCGCTCAGGGTCATTTATGGTAAATATCTTTCAGTGCTACATCCTTGTATTTTTATCTAAAGCTATCATCATGCAAAACATACACGACATATAGCAAATATTTCTTTGTTTCTCAAAACGTCATAGCATTTCCATACCGCGATGACTAGCATCATATACGTTGTCATGCATTGACGTCATCAAATTGTGATCGTTTCGTGAGATCGGCCAAATGTATGAGTATCGATCGAGTCTTAAAATGTGATTATCGGCCGATACCGATCTCCGGCCAATTGATCGGAGCATCCCTAATCACAATTTCTGAAGACAATCAGTTCCCTTCAGAGATACATTCATATCAATGCCCAATTCTATATGGCCCAATAATTGCCTTCTATAATGCCCAATTCTATAGTATTTTTATCCAGTATTTTGTGCATGGCTAACAGTGAGTTTGATCTGCTGGGTCTCAGCTTGTCCCATCTCTTGCCTCTGTTAATGTCCTGTTTACAGACGTTGTAGTATTTCCACACAAATTTCATTTTGGGAAATCATTGCAATGTAGTTTGTGTGGAAGTCAGAACAGAAATTGGGCAAAGTAAAACAAAAACGGTGCGGTTCCGATTGATGACTGGTTGGCCCGTGCATCTCGGTACCCTAAAAGCTTGAATGAGTGCAATTGTTCCCTCAAGGATTGCCTTTTATTCACCTTGCATTACATGATACCTCTCATGACACGGTTTAGCACAACTGCCCATTATTGCTTTGTATCGCCAGTAAAGTCATGATATGATACGTATCACGATACAGAGGCCACGATAACGATACATATCACGATACGGGACTGCACTGAATTTCACCTCAGAATAATTTAGTAAAACAGCTGTTTATTAAACACTGCATACTATAGAGCCATTGCTAACTATAGGCAGAGCAGCAGTTGACCTCTGCATTATGAAGGGCCTCCATAACACAATACAATACAGGTAATGGCATATGTTTAATGTTTACATTGGGCGCTCTGCATCTTGCATCATTGTCTGCTGCATCTTTTTAAGCCCATAAATAATAATGTACTCCTAATACATTTATATTGTAATGTACTCATATTAATATATAAAAAAATCATCTTAACATTGCTGGTAGGTTATCATTGCACAAATTAAAGCACTCTCTTTGTTTAAAAAATAGAAATATAAATTAGAATTGTTCTAACCTAATGCGCTGTCTTCACTGAATCTCACACTCACGCTCAGTCACTCACACAGATCACGTTGCGGCCGCACACAGACATTCAGGTATAAACTTTTTAGCGCTGCCCCACAATTTTATCAATAAAATAGCTTAATCACTCAAGAGCTACATATATTATATTATATTTCTCAACAAGAAGCTGGTAACATCATTGTTTCTAAAGGAATTAAAGCCAGTTTCATTGTTAGGGTGGTAATTCATACATACACAGCATATCTCTCTCTCTCCTCCCTCTCTCTCTCTCTCCCTCTATCTCTCTCTTCTCTCTCTCTCTCCCTCTCTCTCTCTCTCTTCCCTCTCTCTCTCTCTCTCTCTCTTCTCCTCTCTCTCTCTCTTCTCCCTCTCTCTCTCTCTCGTAAATGAACAGTTGATGAATTACACTTTTCAAAGAATATAATATTTGAAGTCGAGATCGCTAAACTTCAAGCTAGCCGGTGTTTTCAGAAAGCAAGCGTGTTTATCCAGAGTGGAGAGAGAGCGCGTGCACATGGTTGCCAGTTTTACAAAAGATAAGTAACACACTTAGCAGATATTTCTGTATTGCGCAAGTGGGAAGCTCAGTTTCGGGCATTACGTCTCTTTATATCAGGCAACCCAGTAGTGTTCCTCTGCGGCCAGATTAAACATTGGTGTTTGTTAAACATTTTAAACTGTGTTCTTGTATTCAAATTAAGTGCGGTCCATTGCTGCACACGTGCCACAATATTGATACAGGGCCAGCTGTATCGAAACTCGTATTGTCAAATCTCTGTGACGATACATCGTCGTATTGATGTATCAAACAGCACTACTGCCCATAGCTGCCAGAAATAACTCATCCAGATTCTGTCCCTCGCTCAACCTCTCCCCCTACGGTTTGAACTTTTGTCCTTAGGTGTGTCTTTAAAAATTGCATCTTGTTGCAGAAGAGCCTGTAAAAACAGTTTTTCTCCTTTAGTCTCCTGCCATTAATTAGGGATATGCAGTTCTTTTCAAAATTATCTTAAAATTGTCTGATTGACTACTCACTATCTAGCTAATGACTACTGATATCATATAGGTAATAGGACATGTTCTTGAATTACAAAAGAGCTTGACAACAATATGCACAATGCCAAGGAGTTGAGTAAACATTGGAGACTTGAGACATGAATTTTTTTTCTACTTTTAAATAAATGCTTCTGTCACTTTGGAGGACTAAAACCTGCTCATGCATTTGAATCATGCTGCATTCATCTCCCTTTATAAAGCATCCTCGCTACAGCAACGCCGACTTCCACAGCAATACAGATCCCCAACATTGTGCCACATTGTCTGTTTGACTTCATTACAGTGCAGATAACACACTGTGACCTACATAGATTTGTTTGTTTTAAATTATAGTGAGGTTGTTATGCTCACAGCATTTCAGCAAATCACACAGAATGGAACTTTCAAAGACAAACCGCATTCTTTGTAAAGAATGAAGAATATGAGGAGGAAAGCACATCTGTTTGGATATTTTAGTTTTATTGATAGTGGAAGAATGTTCAGGACATAATAGTTAAGGAATGATTGTCTCCCAAAAGATCCCTGCTGTGTTCCATTGCTGGGCCCTCAAATCATGCCCCACTTTCCTCAGAGGAGATTCATACTGAGCTTTAGGTCTATAAATGCTTTGTCATTATCTTTGGCCTGTTGTGGTGCACAAACCTCGTTAAATGCTCTTCTGCATGTTCGAGTCGGTGCGTCATACAAGTATCTGACCTACATATTTCAGGGTTTCTTTAACATAGGCTAATCCGGCATAGTGCTAAAGTGTACAAGAGAAGTACCGTAATATCACACCTCTTCTCACGCCTATAGCATAAACTGTATCCAGTACATCAATGTTTTTTGTAGCTGCCAAGGGTTAAGGATTTGAACCCATGCATGCTTTTACTTCGGTCATTGAAAAGCGTGGAATTGAAACGGGAACTGCTACCGTTGATCATTATGTTCTGTGCAGCACAATTGAAATATAAAAAGGCATTATTCCAACTTTTTTTTAACACAATCATATCTAGTGATTGTGTCTAAATACAGTATATTGCAGATATGCTCACTGAATATAAACCTAACAGACCACTCAGATCAGTAGGATCAAGTCAGTTAGAAATACCAAGGGTTCACACAAAACAAGGGGAGTCCGCTTTTAGCAATTTTGCTAAATTTTGCCCCAGTTGGAATCCGCTTTCAGAAGAGATCAGATGTGTAAAACATTAGCCACATTTAAATCCAGACTCAAAACTCATCTGTTTAGCTGTGCATTTGTTGAATGAGCGCTGTGCTACGTCCGAACTGATTGCACTATGTATAATCATTTTCTATTCTTAACTGTTTTAAATTAATATAAAATATTTTTGATATAATTTTTTTTTTTTTTTGAATTCCTTGTTTTTATTATTATTTGAATGTCTATTTCACTTCCTTTTATGTAAAGCACTTTGAATTACGACTGTGTATGAAATGTGCTATATAAATAAACTTGCCTTGCCTTGTCTAGTGCGAGCACATAGCACCGTGAAACTTGATTTACATTAAGAGTCTTAAGCTCACGAGTCTTGCATAAAATCACTAAAAGTGCCTTTGGTTTGTATGCAAAACATAGTAAGGCAAACAACTTACATCAGCGTACATAATAGTAAAATATTCAATTTGCATGCCGTGCGAGAGCTAGACATGTTCAAGTTTCAGGCCTGTTTTACCTGTCTCAAAATGTGGTTACAGGTTTGTAGTTGTGAATTTCTGTGCTTGTTTTAGTTGCTTTTTATTTGCATGCAGAATCGTTTGTCTGTAATTTCCCATGTTGCCATCCATCTGCTTTGGAGAGTATAACAATGAGTCATTGTTTTATGTTCTCAGCAAAATGAAAAAACTTGAACTCCTGTGCACATATTGCATAACCGACATGCATCTATGTCAAATTTCACTTCTCATGTGGTTGTGCATAGCAATCATTGGGATTAGTTTATGGGTGTTTTTCTCTTGCTTACATTTACTATTATTGGTGCATTACTGGTGTTTTGTTATTTCTGATACCTGTACAATGTTTTTATGTTAATTTGATGTTATGAGTTTGAATATTAATTATGTGACAAATGCAAAAATGGGGCAGTAATGGGAACGTTTGTTCATATTCCAGAGATAAATGTGTTTTTTTGTTTGACTACTGCAGTTTATGACAGTGAACACAAGAGGGCGCATTAATCCTTACAAAAGATTCACATTGCTGGAGAAGCAAGGCTGTCAGCATAGTACTATACTACTCATTATTACCGTAGTATGTACTTACAATATGTACTGTGCATAGTATGCAAATTGCCTAAATAAATAGAATTCACAGATGACTTGATAACTTGATCTCAAACTACCATTAAACTACATAATATTTGCTGCTGTCTGTTTTATGCAAACTCAGTGTTGATATATGTTCTTTCACACTTGCGATGTATGAATATCATGCCTCAGGCTTTGAAGAATTACAGCAGTCTGCACAGGCAATACCTCAAGCAAAAATAAAGAGAAACACAACCAATCCTGTCTGGTGACTGCTGGGAGCTTTTACAGAAATGATGATGATCTCTTCTGTGTTGCCCTTTTTCAAATGTCGGAGCAGTCTTTAAAATGAAGAGTTTCTGGTCTCTAAAGGCTTATTTACATTTACATATGCACCTGCAGATCAACTACACTCTTTTGATTGATCTCAGATCTCGGTTTTCCATTCTTAAGTTCCAGAAAAGACTGAAAGCGGTTAAAGCAGCCATATGCCAAGTGGGTTTGTTTGTGTTGGTGCCATGCTGTTCAAGAAACATTTATTATCAATGTTAAAACAGTTGTGCTGCAGCTTAATATTTTATATTATAAGGTTAAACTTTATTTTAAGGTGTCCTTGTTAGTGTAATTCTATGTTTAAGTACTGAGTAATATTAATCAGCTACATGTTAGGGCTGGGCGATATGGCATAAGAACAAAATCCCAGATTTTTTTCACAAAAAAAATCAGATTTACGATTTAAATTTATTTTTTTTCCTACATGAAATCAATCTGTAGATGACAAATAAATTGTTAAAAATTAAAGGTACAATATGTAAGTTTTTGCAACTAAAGGTCGCATTTTCCAAACCACAACAAAGGCGAAGCTTGATTACGCAATGGAGGATTATCTCGGATGAGGTAATGGATTAATTATTTGTATTATCTGTACCTTCCACAGTTATTTTTAAACAGCGAATACAGAGAATGTGAGCAAAGAACTTACATTCATACAGCAGTATCACCCTGCAGCCCAAGACTAGTTGCCAACTGAAGCTAAGCAGGGTTGAGCTGGTCAGTACCTGGATGGGAGACCTCCTGGGAAAACTAGGTTGCTGTAAGAAGAGGTGTTAGTGAAACCAGCAGGGGGTGCTCACCCTGTGGTCTGTGTGGGTCCTAATGCCCCAGTGTAGTGACGGGGACACTATACTGTCCAAAAGCACTGTCTTTCTGATGAGACCTTAAACCGAGGTCCTGACTCTCTGTGGTCATTAAAAATCCCATGGCACTTCTCGTAAAGAGTAGGGGTGTAACCCCGGTGTCCTGGCCAAATTCCCACCACTGGCCCTTGTCAATCATGGCCTCCTAATAATCTCCATCCTCTTGATTGACTCTCTCTCCTCTCCACCTGTAGCTGGTGTGTGGTGAGAGCATACACTTGATTGTCTCTATGACTCTCTCTCCTCTCCACCTGTAGCTGGTGTGTGGTGAGAGCATACACTTGATTGTCTCTATGACTCTCTCTCCTCTCCACCTGTAGCTGGTGTGTGGTGAGAGCATACACTTGATTGTCTCTATGACTCTCTCTCTTCTCTCCACCTGTAGCTGGTGTGTGGTGAACGCGACACTTGATTGTCTCTATGACTCTCTCTCTTCTCTCCACCTGTAACTGGTGTGTGGTGAGAGCATACACTTGATTGTCTCTATGACTCTCTCTCTCCTCTCCACCTGTAGCTGGTGTGTGGTGAGCGCATTCACTTGATTGTCTCTATGACTCTTCTCTCCTCTCCACCTGTAGCTGGTGTGTTGTTAGCGCACTGGCGCCGTTGTCCTGTGGCAGCCATTGCATCATTCAAGTGGATGCTGCACACTGGTGGTGGTTGAGGAGAGACCCCCACACATGATTGTAAAGCGCTTTGGGTGTGCAGCAATACACAAAGCACTATATAAATGCATCATTCATTCATTGTCAAAGAACATTATGACTGACTTAAGTCTAGCGCGAGTTTAAGCACTCTCAAAAAACATGTAATTTTATTTTCCGAACACAGTATTGGGATGCGCCGGCTTGCAGGGGTATGGGGGGAGGATCACAATGCTGGCTCAACATCGTGATGTCTATCAGCCATCGGTGATGGACGATGGCATCAGATGTGTTCGACTTGAAGCGGTGCTGCGCAGAATGATCACTGTGTGACATCAAAGTACTGCGAGAGCGATTCTAAAGCATAAGGATCCATCTGCTCTTTTATAGCTCTTGCGGTACTTTGATGTCAAGTTTTGCTGTTCAAGCACTGCTTCAAGTCAAACACGTATATGGCAAATAGGGTTGTGACGGTGAGGAACTTTTCCCACCGGTTAATCGACGTGTGACAACACCGGTTATACCAGTCTCACCGTGGTGGGGCGTCGTTTGAGTTGTCCCTCTTTTCCTCGCTTTCCTTTGGTTTTAAATAGCCTGTAAGCGCCGGTGCGCATTTTACTTTGAATTTCATATCAGCGCCAATTCGCGTCAAGTAGTTATTTGTTTTTAGTTCGTGTGAGTTTTACCTCTTTCCCTAACTTTCCTTTGCTTAAATAGCTTATAAAAGCCGCGTGGGCATTTTACTTTCACTTTGAATAAATTAAATTCAAGCATCAACAAAATACAATGTTGAACATAGAACGTTTTATTAACAAAACAAATAAAATACACCATGCTATACCCCTAGTATAAAATTACAAATAATTTACAGTTTAGATTTAGGCTATACAAAATAAAAAATCTGCAAAGAATGAGGAACAAACAATTATGAAATGTAGAACGTTTATTAGCAAAATAAATAAGAACGTTTGAAGGTTTATATGGTTAGGTTTTGGTTTGGATTAGGGTTTGGCTTACGGTTACTAATCTATCTATAGATTGATTGATTGTTAGATATATTCACACATATCAAGAGTTTTCCCTGAATAAACGCATAATTTGTGTATTGACTGTAAGTAGGTAGTTCTTGTAAAACCGGTAAAACCGAACAGTGAAATTAATAAAAAATTTAAGTTAATTTCACTCATATAATAATGAAAGTTCATTGGACTTAATTTAAATAAGTTTTGTAAACTCAAAATGTCATTGTAGTACGCTGAATTAAAAAATGATTGAGTTTTCTAATTCCCAGCATGCGTTGCATCAGACAACAAGGAAAATAAATGTTGAAATTAAGTGTTATTTTGTGTGTTTTGCACAAGATTCACATAGGGAGACATAAGTTAGTACTTAAATGTTGTCATGTAAGGATTTACAGGTTTTGGTTATGTTGGTTTTATAGTGTTACCATTGTGGTGAAGAATAGAGCCTGTGCTTAGGTTGATGACGGACAGCAAAACTTAACTATATATACTGCATCTTGTATGACTATTTACATGCAAGTACATGGTGAGAGTCTTTTTGATAACTACATTAGTTACATTACATCCCATCTTGTGGGAAGTCGTGGCCTAATGGTTAGAGAGTTGGACTTGTAACCCAAAGGTTGCGAGTTCGTGTCTCAGACGGGCAGGAATTGTAGCACCGAACCCCAACTGCTCCCCGGGCGTCACAGCATAAATGACATCTCACTGCTCGGTGTGTGTTCACTGTGTGTGTGCACCTTGGATGGGTTAAATGCAGAGCACAAATTCCAAGTATGGGTCACCATACTTAGCCGTATGTCTAGTGTGATTTTGCTAACTAGCACTTAACTATAAAGATCAAAATGAATGATCATGGAATTGCTTCATGGAAGCAAGTTTTTTGTAAATATCATTGTGAAGAGCGGGGTGGGATCATGGAAGAGAGGCTTGGCTTGGCTCCCATGGCTCTCAGCCCCGCCCCACTTGTCATGACAATTTTAAGCTATACTATCTGTAACGAGGTTGATAGATACGGGAAGAAGGAGGCGGGAACCGGCGAACATTTAAGACATTTTAATAATAAAATAAACAAACACAAATGAAAAGCGGCAGTCGTCCGTGTGGGGCTGCCGCTTTCATTTGTGTTTGTTTATTTGTTTGTTCACACAAAACACAAACTAAAATTCCAGGCCTGGTCCTCTCTCGTCTTCCACTGTCGTCACTCCTCATTTAACCCTTCCAAGCTCCTCCGTGGGACTCGAGACCGGTGAGTGGTGCAGGTGTCGTTCATTACTCCACCGGCCTCGCCTCGCTCCCACTCGGCTCGCCCCGCCCACTCGTCACTACCCCCATCGCCCTCGCGGGCCGGGGTACTCCCGAGACTGCGCTACTCCCTCCCCTCTCCGGGAGCCCGTCAGGCGGCGGCGTACCTGGGGGTAAGGACAGACGAGGCGAGAGAAAAGGAGACGGAAGGATGAGGAGTGACAGAGACGAGAGAGGGAGAAAAATAAAAAATAAATCTCGGTCCGGTTCCCGGACACACTGCCGCTCAGTCCTCAACCAGCTGAGCGGTTCACTCGCGGTGCCATGCGATGGTACTGGACATCTTTGGTGGACGGCCCGATGCTCCTCCGCCTCCTGGCGGACGGCGGCGGCTCCTCCGGTCGAGGGCAGCCGGCAGCGAGTCCCCCGTTCCCTGCTCCTCCCCAAACATGGCGGATGGCAGCAGGCTTCGGCCTCCCGGCGAACGGGGGAGACTCCTCCGCTCCCTCTCAGACGGCAGCCACCCCTCCTCGACCCAGGAGCACGGTAGCGAGTCTTCCGTCCCACCTGTTCTTCTTTTGCTCCAGCACCACCACTTCGGGCAGCCACTGGCGATCTCCGCTACTTCCTGCTGCCCGATCTCCTCAGCACTGCGATCCCTCTCAGCAGCGAGGGCTCTCTGACAGCGTGTCCCTCCTTCCTCCCGGGTTTCGGGCACCAATGTAACGAGGTTGATAGATACGGGAAGAAGGAGGCGGCAACCGGCGAACATTTAAGACATTTTAATAATAAAATAAACAAACACAAATGAAAAGCGGCAGCCCCTCACGGACGACTGCCGCACACAAAACACAAACTAAAATTCCAGGCCTGGTCCTCTCTCATCTTCCACTGTCGTCACTCCTCATTTAACCCTTCCGAAGCTCCTCCGTGGGACTCGAGACCGGTGAGTGGTGCAGGTGTCGTTCATTACCAATTACTCCACCGGCCTCGCTCTGTTCCCACGGCTCTCGGCCCCGCCCCACTCGTCACACTATCTTAAAAAATGAGCTTGCTTACTCAAATTTTTGAGGCAATAAGTTTCCTCAAATGTTTTGAGTATTCTTAACTTATCAGATTTTACAGTGTAGTAGTTATGTTTAGGAATGCGATCATGCCGAATAAGGCATTAATATGTGCTTTATGAGTTCTAAAAAACAGTCAATATGCTAGCAATGCATGTTAATAAGCAACTAGTTAATGGCGAATAGCGTTCCCTAATCTATAGTGTTTGTAATGTCATGCGCATTGTGCTGTTGTGTGTGAAGCTGTCTATTTTAACACATGTTCAGCATTGTGCTGATGTTATTAGTACAGCAACCAATGTGGATATACCTGATATTAACTGTCTGAACAAATGGATTGGATGTAAAACACAAATTGTAATTAGGATGGATCCAGATCAAAACCAGAGTAGTCATTTAATGAGGTTGACTGGTCTGTTTAATATTTTTAGCATGCTGACAGTGGATTTCAAGACAATCGATGTCCAAATTAGGATGGTCAATGTATTATGCAGAATCTACAGGTTTATATCCCTTTCAGTAGGCTAACCGAGAGAGATTGAACAAGATAATGGGCCGTTGTGGAGAGATCCTCACACCTTTCAGACGCCTACGCGTCTCATCGCTGTCATCCTCAGGGAATCTGTAGTGTTAGTTGTTCACTAGTGTTAGATCTGTGTTCTGGCATATTATGTCAGGATGAAGCCAAGTATAGCGCTCCCTCAGGGATGTCACATTGAATGCTGGGTCACTTCCAGATGAAGTCCCAGCATTTCTGCACTCTTAATGGGTTAAACGTTTCATTTGGAAAAACTAGTGCCCATGTTTATTGTGGCTCAATCTTGTGACCGCTCACTTCTTCCTGGAGCTGGTTTGTTGTGATTCGGGCCACTCGTGACTCTGCTGCTTTTGTTGTTGCCAGGGAGACAGCGGAACAGACTGGAGCCCATGGACACGATCTTTGTGAAGCAGGTCAAAGAGGGAGGGCCCGCTCACAGCGCCGGACTCTGCACTGGTAATTACACCATCATTACAAATATACAGCACATCCTTTCCTTTTGCCTATCGACGTCTGATAATCTAAACCCTGATAATGAAACTTTGTGAACAGGGGACAGGTTAGTGAAAGTGAACGCCGAGAGCATTATTGGGAAGACATACTCTCAGGTCATAGGGCTCATCCAGAACAGGTGAGTGTGTGTGTTACAGTTCATTTAGATGTGTCCTGATAAAAGTCTGATTTTGGCCCTAAATATTTCATTCCACTTCCAGTCATACGTTTCTGGAGTTGTGTGTTATGCCAAAAGATGAAGACATACTACAATTGGTAAGATTTTACTGTTTTTGCATTTTGTTCATTTGTTTTAAGGCAGGCCCAGGCAAATTTTTTTTGTACTGATTTTAAGAGAAGTCCTGCAGAATAAATTTGACTGTGATACAATGTGTGTCCTAGCCATGCGCCACACAGTAAAGCAACTGTTGATAAAATGAACAATTGCCCAAAACATTTAGTTAGTTGTTTGTTTTTAATGTATTGCGCTTAGAAGCCCCACCCACAGCAAAATCTCATTGGTCCAAAATCCACATAGATGCATATTATTACCATGTTTTCCAGAAAATGAACTGCATCTGACTGTCACACCGTTGAGAGAAAAATCATTACATTGGTGTATAATTTACTCTTAACTATTAAATTGAGTAATAATTTTAAATACAGTACACAAAACATTTATGAACATTATAAACACAATAATTCCCTCACTCCACAACAAATCTGTTAAATGTAATTTAGGAACGAGAAATATAGGAATAATAAAAACAAATTATAGTTGCATTCATTGTAAACAGTGCTTAATCAGATTTATGTAAAGTAAAACTGAAAATTCTGACATTTGGAAAGATTTTATACAAATAACTGGGCTCGAGTACCTCTCTCATTCGGCACAAATCAAAATGTGTGCACTTTGCATGTTTTTTTTTAGTTTGCGTTTTTGACTTTAATGGCTTTATATAGACCTTATGTTGCCCCGCCCCTTTTCAGCGCCGTGCTCTGTCTTTTGTATTTCCACAGCGTGAAGGTACGGTTGTGTGGATTTATGAATGAACCGCTTATTTTAAAATCTTCCCGGTCTACCGACATTTATGACATCCACCTCAAACATTACAATGCACATCATAACTTTTGTTAATTCTACAATAAGTAAATTCACTTCACCAGCTGATTACTTTTCGACAGGAATGCTATAGAGGGACCGTGAAAGATGGCTGCACACTTGTTTCTCTGGTGCATAAGGGCCATATGTTGCCTTGGAATATATTGGCTTTAGTGCTCAGATGATTAGCAAAAACATTAATTATTCTGGAAAATACGCTACATACTAAATCATGCTGCTTATCATTTTAACATTCAATGTGGACAGACAAATTGCACATTGTTGCAAACTTGTTTCATCTTGTTAGGACACAGTGTTACTTGGTGCTTCTTCACATAAAACTGGTCAGAAGCTTTTGAATACATCGTTCTAATGAGGTCTTGGTATGCACTGTTTTGAGTTTGCATTCAGTAGCACTTTTTCTATTTGCACCCATGGAAATGAAGGTTCTGACCCATTTCAGAGGAAGGAGGCGGGTTCCTCATGCTCCTCTGAGTGCTGCTTTATCTGGGACTGCTAACCAGGACACTGCAGCCTGTCCTTCTCCAGCGAGCCTCAAACTGCTGCACCATCACAGCTGTCCTCAATTACACATAACTGTAGAGCAGTCAACACTTCATCTGCCCTGCATTCTCTATGACACTTTCAATTACAGACTGATTTCCATGGTGTGTTGCATTCCTGGGTCTTCTGAATCTTGAATGGTGCCGTTGTTTTATCTTGATATACACCAGATCGACTGTCGACAGCACTTTTGAGCATGCTGTACTTTGATAGAAAATGATAAACTTGTGTGCTGTGCGTTTAGTTGATGCTCTAATGAAGCTTTAGAGTTTGTAGAGGTGAAGAGCAGGATGTTTTCTGAGTCAGGATGGAAGCGCTCTCTTCATGAAAGGCTGTTTGTGTTGAAGCAGCCTCTCAGCTGGGAGAGAGATGCCAGCTGGGGCCTGGCACATGAGCTCGCTCTCTCACAGAGCTCTGATACAGAACCGCTGTGCAGTATATACAAATCTATACAGGGCTCTACAGTCGGGCTGTGCAATTAATCGAAATACACTTTCGATTTTGACTTTGCATCCAACGATTTTGTAAATACTTAATCTTAAAGAGTTGAGATTGAAAATAAATGTGTAGCAGTAAATTGGAACCATGTGGCTCTATAAGTGACAGCGGGCTATATTCCTGCTGTGACTGTGTATGTAATATTAATCAAATAACAAAAGACAAATAAAAAAAATCACACACTACTCTTGACTGAAGGACGTCTTGTAGCTTTAATAAGTAACAAATCACGTTTAATTCTTACAGTGAAGACTGTTATTTTATTTTAGATTAGATTAATATATACCGATCGCTGTCTTTAAATAAATCATTAATTTAAAGTTTTGATCATAAGGCCTACTCATAATCGTGATTACAATATTGTCCAAAATAATCGTGTTTTTTGTATACAGTGTCACCTTTAAATGCATCTGAAAATGACTGTGTGGGACTGAAAAATATTTGGGCAGCTGTGTGAGTGGCCCAATCAAAGCTCATGAGTGTGTCTACACTCTGCGATTGGCTACTTTTCATGCCTTGTGAAAAAGTGTGAACTGTGAATACATTTCAAAGACTGTATGCTGTTTTGTGTATGTGTTTACAGGTGGTATTGTTCTTTTCAGCTTGTCAAAATACTTTGATGTATTTATTTATTATCAGAAACGGGGTCAAAATTAAACAGGGCTTGGGGAAAAAGGGCATCAAAATTATGCTCCCAAAATTCAAGATGGAGGCAAAAATTCCCTGTACGAGTTCTTGTTTTTAATTTTTCTAACACATGATATAGTTAAGCATATCTCACGAGCATGAGTGTTGTTCTCCCCAAATATCAGCACAATTGGAAATGTGATACTGCATGTATGCTACAGCTTGATAAACAAGTGACTTAAATTTGACATAATACGGTCAGTTTTTGCTGTTTCACCAACAATAGTGTTTTGTTGATTAACGAATATGCATTTTCAAGCAAGTCTGATGAGTCAATAATTCAATGTCACTTACTTCATTCCTGAATGAATGAGCCTTTATGACAAAGACAGAGGCTTGCCGCCACCTACTGGCAGTTTTTAATCATTTTATATTTTAAATTGTTGATATATATTCAAGTCATTATTTTAGTTAGGAGCACAAAGGCTTCTAAAACTGTAAGAGTAGAACCATGATATATATTTTAATATTATAATGACCTCAAAAGATTTTCTCAAAGATTTTTGAAAGATTTTTGTTTTTCTATGAGTTTGTAAATAATAGAATTTGTATAAATAAAAATATTTTAGATGAATGATCCCTTTAAACATATGGAAACTTTTAACACCCCTATTTTTGTGGTTAAAATGCATTTTTGTTCCGGCTGTGTTCAGTGGAATAGAATGGAAACAGGACTCATCCACATTCCTTCACTGACACTTGTTCTAACAATTTTGTGTGAATAATCACCCAACATTGTGCTTCTCTGTTTTATTTGAAGTCTGTTCAGTGCTTTCTAATTCTGTCCACAGTTTCTCTCAGCTCAGTGCGCACATGGACTCCTGCACTCGTTTGCTTGCCCTTTAGATTAACTTTTAATGTGTGCCATTTACTGTTGTAAGCATCGTTTGAACTCTCTGGCAGCAGGCAAAGGCTTTTCTCAAAGCACCTGTGCTGTTTCATGTGCACACTGTAGTGGAATAACAGTGTTTATCTAGATTACTGAAGAAAAAAAACACCCATTTCTGAAAATATGTTCTCATTATAACATTCAACGTTTGTTAATAGCTCAAGTATGAAATTAAAGAATATTTTACTTATAGTTTTCCTGTTAAAATGGCATGTGGGGAGTTAGTTTAAAGCCACTAGTTGCTCTTACGTATGTAACTTGGTAAATTACTATAAAATTGCTGGATTGATTTTTCTGGAAAATGTACCACGTGGTGTTCACACAAGCTCATTAAAATTCCTGTTTACTGTAGGTTATACGGTTTACTAGAGATTAGGGATGGGTATCGTTAAGGTTTTAACAGTATTACTATTATCGATACTGCTTATCGATCCGGTACTTTAACAGTATTGTTATCAGTACTTTTTATATACTGTGTGTATATATATATATATATATATATATTAGTGCGTTGTTAACGCAAATTCATTTTAACGGCACTAATTTTATTAGCGCATGATTAACGCAGAGCGTTTTTTTTCAGTTTGACCCTTGGCCCAGCCTGTAGTTGGAGAAATGGAGATGCACAGTGTTGCCAACTTAGCATCATTGCAGATGCCTTTAGCGACTTTTTTCCCTTCAAAAGAGCGCCCAAACCTTATTTAGTTTCTGACTGCCGCGTGAGCGCGAGGTCTTGCTGTCCCAGGCTCCCAGGGCGCGCACACACCTGTCTCTCTCTCTCTCTGTCTCTCTCTCTCTCTCTCTCTCTCTCTCTGTCTCTTTGTCTGTGCGTCTGATCTGTTCAGCTCGCGGCAGAGAGGAGCAGCACTTTCAGTTAAACACAGTCCGTGTGTGTGTATATGTGTATATATATATATGACAGATTAGGAGCTGAATTAACATTGCTTTATATTCTGAAATGTTAAATAAATATAAAACATACATTTGTATGAGCGAGATCTCGCTTCTGAATCACGAATAGCAAATAGGGGAGAAACTATCAATACTACTGATAAGATAATAATCATACTATGAATTATACTAAGAACAATATAAAACACACTAAGGATTAACGAGCTGCTGGATTCATAAATATTAATCATGGCCCGAACTGACTTGCTGAAATCAAATCAGGGACGATAATAGGCGAGCGCCAGCCAATGAGATTTCCATTTGTGGATTAGCTCCGCCTACTACCAGAGAACCCGGCAGTTCTTAAAAGCTGAGGAATTTCAAACGAACTCCGTTATTTTGGCAGGAAAATGCAATAAAGAATATCGTTTACATACCATACAGACCTGACGCGCAACATGTCAGACTCTCTCGCTACCCCTCTCTCTCTCTCTCTCTCTCTCTCTCTCTCTCTCTCTCTCTCTCTCTCTCTCTCTCTCTCTCTCTCTCTCTCTCTCTCTCTCTCTCTCTCTCTCTCTCTCTCTCGCTCTCTCTCTCTCTCTCTCTCTCTCTCTCTCTCTCTCTCTCTCTCTCTCTCTCTCTCTCTCTCTCTCTCTACCTCTCTCTCTCTCTCTCTCTCTCTCTCTCTCTCTCTCTCTCTATCTCTCTCTCTCTCTCTCTCTCGACGTCGAGTCGTGTGCCTCAAACTAGAGTTTACTGTACGTTAAATACAGGTTCATTGCGCATCCATTCAGATTAACTGAAAAATAGCAACGATCGCTTGACGGAGTGAAACTCTGATGCGGTCAGAGTTGATGAAAATATATTTGTGCTAATATTAGACCTCATTTAGTGACCCAGGGTGAAGATTTATTTGCATATGCGAGTGATTTACTGGAAATGTGCCAGCGCATTTGTATTTTGTATTTCTTATTTGCTGCTCTAAATAGTGGTTGCTTGTGGCAACACAGCACAACTTCCTGTGTTTGCATTCTGAGCAGCGAAGAAGAGTTGATTTCCGATTTGTAGCATTAAGCAAAGCTAGCGGGCATAACTATAGTTCTCGTGTAAGAACATGGTGTCGGATCAGAACGTGGGTTCAAGTACTCACCGATGCCAGAATTTATTGTGGTATCGGAGGAATCGGAAAAACCCTACTGTTTACACATCAGCGACAAATTGCTAAAATGTGATGTCTGTCATCGAATATGACATTTAAATAATGCATTGTTTTCTTCCTCCACCTAGATGAGGAGCACTTTAGTTTACTATCTATCCAATTTGAGCATATTTTTTTGACTTTGTCAGTGACAGGCATAAGGAACCCCCACACGTTTACTGTACTGCATCCGGTGTAGACGTCATAACTGTTTATAATGGAAAATACGTCAAATAATTTGATGGGGGGGTGTAAGTGTCATTTATTTAGACAAAAGGAAATACAAATAAGGATTCTACATATATTTATTAACACTGTTTATTAGTATTTTCCATAACTTAAGCCTATTTAGTAAGCCAATTAAGATTTTTTTGAAAGACAAAACTGATTTTGTCCCCCAAAAAAATTCTCCCTGAATTTTATTGCTGTAATTCAACCTGACAATTTACTACTTGTTTTGTAATTCCCAAAGGATGAGAAATGGGGTGATTGTTGTAAAAATAAATATGCTAATCTTATTTGTCCTAAAAATAGGCTGTTTTCTTTAAGCAAAATGCTATTTTTTTCTTTTGATTTTGCTGTAAATCATGACCCGAACATGTATTTGACATTTCCAATAATTTTCCTCATCTCTCCCCATCACCACCCCTATTACATTTCCATGCACGCTTGTCTGCTGCACAGCTGTTGCCGTGATGTTGTTTTACAGCAGTGTAGCAAGGCAGTGCTGTGGCCTGTCTAAACCGGGTTTTCAGCTGGTTGGAGAATTAATCCATCCGAGGTCTCTAGTGACATTAGTCACAGTAGCAGAGTTGATCTGAAGAGGCGTGAAAGGATGCTACCGTGGGCAGTGGTGTAAGGATTTCTGTGAGAGGAGAGACAGGAAGAGGCAGGAAAGACGAGATTAGATCAGCTGGAGTCAGCTGACTGCTCTATGTTGTGGACCGTCTCTCTGGCAGAGGAGAGAGGAAGGGAGGGGGAAGCTGTACCATCTGAGCTGAATGTATAATCAAGCGTCTGCCTCTGACATGTGAATGGTTACAGCTTTCCAGTGAGAGTGAGGCAGGGAGTGAACGAGTGGATGCGTTAGCTGGGAGGGAGAGTCAGAGTGTGTGTGTGTGATCACGGAGTAATCTGCCTGCGGATGGATGGAGAGGGGAGAGATGGAGGGCTGATCGCTACTACGCGAGGCAGGCACCAGGCACCTCAGCCCCCTTCTCGATTGGGAGCGACGAGGACAAGCAGGTGGCATCGCTAACATGACAGTCTTCCCACCGCTCCTCTCCACCTTCCCACGGTTCCTCCTCACTGGCAGCACTGCAGCTCCTGTGCATTTTTTGCGCTCTTTGCATAGATATTTACTGGGATAGTGGTTGTCAGTACATGGACTTGATTATTTTGGTTTTGATCGCCTTTAACGTGTACCGCCTTTTACTTTCCCTCCCTTTCTCTGCTTTTACTCCATGGGTTTGTGATGTAATGCCTGCAGTTTTCACAGGAAATCACTAGTCTGGTAAGCAGATGAACAATGCATACTTCGATTGTTTTTTTTCTTCCATTTTTTATTAATAAATGCCATGCATGCCATTGTACTCTATTTGGTTGTTGATTTCCTGTCCCTTGTCATTTTCAGATGACTGTCATGACGTTTCTGGTTATGTGTAGCGTAGTATCACGCAGCTTGTTGAATGTCTCGATCGCAGTAGCAGAGATATTGTGTGCCTTGTTTGATTTAGCTGTGTGGGTAGTTCTCAGCAATATCCAGCAGTCATATCAGCTGTGCCTCGCCCCTTTTTTCTTATTTCTTTCTTTTCCTATGATGAACTTTGGCCTGTGTAAAAAGCTGTTTGTGGCATTTCACGAAAGGAGGGGCGAAGTTCCCTACTACTGATATCAAATTCGTTTTTTATAGTTATGCGAAAGGGAATGTAACTCTGTATGATGGGTTGAAAGTCCACTTTACATGACTTGCTGTCGTTTTTTGAAAGACACCAAATTGGAGCACGACAAACAATATGGAGTCTGGTGTTTGTTTTAAATCTGACATTCTTCAGCTGAAGGCCTGCCATAGTTTACCTTAAAATGTGGATTTAGAAATGATTACGGAGGTCAGATTTAGTGCCGTTTCTAATCAGGGCCATCGTTCACCTCTGGCTTCAGTGTCGCTTCGGTCATGTGTGGTGACCCGAACGGTGGGTGATATCACTTTCTTGTTACTCTGAATCGCTGTTTATTTTGGGCTGCCTAGTGCTTCCTTTGGAGAAACGTGTCTTGTGTGAAATGGAGGCAGGTCTTGTTTTCCAGCACTATAATAAAATTTAAAAGGAAGGAATTACCTGTTTGCTTCCAGCTGAGATTAGATCACAGCTGTTTTTTTACAGTCAGACGCAGCAGAAACGTATTTAGGAGTTTGCAGCCCTGTAGTTTGGAAGTAAAGTTAATTACTGTAGGTGTATTTGTGTTCTAAACTGTCAGCTTTGGATATTATTATGAATATTATAGAGTTCTCCTGCACTTGGCGTACACTTGGAGTACAGCTCACACTCCCACACGCAAATGTAGTGCCGTCCTCCCACACAAGGGGAACTATATGTCGGAAATCATCATGCATTTCAAGTTTTCTCTGATATTGTGAGTACTATTTCACTTTATCTGATTCTTTCTTCCACAGGCCTATTCCCAAGATGCCTACCTTAAGGGTCATGATTCATACAGTGGAAATGCCCACCATATCCCAGAGCCACTGTATGTTACCCTCGAGTAGACTGTAAGCCCCCGGGGATGGCCCAGGCCACTGAGACATCAGCCCCGGGGGTTGTACCATCTGATCTAGGATACCGTGTGGAGATACCAGTTCCTCCCTCCCCTCCACCACCCATTCCAAAGACACAGACTGCAGTGTGTGTGTGCAATGAAAGTGTTCGGACAGTGGTGGTACCCCCTCATGTTCACATGGGCCGTATGGTTCCAGGTCATCGGGGCGACTATGATCTAGTAGGCCCAGATCCAATGCTGATCAGAGCCAGGCCTGGTATGGTGCCTGGTGGTCGTCCGCCACACCTCCACCCTCGCAAAGTTGACATGTTCCCTTCAGGTTACCATGGTGATCCTTATGCCTTTCCACCTACACACTATGCGCCTGCTTCCTCCATTACCTCCCCTGCTACCCACCAGAACATTGACTGGCGGACTTACCAGACATACCGGGAATATATCGATAATAAAGGTCTTCACACTTACAGTCGGACTATTCAAGAGCGTTTAGACAGCCTGCGAGCTGCATCCCAAAGTGTCCACGGTGGCCCCCACTGTGGACCCCAACCTCTCTGGGGGAATAAGTTACGCCGCAGAAGCACATCTCATGACCGGGCTTACCAGGGTCCTTCTGTGCTTCCTCCACGCAGCGCTTCGCAGGATAGGATGAGTGGGGCGGAGAGAGCGACCCATATCAGAGACTGGCCTCCTCATAGCGTATCCTCTGATGGGCTCATGCGGAAGCCCCGCATTCATTCGTCAGACTATGTGGAACATAGTGAACTAGTTTCTCCTGCACCATGGGCCGCTGTGGACAGGCTTTATGGCAGAGTAGACCAGAGGAGTCGTTTTAGTAGACAGTCTCTCCCACCTCGGGCGGTTCTTTACCGTCCCCCGACAGGGTATGGTATGAGCGTCAGGGGTGTTGCTGGCTCCCATACGCACAGCTCCAGAACGGACATCCCACCCACCGCTGGTTTTCAAGAGCGATCTCGTAATGGACTAAATCAGGCCAAAGAGCCTCCTTCCAAAGACCAAAGCGGAGCTGTTGTCGGAAATCGTATTTCTAATTCGTCATTGAAGCAATCGAGAACTAGGTCTGAAACCATGCAGAACCCAGAAACTGGGAAGGAAAATCCAGTTGGATATAGGTCGGCATCTTACTCCGCTCAAGCTCTTCAGAGGCCACAGTGTGGGGCATCAGCTCAGAGGACACACCCACGAGATGTCAAGGGCCTAACGGTAAACGGGTTCCAGTCCTGTGGAGGGTGTAGTCCTCAGGGAAAAGCCCCAAACAGGGAAGGGGACCCCACAACCTCTCCGCCATCCCTCATACATCCTTGCGGTGAATGACACGGATGGTCCAGAGCCGGCAGGGGGCAGTGTCTGCTGGTTGCCCAATGATGCCCGCCGGGAGATGCACATGCGAAGACTGGGGGAGCGGCTTGACTCCTCCTTCTGCTCCAGTAATCTGGATGAGTCACTTGACTCCATTCCCTTCATCGGTAAGTGCAATCTTTGTAACCATAGCAACGCTAACCTGGCAACAAGCTTGAGCCAGCAGTAGGGATTGTTTAGAGTTGCCGCAGATATTTTTGAACAATAACTGCTTATGTTTAGACAATGATGGTGATGTATTGTGCAATTAATTTATGTGCAATTTGGGCCGTCAGTGATTTCCTGTATTAATAATGCTCCAGTACCTTATGCAATTTCAAACTGTGATCACAATTCCAAATCCCGCCTGCATGTGTCCAGACAGAGGATTATCATTGCCAAATGTTACTTAGTGTCGTCTGTTCTATCAAACTCTCAAAGTTTGAAAAGTTGATGCATGCAGAAGGTGCACATCTAGGCCTGTGAGTGTGGCTGTTTGGGAGTGACGGAAGGAGAGTGAGAGTGACTGTGTGTGAGTCATGGTGTTGTTCAGGGAGGAGGTGGCCTTCTCTCATACTCTTAATGCCTAGCTGTGCTCTGTCACATTTAGTCTTTGATGCTTTTGTGTTTTGTAGGGGTATAAATCGGCAATGGTTTCACGATTCAATATGATTACGATTGTCATGTTAACGATTCGATTCGATTCGATATCACGATTATTTCACATTTATTTTGTGCATTTCTATTAAATTATATAAGCAGGCTACTTTTTTAATAATTGTTACCTAATTAATTACTTATGGTTAAGAATTCAAAATAAATATAGCTTCAAAACATACAAGCAAATATAAAGTAATAAAGGGGGAAAAGACAATTACAAGTGATAAATAAAACACACTTTCAGTATCTGGGAGTGCTTTAAGTATTGAAAGTTTAAAGATAATCATAGTTATGTGTTTTCCTTTTTTAATCAGCCTTATTGCATTTGATTATTACTGATGAGATCATAGACACTGGCAGCTGTAATAGATAACACTAATACACAGATCTATTCCCACATATCAGATGTTTTGTCCTGTCAATTTCAGTATCATAAGTAGATGCAAGTGTGCATCTACAAAGACATTCAAATATGTGTCAGAATACATGGGATACACTTAAACATATAGTCTATATATGTTTAGATTATACTTTAGCTAAGTGCCTTTATTTTTTTTAAAGCCATATAATTAAAATTTAAGTATAATATAAATATATATATATATATATAAGTATGATTAAACATTCAGGGCTCTATTATAGAGCCTCTATATACTTATTTTTTAGCACTTGTAAATGCATTTAGACTGCACATACCCTATTGCATAACTAGTGTTATGAGATTTATGTTTTAAATATAAAAAGTGGAATATAGAAACATTAAATGATAGAAAAATGCAAGTTTTTTTTGTGTTGCGGAGGTGATAAACGGTCCGCGCTGCGCATCTCAAGCGAGTAATGGGATTTTGTTATGCTTTTGTTTCGTTTGCTTTTTGATGTTCCTCATATGCAGACAACAGACAAACAAAATGTACTTGAACCGGCATAAAATTGGTGTCTGGAGCCCTGGGCTTTGTTTGTAAACATTTTTGTTATTGAAATAGAGCAAAAGACAATATTAAAATTTAAGCCACTTAAAATTAACTTATTTTTTATTGAATTGTTGCCCTGACATGAAGAAAAGTCCGCCACAGACCATGCTAACAAACATATAGTCCCTCTAAATGCGTGTCTCCTAGAAAGACCGTGTATGTATATAATAAAATACTATAATTAAATGGCCTATATATAGGCTGTTTGTTGCTTCAAAGTGACAAGGCTCAGTAACCAAAACCTAATTTGACAGATGGCAATATCTGCTATAACTTCTTATCGATGGTTGGCCAGTTTACATGTCAGTCAGAAGTACGAGCTTCAGTGGTTCCTGACAGGAGTAAACTGCGGTTTGTGATTTTAATGCGCATGAAAACTCAGTGATGATAATGCGTACAGGGCATGGTAATAAAAACAAGCGGCCTTGTTTATCTAAAAGTGCTCTTTTCCTTTAAACCTAGTCAAAAAGCCCCATGTGATGACCCTGAAACACAGTAGACTTTAATTATATGCATTTATAATGTAATTACTACATTTTCGAGTCAATCCATGTTCATATCTACCGCAAACAATGCACTGTCCCTTTAACTCAGTACGTGTAGTACATCAAAGATAGACTCGGTGCGGAAACGATCTGCACTAATGCAGTCGCACCACGCACTGCCGGACCACGAACGCGTATCAGCAAGCTCTGATCCGTTAACATGAGCGTGGAAAAGTATGCACCATACGCACTGCAAACGGAGAAATGTGAACCTGGCGTTGTGTGTGTGTCTGTGCGTGCGCAAGAATTAACAAGAAAAGCTATTTATAAACTTTAGTAACGATGTGACACTACCTTTATTGTGCAAGTGAAAATTAATGTCAACTATGCAGCTTGCAGCTGGCTTATAATGCAGACTAGTGTTGTCAAAATATCGATATTTCGATAAGTATCGATACTGAAATATCTGAACGGTACCAATACTAATTTTCCAAGTATCGATACTTTCGATCCTAGCCGAGCTGTCACTTTCACTTCTCTCAAAGGCGCTGACAAACACCACACGTGACCGCAGGTGCCTGTCTCGTGTCTCGTCTCATTCGCTCTGGTTAAATAGCAAAAGTGAAGTGAATATAAAGATGGCGAGTGCGGCTTGTTTCTAACAAGCAAAATATGTTTGCTTCTTAAATCAGACGTACTGAGATGCAGCGATTACTACTTGGACGGACTTCTTAAAAATGCAAATCAACTCTGTCAGCAGGAGACGCTTAAAAGCGGGAGAAATGTTAACGTTAGAGGTTTGCGCCCTGTAACGGCTGTAAACTGAGCGTACAAACGCTGCTTTATCAGACATATAACATGCAAGATGAAATGAAAATGACATCAAACATTTCCTAAAGACAGTGTTCATTCAGAAATACAGTGATATAAAAACACCTGCACCTCGTTTTAATTTTTAAACATGCATTACGTGCTCATGTTATTCAACAAAGCCTTTTGTAAAAGTTTTGATATTGTGGTGGGTCGCCTCAAATAAATGTATGAGCGTGAAACACATCCCACAGCACAACAACCTGAGCCCAGCTTCATTACTAATCACTTTAACTGTGTTTGTAGGCAGGCGCCACTAACAGCCCGATATACAAACACAGACCGGAAGTTAACTTCGGTCCGGGCGCGTGCGCACGATCAAACCTGATATGAGTGTTGTCTCGTTTTTTCACCGTAATTATTAAAGTTAATATAATCTGACTGAGGAATCTTTAACTGTGAATCTTTAAATACTTTAACTGTGGTCAAATGTAAATTAACTTGTGCTCATTTAACTTCATTAAAAAAAGTATTACTTAAATTCTGCAATTTGTCTTCATGTCGATCCAGTGAGCATTGTTTTCGGGTGTGATGCACGCACGTTTGCGGTGATATGTGAATCCGGCATTAAAATCTGTTCATAAAATAATGTTATGTATTAACCAGCATTTATGAACGATGAGCAATGCATTTGCTACAGTATATTTTAATCTTTGATAACAGTAGGTAATAAAAATACAACGGATCATATTAGCTCTGGTCCAATGAAAAAAAATATTAACAGATAGAACTTTGGATTTTAATTAGTACATGTATTAGTAAATGTTAGTTTAAATATACTTTTAACTAAGATTAATAAATGTTTTGGAAGTATTTTTCATAGTTTATTCATGTTAACTAACGTTAACAAATATCAATTACCATTAACTTAAGTTCTACGATTAGTTAGATAGTTGTTCATTTTAAAAGTGTGGTCAAAAATAAAATAAAATAAATGTTTTATTAAAGTTTGGCATTTTCTTGTAGCACCAGAAAGAAGATGAGACTCGACCAAAAACAACAACACACTCACAACCTACACTAGACACTACACCTTGAACAAGTGCACTACCTCAAGACATTTTGTTCATGTAAAATATACCTCATTGTCATATTATATTTATCAAAAAAAAAAAAAATGGACCCCTTAATGTTGTGGCAGTTTTTTCTCTCCTGGTATCGAAAATGGTATCGAATATCGATATTTTCAAGGTATCGTGTCGGGTTAGAAATTCCAGTATCGTGACAACACTAATGCAGGCACGCGATGTGATTTGAAGCCATTTGCGCATTTTGACAGATAAAGCTGGCGCGGTGATTCACACAGGCCGTTTATGAAATAATGTCTCACAGAAAGTTTCAAATTACTTTATATGTTATTTAATTAATAGATATTAATTGTACGTCACCTTCAGCATTATAATTATTTCACCCACGCCAGACAGAGACTGAGACGGTGCCTCTGCATTAGGGCTGCAACAACTAATCGATTATTATCTATAATGAAAATCATTGACAACGATTCTCATTATCGATTAGTCGGGTCTGCTCACAGTGCACGTCCAACTTCAGCTGGTTGCCTCAAATTACAGCACTGAATAACGCATTTCTATCGACAAAATGCATCTAAAAATAGTGGAGGAAGCAGAATGAGATGCTGCAGGAGAAGTACGTGATCCAAGCTGCCCAAAACATGATCATTCTTTATTTTAATGCATTAGCGTAAAGGCTTGCCCTGTCAGGCTCTTTGACAGATGCGTGTGCGTCCTCAGTGCAAAAACGCTCAGTTTACGGTCATATCCTTATCTATAAATGTCACAGATTAACGCAACCATTTCCATTTTTGCATAAATGTCCGTCCTGACAGCCTGTGCTAAGTATAAAATACAGAATGAGCGCCGGGCGGGCGCGTGCACGCGTGTCAGACAGACGAAACAGAGAGACAATTAAACGGCTATTCTGCGCAAAAATATCCATTGTGCTGAATTATCTGTTGTTGAAAGTTAAATTAAGGCTTAAAAGTCAACATGCCGTGCGAGTATTTTATGAGAGTAGTAACTGTTAAGGGATAAAAGCGTGTAATTCAGAATATAAATATCAGACGCTTCATAGCCGCCTTATTTCAGGATAAATAAATGACACGTAACTGTGATCAACGCGTGTTCCTGCAGAACATTACTCTTACCTGTTGGTTAACACTGAGTTTGTGTTTTTATTCATCTTTATTATTAGGAAAAATTTTAATAGAGATTTTAACTATATTCACTATTACAGTGCTTAACAAATTTATTAAAACACGTTTATGTAAGGTTTTTAACAAATTATGTAAGGTTTGTGCCACTGCTGCTCTAAACTAACAGCATTGGTGATTACCAAAGTCATGTTTTAGCTTTCTGTATTGGTTAGTCCTCCAATATGCGTAAGTGAAAGACATTGGACAAAATGTGGAGTAGTGTGTTTTTTGTCAATAAAATAAAAAAAATATATATATATATTAATCGATTAATCAAAATAATAACCAGCCAACTAATCGATTATCAAAATAATCGTTAGTTGCAGCCCTACTCTGCATGTCGTGCCAAATCTCTCACAGCAGATACGTCATCAGCTAGAGATAGTTTTTTAGATCTGCCTTTTTAGAGACTGTCGATCAAACATCCCCAAGCGATTATCGGCCGATAATGATCGGTACCCGATCAATCGGAGCACCCCTAGTATATTTAAGCTATCCTGGGATTTGTATATGATTGCAGTAGTATGCTATTTTATTTTCACATGACCTTGAGTGACATCCAGTTAACATTGGGAATCAATAGGGTTGTTTTTAATTCATTTGCATTCCAAAACAATAATTAACATTGCTTAGTTTGTTTTAGAAGTCCAGCTTGTTAACTTCTTTTCCCAAGCCTCAGATTGTATAAAGTTGCTTTGGAGGAAAGTATCTTCTGAAATTAATTGATTAGAGGACGGTTGCCACCTATGCCTTGTAGCACAACCCAGGCTATTATCCTGTAAAATCAAGCTAGGTTAGCGCTGATGGCATAGCGATCTGTAGGCTACGCTAGTGCTCTTTAGCTAGGCCCAAAGAGGGGTTTGCACACCTTCCCCTTGGCCCTCTTTGAGACGCTGGAGGATGCAGGAACTAGGGCAGTTGCTTTAATTTTAGCTGCTCCAGCCCTCTGGCAGCACAGAACAGCTTTGTACTCCAACCTTTTTTGGCTGAGACCTGCAGAGGAGCTCAAAAGTTTTCAGCGCTCTCGAAAACAGGACATGTCAAATTGTAAGATAAATAAAACTGTCCTCATTCCTAGAAAAGTTTAAGCAGAATTCTTGCTTGCAAGGAAATCAAGATGTGCACATGTAGGCTGGCTTGACTTTTTTAAGGCAGAATAAAAGCTGTTGTCTGTGGTACGGTATAGTTTATAAAGAAAGTAGAATACTCTGTTTTATTCTTTTTTCTGTTAGTATCAAGAGCAAGTTCAAATGGGAAATTCGGCTTGGGAAGTGAATGTCCTCAACACATTTGGGTCATTCCACCCTTTTAGTGTACAAGACAAAAATGAGTCAGTCTTAACACACACCGGGACGAATATCGGCGCGCGTTATTCGCCAGCGTTTTTTAACGCGTTTTTTTGTGTTCACACCCAAGCGATTTTTGCTGATGATGAGCCGAGTGAACATGCAAATTCATTCCCTGACATTAGATGGCGCTTAATGTAAAACAGAAATACCCTGGTACACAAGGTGGCGCTGCGCAACTTTACGCTTCTGACACTCGCTTGTCACTCAGAAGAAGAGAGCAAGTATTTACGCGCTTGTCAAAATCATACAAAGAAAACATGGATATTTCAAGCACCAGAAGCTCCAGCAGCTCCAGCGATGAAGAAATGATTGTTCTGTTGAATGAGGAAAGACGCCGGAAAAGACGCCGACGCCGGCAGTGTAGACGCTACTTGGCGTATATCTTCTTCGTCGTTACGTATGTGTGCTCGGCAAGACTGTTTTGTGTTTGAGCGCCCCCAAGTTGTGTTTTACTTCAGCTTGTTTCTCTGTGAGCATCTGTGTGTACATGTATGAACACACATGCCAAAGAGAGTTGCATTATTCACGTTTACCGCTCTGTTACCGTGTTTACAGATGAGCTGGCTAGCCCTAGTGTAGACCATGATGGCAGCCATATTCCTGCATCGGCTGTGATCTCTGGAGCTCAGGCTGTAATCTCTGACAGCTCCAGCCCCACCACCCCCAGCCCCCTCATGCGCCGGCAACTGTCTCATGACCAAGGTAAGCGTGTCTGTACAGATTTCAGTGTTTTTGAACAATTATTGCCATCTGAGAGCACCATGTGAATGGATCAGTGAGCATTTTGTTGAGCTTGTTGCTGATGGTGTATTGTTGTCTACATGCATGCAGAGTCTCTCAGAAATGCCATTCTAGAATCTGGAACCAAAACGGAGCGCTCTAAATCATACGATGAGGGTCTGGACAACTATCGGGAGGAAGGCCGTGGGTAAGCATCTTTTAAAAGTGATGGATTACTTAATACTATCAATGTGCATGGTTGTTTGGCCTAACATAATCATTCATTTCCACAGACGATCCAGCAAACCGAGTCTAAGGGTTTTCAAGAAGGTGAGAGATGCACATAAAAATCTCCCTCATAAAGAGCAGCTTTCTTTAAACCAGAATGCTCATTCACTAATAATGGCAACTGTTCCAAATCCTCCTGAGATGCCTGTTTGGAGCATTTCAAGACTTTCTTATAGACAAATTCAAAGGCAATCCTATTGAAGTGTTTAGACAAAAATGCAAAGTTAGTCACTATAATATTGGTGCAACAGTTTCCGCAAACAATTGTGGGCAGTCCATAAGCACGTGCAATAAAATGTAGAGATCTCTTCATCGGTCATTTGTGAGATTCCTTATCCAAGGCTTGATACCAAAATGTCATGTTTGTTCTGCTCTTATAGGCATTGGATGGCCATAAGTCTGACGACTCCAGCTCCAGAAGAGACTCCTCCACTGATATCTTCAGCGACTCCACCAAGGAGGGTTGGCTGTATTTCCGACAGCTCAACACTGAGAAGGGCAAGGTGGGAAAATGTCTCTTCCACTACTCATTTCCCATTTCATTCAAGAGCATATTGAATTGAGTGTTGATAGTTTTACTGTAATTGTTGTAGATTACTGATCATGACCTGCACTTTACATGTGTTCTTCTCTTTATAGCGAGCAGGAGGCGGCATGCGTCCGTGGAAACAGATGTATGCAGTGCTGCGGGGACACTCCCTCTACCTATATAAAGACAAAAAGGAGGGGCTTTCTCACATCAACTCACAACTGGAGGACGAGCCTCTTTCAATCAGCATCAAGGCCTGCTTGATTGACATCTCTTACAGCGACACAAAGCGCAAGAATGTCCTGCGGCTAACGACTTCAGACTGCGAGTATCTGTTTCAGGCGGAGGGCCGAGAAGACATGCTGTCCTGGATAAGAGTCATTCAAGAAAACAGCAACCTGGACGAGGAGGTTTGTTGAGCATGATGGCATTTTAACATGACAGCTAAGGTATTGATACAGTTGTGTGATGTAAATTCAGCATAGTATGCGTGTAAAGCCAGATCTAACTGTACTCCGTATGCTCAGCTTGTACTTTTTTTTGTATGAATTGATTTTTCCATAAGGTGCAAACACGGTCTGATGTTTTACAGTCAAAAGAAACAGATTAGGCGGAAAAAACAATCACTTGAGGCAGCAACAATAATAGATGCCTGCTTTGGCGAGTGCTCCCGTGAGGGGGGTTAAGAGCTACCCGCAACTGTAAGTTAAATGAGTACAAAGACATTTTGTCAGTCATAACTTCTGGAGAGAAATGGTGGAGACATTAAACAAGGATTATACTTTCTATTGCGCATGTTTGCACACGCTGTCAAATGGAGAGTTCCTGTGTTTGGCTGTACATGCATTTGTATCAAAATGCAAGTATAGTTGGGAATTTAGACTTCATTAATGTTGAAGTCATCAATGAAGTGACACCTCAAGACTTAAGTGTAAAGAGGTCAACAGATGGGAATCAAAACTGGCCATGGCTTGCGTGTTCGTTTACTTTGATGAATTGGATGCATAAATGGTTAAAGAGTATTGCTCTCTTGATAATGGGCGCACCAATTTTAAAGCCAATCATTGGAGACACAATTGCCATGTGACTAATTACTGTAACTGCATGGAAATGACAACCGGACAAAGCTGGATTGGCTGTTGGCCAGTTGGCTTTCACTATCGGCTATCCCGCTGTGACGTCAAAGGCAGCAGACGTGGAAAAATCTATTTTATGCTTTTATGGGTGTTCCAAAAATCAGGCTCTGATAAAGCATCTGCTGTGTACAGTAAAATATATGTTAGAAGCTTTCCTGTAGCTCAACTAGTAGAGCATGGCGCTAGCAACGCCAAGATCATGGGTTCGATTCCCAGGGAAAGCAAGAGCTGATAAAATGTAGAAACTGTAACTTGAATGCAATGTAAGTCGCTTTGGATAAAAGCGTCTGCTAAATGCATAAATGTAAATGTAAATATGTGATCTATATTTTGCTTGCAGTTTTTACTGTTTGAATACTCTGCTAACATGGAATCACCATAAATAAAATCGCTTTTGCAACATAATGGTGTAGTTCCAGCATCTACCAACAGAGGCTAACAGGATAACCACTCAATCCCTGACTCCTTTCAAAACTGTGTCTGATTACACATTTAAAATGACATGTGAACAGCTTCACAAAAAACTAATATGAGCAGGAAATCATAGTAGATTAATATCATCATATGAGGCCCATATCTGCCCCTCAGAGTAGAAGTGCTAACACAACAGCGCGTTGTCATCTGCTGAAATCAGTGTCAGTGACATTGTTTACTGAAGGTGTGAGGATTATGGGTAGGCTTTTTGTTAATATTTGTCTCCTGTGTTTGCCAGATGAGCTAGTCTCCCTTAACACTCACAATCAGATTAATATTGCTGTACTCTCAGGTTTGCATGTTATCACAATGTTAATGATTCTTTGCCTTGTGTTTTCAGAACGCGGCTGTAACCAGCACTGATTTGATCAACAGAAAGCTCAAGGAGTATATATCTATGAGGTAAAGAACATATCTTAGAGACCAGCAAGTTTGTCTTCATAAAGGTCCTGTTCCAAATCCTAGTGAGCTGCCTCACTGAAATGAAACTGTTGTGACTGTTGAAAGTGACTGTTTAAAAATAAAACATCTTTTGGGGATTTTTCTCCATCTGCTGTACCAAAAACATACCAAACAGTGACTTAAAAACTAAAGTATGTAGAGAACTGACAATTTTGTGTACCCCTATTGGAGATTCAACATGTGCCAACCATCTTCCATAAGTTGTAATGAAAAGCACTTAAAAAATGTCTGTCAACAAAAAAGAGGCATCAAGCTTTATGATAGCCTTGTGGTAATTTAAGTGAAACTGTAAAATAGAATTTTGATTTAAATAATTTTTTGAAAGTACTCTACTCTCAATTGACAGTGAAATTACAATAGTAATATTGGTTTCATTTGTATTTAGTAGTAGTGATAATAATGATTAACAGTATTAGTATTATAGTTATATCAATGTTTTAAACCATTTTTGTTAAATCTGGAGCTTTTTAAATTAATTAAAAATGTATTTTAATTGGGACTGCCCCCCCACACACACACACACTTAGGCAGTCCCAGCTGATAATGCAGTAAGCGCAGGTTTTGTGTTGAAAGCCTGTCTGTGATGACTAAAAATATTGCCTGGGTGGACAGCTCACTAGTTTTTGATGTCTTTTGTACATTCTTTTTTTTTCTTTCCTTTCATATATTCTTGAGCTGCATAGGATTGCCTTGTGTTCAGTGTCCAGTAACGTGTGTGCTTACAGTGCACCCAGCAGTAAGACGGAGCCGTCACCCAAAACCTCACGGCAGTCTCTCAGCATTAGACACACTCTGCTGGGCAGCAGCAGTAAGAGTCAGAGCCTCTACTCGCCCAGGAACGAACAGGAGAGGAGTAAAGGTAGCACACGGCATTATGAAATAACACTGAAACCCACCGTGTTCTCGGTGAAATGTTAATATCAGCGATATGTGTCTCAGATGACTCCAGTCCTCCGAGAGATAAAGCCGCTTGGAGGAGAGGAATTCCAGGACTGAAGAAGAAGTCTCAAGATAAGAGGCCCACTGCTGGTGTCATGTTTGGAGTACGACTGGATAATTGCCCTCCTGCGCAAACCAACAGAGTAAGAAATGCCAGAGATTACAAATGCACTACTGCATAATGCAAATAAGATCATTATGGGTGAAACTCACGTAAACATGTCAAGGTTACATTTCACTCCAAGAGCAAAAGGGAAAGTAAGAAATCAAATTTTGAATGAAGAAACTTGAGCCTTTTATAAATTTAGCATTGTGACATTATTAGTATATTTCCCCCTGTGTTTGTCTCAATGTTTTGCATTTAAATCTTATGTTTTTGAATGTTTTTTATATATATATTACACTACTGAGAAGTAAATACAATAATGAAATTCATGTGAATAAATAATTAAAATGCATGTAGTAAAACTCATTTCATGATGTGAAAATATGAGTGTTTATAAAAATAGATTCCATTTTCTTAATTCAGATTTGACTTTGGGGTGAAATATGACCTACTTTTTGAGTTTTGTGAGATGATATGGTATTAAAAATAACACTAATTACTATCTGTTACAGTTTGTGCCTTTGATCGTGGAGGTGTGTTGTAAGCTGGTGGAGGAGAGAGGGTTGGAGTACACAGGTATTTATAGAGTCCCCGGAAACAACACTGCCATCTCAAGCATGCAGGAGGAACTAGACACTAAAGGCATGACAGACATTGATATCCAGGATGACGTGAGTAAACACTTTGTGTTGTGTGGTATTATGCATGAGAGCTTGTACCATAAAGACCATGACAAATCTTAGTACTAAGAGTTGCTCCTAGTAACAAAATTCTAAGAAAATTCTTAGAAATGTGGGCGTTTCCTCTAAAAAAAAAAGGTCCTAGTAAAGAAAAAAGTAATTCAGAAAGCATCTTAACCCTTAAAAGAGGTCTTAAGGTCCAAAGTTGTTAGGAGTATGAATGAGGACTTTTAATAGGCTTAAGAGTTTCTTTAGCAGTGGAGAAAATGGACGAAACATGAAGAAGGAGAAATGTGTTGCACACAATGCATGACAGTGAGGGATCATGTTTGTGACCGATCTTATTAGAGACACGCTAACATCTCTGACACCGCGCAGAAATGCCATCGCACCAGAAATGGACGTAATCTCTACATTAACTACATTAACATATTTGGCAACTGAAAAACTGCAACTATGCAGCAGTGATGATTTGGGTCTGTCACAACCTTCTATAAGCAAAGTGATCACACTTATAGCACATTTGAAGCACTTTCAGAACTGTATTATGTCGCTGTTCATTTCCTAAAAAACTAAGTATGACAGAATGGAAAATAAAGAATATATATACATATATAATGTGTGTGTCTGTGTGAGAGAGAGTACGCTAAAACAGGAAAAATGACGCATGTAATTTCAAAGTGAAGGCTAATAATAGACCCTAAAAGCGCTCTTTTATTTCCTTCTTGGACAACCAACCAATCACAATCTTCAAAAGACGGTGTTATATGTAGCAACGGGGTCAGCCCCGCCTCCTCACTAAGATGCAAGTTTTCGTCTTTTCCTAGCAATCTAAGTTGCTCTTAGATTGGTCCTGAATCACTCTTAAGCTAAGACTCCTACGTAGAAATGTTTGTTAAATTAGGAGATCTCTGAGAGTATTCTTAGAATCTTTAAGAATACGGGCCCTGATCTTTATGCTTTCATTTTGTTCAGCAGAAGTGGCGAGACCTCAATGTGATCAGCAGTTTGCTAAAGTCCTTTTTTAGGAAACTTCCTGAGCCTCTATTTACCAACGGTAAGACACATGATCGCATAGGATAAGATGATTCCTCTGACTTTATACAAAATGCATGGAAAATACTGTGTGCTGTCTCTCACAGAGAGCAAAATCTTGTATCCAAGCTCTATTTTCTCCACTTGTGGAGGAAGGACTCCTCCTAGAGGACAACGTAGATCATAACTCACATGGTCATAGAAAAGCAAGCCTGAAAAATTTCAGATTTCTTTATTTAAATAATAAAATGTAAAGTCATAAAGTTCTATATTGAATCTTAGATTTTATGTGTGTGTAGCTGTAATATTTTATAGCACATTTTTTGGCATGGGGACCCTGAGTAATACACTTCCGGAATGTTCTTATAATGCTTCTTTGATCTGATCATAGAAAAATATTCCAACTTTATTGATGCCAATCGAATGGAGGACCCTGTTGAGCGGTTAAAAACACTGAAGAGACTGGTACGGTTTATCTGAAGACCGCTGTTGATTTGCTAAATACTGATATTACTAGATTGGAAAAGAAAAATCCTTTACATCAGCAATAAAATCCTCTACAGATATCAGGTTTAAACTATATTTACTGTTTATTCTGCTCAGATTCATGAGTTACCAGACCATCATTATGAAACGCTCAAGTTCCTCTCTGGACATCTCAAAACTGTCTCTGAAAGCTGTGAGAAAAACAAGGTATGAGCTTTGTAAATGTATGGTTCATTTACCCTGTCTTGGTGTGTTCAACAACATATTACACGAAATGATGAATGGACATACTTTAAACTGCTTTTGTAGGTAGTATTACTTTACTGTAAATCATCACTTTCATAAAAGTAAAAAATGAAATAATATAATCAGATTATTAAAACTGCAGTGTTGCTCAGTTTTATCTGTCATAGCTTGTCTGAAGAACCTGGAAGCACGAATGCTTGTGTGATTTCAATCATTTATTTTACAGATTGAAAAGAAAAGAGATGAAAGCCATTAATGGAAGCTTTCTTTGTATTTAATTAGATGGAGCCACGTAACCTGGCCATTGTGTTTGGCCCAACTCTTGTCAGAACCTCTGAAGACAACATGACACATATGGTCACGCACATGCCTGATCAGTACAAGATCGTTGAGACTCTCATTCAGCAAGTAAGAGCTTTTTCCTTTCATCTCTGTGTACATTTACGTCTGAATCATGCTGAACCTTTTGCTTTGCTCTTCTACAGTGTGATTGGTTCTTCACAGAAGATGGAGATGAAGAGCCAACGGTGAGTCTGTAGCTTTCTGCCATTCTTCTCTGAGTGGATTTCTGAGCCCTAAACAAACATCACCACGCTGTCACTCTCCAAGAACTGGAGACTCGAGTCTCCAGGGTAACACGGATATGAAACATCATCATCATCTTTTCTCAGTTTCACTTTTGTCCTATTTCCACCTGGTCCACCTCGCTTGTCCAGAACTATTTAGTTGCAGATAACATCGAGGAACATCCTATGCCCTTACTGGGGCAGATTGATCAATTTTGGGACCCCAAGGAGAGCTCAGACCTGATACATTATTTCATTTTTACAGAACAAATGCTGCATTACAGGTATCTCTGAAACTAGGGTGTGAGGCAAGTTAGAAGCTTACCTTAATATAGCTTCATGCAGCTTTGCATCTTTTATACAGAGTTGATGAGAGTCGCTTTAACTCATAGTGTACAGTGCACAGGTCATACACTCATAGCATACTGTGCTCACCATGCTCTGTCTTTAAATGGCTGTGGATACTGATCCATGTGTTAAATCCACTGCTGCTAAATGCAGACTTGCTTTGTCTTTCCAAAATACAAAATCAACTAAGAACTAATAAACTAACCAATTCCACTGTATTTTCTGCTCTTCACTTTCATGCAGTAGCAGACTGTAAACCTGCAAGAAATTGACTATCGATTTTAAGTCCTGATTTGCTGGTAAATAAGAGCACATGGATTTTTTTTCAGTCACTTCATTGACATTATAGACCCACCAAGGCCCCAAGCATTTGCATAGTTTGCATGGTGGTTGAAGCTGCCACTGCTCACAAATAATCGTTGCAAACTGTTTTAAAAAGAATGTCATAATTCGTTTGTTTGGAAAAGTTCATATATACAGGTGCATCTCAATAAATTAGAATGTCGTGGGAAAATTTCATTTATTTCAGTAATTCAACTTAAATTGTTAAACTCGTGTATTAAATAAATTCAATGCACACAGACTGAAGTAGTTTAAGTCTTGTTTTAATTGTGATGATTTTGGCTCACATTTAACAAAAACCCACCAATTCTCTATCTCAACAAATTAGAATATGGTGATATGCTAATCAACTCAAAACACCTGCAAAGGTTTCCTGAGCCTTCAAAATGGTCTCTCAGTTTGGTTCACTAGGCTACACAATCATGGGGAAGACTGCTGATCTGACAGTTGTCCAGAAGACAATCATTGACACTCTTCACAAGGAGGGTAAGACACAAACATTCATTACCAAAGAAGCTGTTCACAGAGTGCTGTATCCAAGCATGTTAACAGGAAGTTGAGTGGAAGGAAAAAGATGCACAACCAACCGAGAGAACCACAGCCTTATGAGGATTGTCAAGCAAAATCGATTCAAGAATTTGGGTGAACTTCACAAGAAATGGACTGAGGCTGGGGTTGGTCCATTGTGTTTTTTTAAATCAATGTCACGGCACCCGTTTACAAAGACATTTTGGAGCACTTCATGCTTCCTTCTGCTGACCAGCTTTTTAAAGAAGCTGATTTCATTTTCCAGCAGGATTTGGCACCTGCCCACACTGCCAAAAGCACCAAAAGTTGGTTAAATGACCATGGTGTTGGTGTGCTTGACTGGCCAGCAAACTCACCAGACCTGAACATAGAGAATCTATGACGTATTGTCGAGGAAAATGAGAAACAAGACCAAACAATGCAGATGAGCTGAAGGCCACTGTCAAAGAAACCTGGGCTTCCACACCACCTCAGCAGTGCCACAAACTGATCACCTCCATGCCACGCCGAACTGAGGCAGTAATTAAAGCAAAAGGAGCCCCTACCAAGTATTGAGTACATATACAGTAAATGAACATACTTTCCAGAAGGCCAACAATTCACTAAAAATGTTTTTTTATTGGTCTTATGAAGTATTCGAATTAGTTGAGATGTTGGTGGGTTTTTGTTAAATGTGAGCCAAAATCATCACAATTAAAAGAACCAAAGACTTAAACTACTTCAGTCTGTGTGCATTGAATTTATTTAATACACGAGTTTCACAATTTGAGTTCAATTACTGAAATAAATGAACTTTTCCACGACATTCTAATTTATTTGAAATGCACATGGACACTGCTTAAAACAGCACTGAAAGCTCGCTTTGCCTCATGTAAACGACTTATGAATTGAATCTCTCTCGTTGTTTATGTCAGACCACCGTGGAGCAAGAGAGCACAGTTCAGTCTCAACCTGTGCCCAACATTGACCATCTGCTGACCAACATTGGCCGCACTGCTGCGTCACCGGGAGACGTCTCAGGTAATCTTGCATTCATAGTCCAACTGTTCTTTTCTTGGGATATGAGTTTAGGAGAATGGATATTACTTAAAACCAAAGTGAGACGCTCATTGTGTTCAGATGTTACTGTGTGTGTATGTTTAGACTTAACATATTTCAGATGATTAGCAGATGCTCATGCTTTCTATTAGATCTGTCTATGTTTAGAGCGAACAAAAGCAAGCTTGCCAGAAATGTCTTGGTGCATATGTAAAGGTGAACTATTTTATCAATTTTGCATTGGTCAAATGTATTTGATGAGCTATCTGAAAATTTGATAAAATAGTTCCTATGTATGTAAAGCTTATGAATCAACCTTTTTCCATTGAATTGTTTCTTTACCTTTCAACATTGTTTTAGACTTGTTGCCTTTATTTCAATGCTATGATTTCTCCAGAATTCTCCTTTTGCTTTGGTTTGTATTGGTTTGAACCTCACTCATTGTCATCCCTCCCCTAATGCTTTAGTCTCCGTTATGACTCCACTCCTCCTTTTCTTTCAGTTCTTTTCCCTTCTTAACCCTCTCTTGTGCTAACCTGGCGTGTTCTTTCCCAAAAGAAATGGAAAAACCAATGATAAACCACCAAAGGTTTACCCGTCTGACCCATCTTGTCTCTAGTGTTTTCTTCTCCCTTGTCCCTGTCCAGCACTGCTCACACATTACCCAATCTTGACACAGGCCAAGTGGGCGGCGTCTATCACTCGGTGATGTCACTGATGGACTCTGTAATGTCTGTGATGGACAGCTGGGACTGTAGGAAGAAGGAGGAGTGTTGTCCCCAGTGTAGCTGCCTAGTCTGCAGAAATCCCCGATTCTTATAAATTGAAAGCGAATCCGGGACAAACCCACCAGAAAACAAAAGAAACAAAAAAAGTGTCAGAGAAGTTGATATTTGTCATCGTCGTGTTGCACGTTTCATATCTTATAAGACTATTATTAACAGAGAGGATACAGAGCTGTGATGGTGTAATGTGTCTGAAAGGCCTCTTTGCTGTCTCTCGTTGTCTCTGAAGCTGACCGCAAGGAGTTCTAGCATGGTATGGTCTTCAGGATTTCCCCCAGTCTTGTGGCATACTGTTACTGTCATTGATGTCTGAAGGGGTGTGGTGAGGGGCTGAGCCGGCTCAAATCATAAAGCTCCCGATGAATATCGTGCCATTCAAAAGCATTAGTAGCTTTTGATGGAGAGTGAGCAAAGGGGCCTTTGAGTGGTGAAGTAGACCATCGTAAGGACTCTCTTCCTCCTCGTAGCTTTGGCCCCTTTAGCCCCTTTCTGCCCTCCTGTCATATCTGACCCTTGTTGTCCTTTGCCATAGTCTCTCAGTGCTTTAATTCATTCTGCATCTCCATGTTCTGCTCCAACAAGCTGATTCCGTTCAACACAAATATGGTTCCTCCAGTGAATGCTTTGACCTATAAAAGGACATTCAGACTCGCAACATAGTTCAGTCATTTTTTAGCTGGTAATTTCAGGTGCTGAGTGACTGAAGGCCTGGCATACTTTTTCCACTTTCCGCTCCGTCTCACGCACAGCCGTGTCCATGCAGCTTTCAAAGTATTGTCAACTGCGGATGAACGAGTTTGACACATGCGTTTGACACATTGTCATCGCACCTGCACTGTTTTATGCAGACACAAAATTGACCTGCACACGGACGGTGCGCGGAGCGTTGCGGAAAGCAGACGGCCGAAGTATACTTGACTTGACCACTAGCTTTGGTTAGAACTGATCCATTTAGCAAAGCACAGTACAGCTACATAGCGACCTCTAGTGTTAACGCCATTTAAAATTGTTCTGTATTCACAACAACTTGACATCATCTCTATGCCTGTTTTATATAAACACACCTTATTATGCTTTATTTCAAATCTTCCATATCTAAACTTGTCACAGTTAATATAGTTGAATGATAATTGTTATTTGAGCTAATAGTTACTGCGCACATTAAGTTCTCTAGCCACTTATAGCCTTGAAAATACCAGAAATGGCATGAAATATATTACATAGTGGTAGGCAACAAAATTATGAATTAGGTGGAAAAACCACTAAATTTAACTTTCTAAAAACTTTTTTTTGTGACTTAATATGCATGCGCATTAAGCACATGAATCCCATGATGTAATATATCCAACTCATGTAGGTTTACAAAAGTAAAGAATCAAGCATACTCAGCCATTTGAAAATAGCAGCAGCTTTCAGTTTCCGACCAGATTTGCGTCAACTCTCACCCCCAATACATAGCTGTAAGGTTGTCCATCCCTGCCTTGGTGATGTCTCTGAGTTGGGAAAGAATGCCTGTAGACATGTTCTGCTGGCTCTGTGTGTGTATGTTTGTCAGTGATTGGCGGTTTAACTGTGAACAGACTGTCTGTCTGTGTGAATGTGTGCATGAGCTGCCTCCTGTCTTACAGCAATCTGCCGGGTTCTTGTCATCACTCATTTCTCTTTCCTCCATTTCTCTCTGTGCGGTGGCTTATGTGTGTTGCCTTCATCTCTCAGATATCTACATGACTCCACTGTTTGTGCTGTTCCACTGCTGTTGTGGTGAAGGATATTTATATTTCAATCTCCCCTTGTCTCTGGCTCTTTGTCCCTGCTGTATTACACTTTAAATAGCTTGCTTACCTTTTTCTCTCCTTGTTCCACTAGATTCAACCACCAGTGACTCTGCTAAATCAAAGGTGAGTGTTTTATTTAATTGAGAACAGTACAAAATCACTATATACAAAAGGAGACGGCTCCTGCTTCAGAAGCCAATTCCCTGAGATTGATCACATTGCGTTGTAAACTTACACTTGTCTTTATGTGCTTGGTTCTGTAGCAGGGTTCCTGGGGATCTGGTAAGGACCAATATAGTAGAGAGCTGCTGCGTACTTCCATCTTTGCTAGCCGCAAACGCAAAAAGCCTAAGGACAAGCCTCAGCCGAGCAGCTCTGATGACGACCTGGACGCTAGTTTCTCTAAGAAGGATCTTCCAGTGCAAAATGATCCAAATTGGCCTGCTGATGACCAAACTGAGGGTGCTGAGAGTGAAGTTGGACTTGATGACCAAATAGAAAGGACAGAGGATGATGAGCAAAGCCCAGGAGACAGCCTTGACCTAACCTCTGAAAACAAGCAGCTTATTTCCGAACACCTGCCCCAGGAGACTTGTCCTTCACCTAAGATCATCACATCGCCTAAATCTAGTTATCACATGACTCGCCAAAGTTCCCTGTCCGATCCTCCCTCCAACTATGATGACGGATGCGTCTCGGATCTGGGCACGCTTAACAGCACCAGCTCCCAGGCCTCAGTACCCAGAATGAGGCACGGGAGGACACCAGGTCACTGGATAGATAGCACAGGTATGGGCCCAGGAGCCGAGGTCTGCTCCATCACATCAGATTACTCCACCACCTCCTCCATGACCTTCCACACGGGGGTGGAGTCCATCGCCCTGAGTCCGGAGGTGCAATCTGTGGCCGAAAGCCGCGGGGATGATGCTGACGATGAAAGAAGCGAGCTCATCAGTGAGGGACGACCCATGGAGACTGACAGTGAGAGCGATTTATCAGTCTTTGCTGGTGGCCGAGATAGCGGGCCGACCGAAGATAGCAACCAAGCCGAGGGCTATGTCACACCTTTGCAAGATGTACCCAACCCAATCTCCTCCCATCGAATCATCGCGTGCGACACCCTGGCACGCAAGAGAGGGAGTCGGCAGAAGACTGACAGTGAGTCTTCAGCAGATGGGAACCGCAGCGACAAGGAGTCCAGTCAACTCTCGCGAGTACTAGAGGCAGTCAAAGGCCGGTCCACCGGCAGTCTGAGCTCTTCCTCTCGTAGCGAATCGGAGCGAGCCGAACCCATGTGGCAAATCAAAATCACAGACCGGTTAAAGTGTCGACTGAGGACGTCAGCAGATGACATGTTCGGGGTGGGTTCCCAGTGCACCAAGTCACCCGAGACTCGAAGTAAACGGAAAAGCAACATCCGCCGCAGGCACACCATGGGTGGTCAGCGGGACTTTGCTGAGCTGTCGGTAATTGGGGACTGGCAAAGAGTCGAGGGCAATGAGCTCTCGGCTATGGATCGCTTAAAGCCCAAATGCAGTTCGCAGGACTTCTCTATCAGAGACTGGATCGCTCGAGAGCGACACCGCACCAGCAACCCCGAAGTTAGTCTGGACGTACTAGACCTGCACCCTTCCCGATCACGGGACCTGTTCTCCGCTGGGTCCTCGCACTCCCACTTGGGTCAGCTCCTTAATGGAGATGTAGCGGCCGCTCAGAGCAAGAGCCTAAGCCTGGCTGAAGATGCCCACCCTCACAAACTCTCTAGTGCTCAAGTGGTCCGTTCCCGTTTCTATCAGTACCTGTGAAAGCGTGTGTGAATGTGCGCTCACATATATTATATACGAGCACACGGTTTGAGTGTCTGAGTATTGGCATGTTTTAAGGTACTTGAGCGATGCTTGTAAGCCATGTTGGCATCGAGTCGATATCATGAGCGAGAGTGCGTGTGTGATGTGAGAACGGGAGAAAGCATGTATGAAATTGCTATTGAAAGTTCTCTGAGAGTTGAGAGGAATGATTTTGAAACATCATGTGATATTTCCTTCTGTGAATGAAATTATGTACCGATCTAATGTTGTACAGTGAACAGAGGCCCTCTCACTGTTGGCTGAAGTGCAGAATTGCTGGAAAACTGGGAGAGTATAGATTTTAGATACCACATCATGGAGCAGTTTTAGTCCAAAATGGCTTGGATGTTAAAGAAAAGTAACAAAGAAATAGGCTGAGCAGGTAGGTCATAAAATATTTATTTTACTAGAAGTGTAAGGAGGCCCCAGTTGTTGCGATAGATCCTTCAGTAACCAACACAAGAATGTATCTGCTTGTAATACTAAACAAACTGCCATTATCATTTATGAAATGTATATAGTTCCCCTTTCTGTGCTTATTTAGTTTATTCTGCCTGTTTGGACTGCTTCGCGTGCTGTGCTTTGGAACGGTGTCTGTTTCGTTTTTCTTTTTTTAAGTGCAGTGCATGGCAGACACTCGGCACAGTAAACATTTTTAAATAACGGAAGACAAAAAGGAGTTCAGTTTTGCTGATGCAATTTGCATGTTGCTGTTTGCTGTACTACGACTACTGAGACACGATTACTGTCTCTGGCATAAAGCTGGAAAAAACGATGGGACAAGAATGGATTGTTAAAGAACAAATCAGGTGTCTTTGGATCATGAAAGTGCCTCTCATTGAATACTGGTCTTGGGTTGTTGAAGGAGCCACATCTCAATGACATACATTAAGGTGTAAAAAAAAAAAGTTTAAATGATGATTTTTTTTTATTTACTCAGCCAGATTTAATTCATGGAAAAATGAGACGCTTCCATTCCTACAGCATTCCTCCTGGATCTTAACACTATTTTAATGTATTATTGTTTTGCATTTGGTATTTTAACCAGACTTGAATTTTAAATATTCCTGTAAAGTAGGTAACTTAAATGTACATATCTATTACATGTTTTAGCTGCTCCTCTTCCTCCGGTCATCTTCATTGCATCAGTTTCTTTTTGTAAGCGTTGTACGATAGAGGTGAGGTTAAGGGACCTGAAGGTGAACATGCTAATCATCTCTGGGGGTCTTCAGTCTCCCCGTGTGTGAACAATGCTTCCCTAACTGTTTGTATCGTGCTGGGTCTGCTCACGTGGTGGATGCACATTGTAAAACACTGGAAAATAAACCCTTTTTGTCTGATAAATGACTAGTCCTGTTGAATTATTTCCTCATTCATTTCAGATTGGCACCACAAGGGGGCAGGCTGCTGTCGCAGGAACTTGCGATGGCTAAAACAAAACGCTGTTCAATACATGTGAATGACATAAATGCAGCCATTTGGAAACTTGCAGTATATGAAGAAACAAACAAAATAGCTTTCAAAATGCTTTATGTACAAGGTACACACAAGTAGGGACCAAAACTGTTGTAATTTACACATCAGTGCATCTGCTTACAAGACAGGATTTCACTTACAACAATAAATTCAGTGGAACCACAGGAACATTCAAGCTGTCAAAAGTAACGACATGTAAATAGATACATTAAAACAAAAGAAACCATCTTGCCACCATGCCAAATTATAGAGCAAGAAAATATATTCTATGAAAAACGTTCTTCAAAGACCTTTACGTAACCACGTATCACATGAAACCCCAAACAAAACCCAGACCTGCCCAAAGACTAGTCCCATGAATTCTGTATTCACAGTTAATCTACTGGACTACTTTACAACTCTAGTACACAGGACTGGAAAGAAAATGGTATTGGCAGGATTGTGGCATGGTTCTCTTTGATAACATAACACTTTCTTTTTTTCCATAAATGATTCATCCTACCTCATGGACTGCCTGTCTTTAGCAGGTATACTCCAATAAGGCACAGTGACTAAATTAATATCCATAGACATTTGCAGCTGCACTCAAAAATAATAAAATAAAAATTAAGACTGTCCTTGAGTGTTTTCTACATGTTGCTAAGGGTGGTTTTACGTTTCTAAGGGTGTACGTGTTTTTACATGGTGCTAAGGGTGTATGAGTGTTTTACATGTTGCTGAGGGTGTATTGTTTTTACATGTTGCTAGGGTGTATGAGTGTTTTACGTTTGCTAAGGGTGTATGAGTGTTTTACATGTTTCTAAGGGTGTATGAGTGTTTTTTACATGGTGCTAAGGGTGTATGAGTGTTTTTTACATGTTGCTAAGGGTGTATGAGTGTTTTTACATGTTGCTAAGGGTGTATGAGTGTTTTTTACGTTTCTAAGGGTGTATGAGTGTTTTTACATGTTGCTAAGGGTGTATGAGTGTTTTTTACATGTTGCTAAGGGTGTATGAGTGTTTTTTACATGGTGCTAAGGGTGTATGAGTGTTTTTTACATGGTGCTAAGGGTGTATGAGTGTTTTTACATGTTGCTAAGGGTGTATGAGTTTTGTACATGGTGCTAAGGGTGTATGAGTGTTTTTTTACATGTTGCTAAGGGTGTATGCTTGTTTTTTACATGTTTCTAAGGGTGTATGAGTGTTTTTTACATGGTGCTAAGGGTGTATGAGTTTTTTACATGTTGCTAAGGGTGTATGAGTGTTTTTTACATGTTGCTAAGGGTGTATGAGTGTTTTTACATGTTTCTAAGGGTGTATGAGTGTTTTACATGTTTCTAAGGGTGTATGAGTTTTTTACATGTTGCTAAGGGTGTATGAGTGTTTTTACAGTTTCTAAGGGTGTATGAGTGTTTTTACATGTTGCTAAGGGTGTATGAGTGTTTTTACATGTGCTAAGGGTGTATGAGTGTTTTTACATGTTTGCTAAGGGTGTATGAGTGTTTTACATGTTGCTAAGGGTGTATGAGTGTTTTTACGTTTCTAAGGGTGTATGAGTGTTTTACATGTTTCTAAGGGTGTATGAGTGTTTTTACATGTTGCTAAGGGTGTATGAGTGTTTTTACACGTTGCTAAGGGTGTATGAGTTTTTTACATGTTGCTAAGGGTGTATGAGTGTTTTTACACGTTGCTAATGCTGTATGAGTGTTTTACACGTTGCTAAGGGTGTATGAGTTTTTTACATGTTGCTAAGGGTGTATGAGTGTTTTACATGTTGCTAAGGGTGTATGAGTGTTTTTACATGTTGCTAAGGGTGTATGAGTGTTTTTACATGTTGCTAAGGGTGTATGAGTGTTTTACATGTTTCTAAGGGTGTATGAGTGTTTTTACATGTTTCTAAGGGTGTATGAGTGTTTTTTACACGTTTCTAAGGGTGTATGAGTGTTTTACATGTTGCTAAGGGTGTATGAGTGTTTTTACATGTTTCTAAGGGTGTATGAGTGTTTTTTACATGTTTCTAAGGGTGTATGAGTGTTTTTTACATGTTTCTAAGGGTGTATGAGTGTTTTTACATGTTTCTAAGGGTGTATGAGTGTTTTTACATGTTTCTAAGGGTGTATGAGTGTTTTTACATGTTGCTAAGGGTGTATGGTTTCTAAGGGTGTATGAGTGTTTACATGTTTCTAAGGGTGTATGAGTGTTTTTACATGTTTCTAAGGGTGTATGAGTGTTTTTTACATGTTTCTAAGGGTGTATGAGTGTTTTTTACATGTTTCTAAGGGTGTATGAGTGTTTTTTACATGTTTCTAAGGGTGTATGAGTGTTTTTATCATGTTATTATCTGGTTGTTAAACATGTTGCTGTTTTTTAACAAGTGTTGCTGGGGTATCTGAGTGGTTTTAAGTGTGTTGTTATGTAGGTGCTAGGGTGTCTAAGTGGTCTGTAAGGTGTAATGTGTAATGCGAGTAAAAATATCACGTCTCCTCAGAGAGACACATGATTGGAGGAGTCATTCATGTCTACAGCACAACTGGAACAGGATGAGTTCTTGATATGTAATAATAGTGTTAGTGTTTTGTTCAGATCAGTAAATGTAACAGTAATAGTGATTCTTGATGCAGCAAACAACACTAAAAAGATGTTAAATAATTCAGAAATAAGAGTCAATAGCTCAGAGCTTTAATTAGCGGCTGATCAGCTCTCACCTGTAATGTATAATTAGCTCTCTCATTTATCAGGTGGGTGATTAATTTGGCCGTGTGCTGAAAATGGACTTTCTCTGTGTGAACAGAAAGAAATGTTACACACAATCCAGTGGCAGTGAAACAAATGAAAGAAAAGCACAAGAAGCTTTGTTTAAATCAAGGGTTACCGTCAGCCGTGGGGTGAATTATCAAAAGTGTTTTGTCCCTCAGTTGCTCCATGTGGTCTGTTAAACGCGCCATCTGAAAACACACAAGCCAACACCATATGTAAGAGAGTCTCGGCGAGATTACTTAAAAATCATAGTCTGTTACTGATTACAGATTATATATTGTACTCTGTAATGTAATCAAGGTTACTCATTTTAGGTAATGTCTTCCGATTAATTTTGGACATAACTTGTTCATAGATTTAAATGGGATTATTGATTTAAAAAAAGATAGAGATCAAATATATGACCATTAATCAACATCAGCGAACTTGCAAATGTGTTGAAATTATTGAAATATTAACTTTAAATCAAGCAGATATTTTAGGTCAAAGTGGTTTGACTGACACAAAGTTTGGGAATCCTTGCATCACACAGAAAGAATGAGGGATAGTCAATTCATAAATAATTTAATGCCATTGCTTGAATATTTCGTAATCATATAATCAGTGTTGGGGGGGTAACGCATTACAAGTAACGCGAGTTACGTAATAATATTACTTTTTTCAAGTAACTAGTAAAGTAACGCATTACTTTTTAATTTACAGGAAAATATCTGAGTTACTTTTTCTCCATTTATTGATGACAGTGCGCCGTGTGAACATGATCTTACTGTAGATCTAATCTAGACTAAATGTGAATGTGTATTAATTCATCACTCGGAAAAAAACAGATTCAGTATTCATCAAAATGAATTAAAACTCAGAATATGACGCAAACCTGCAATAATTAAATATGTTAAACAACACAAATGTATCTAATCTGTTTGCTGCTGACCTTTGATGATCCAGTTCAACATAAGAAAAAATGACTTTACATTAACAATTGTGCTTGATTGCTTTTTAATTGCTGAAGTTCCTGCTTTTACATAGAACTTAGAATAGAAAATATAACTTATTGTATTAAAAACAAACAATCAAGCCCTGCTCATATTTAAAAAGTAACGTGAAAGTAATGTAATGCATTACTTTCCATAAAAAGTAACTAAGTAACGTAATTAGATACTATTTTAGGGAGTAACGCAATATTGTAATGCATTACTTTTAAAAGTAACTTCCCCCAACACTGCATGTAATCCATAATACATAACTGTAATCTAATTTAATGTTTTAAAAGAATATGATTAAGTACACGATCTGATTTCATAATCCAGATTACATGTAATCAGTCACTATCCTGCTTGATAACAGGTTTGTCTGAGCTGAGCCTCAACCGTCTCATGTTGCTGTACATTACCTCGTATTCTCTCTTACTGGCCCGCAGTGATCCTAAATAGCGTTCAGAAAACGCAGAAGCTGTGGAACAGAAGATCACGAGTAACATTGAGATGAGTCCATTTTATTCTGACAGGCCTGAGTGATCAAACACTGCACATGACATCATACCGTATAAAGAGAAATCAGTGATGGGAGAGATGGCCGTGCCACACTTGATTTTGAATTTAAACAGATTTGGATTTTCATCCGAGCGTAATAGTCGGCTGGCCAGGTATCCTCCATATGCCTGAAACAGACAAAACTGGTTATTAGAGAAATGATGCTGAATGATACAATCATACATCACAGTACAATTTCATCAAGAGAAAATGAATATGAATTCAACAATGAAGGGACATGAAATCAAACCGAATCGTACTATGTTTTGAATGCATCATCACTGTATGCTGTTCCAGATACTCCAGATGTGTTCTTTGAAATCATTCATCAGGATGTAATAATGATAGCTTCCCGGGTTATTATAGTAAACTAAAACTATTTTTGTTCATTGATAATGTAGCTAAAATAAAATATAAATAAAAAGTTGAAGCGCTAAAAAAATGAAACTAAAGTAAATTAAACCTAAATAGTAATAGTTACAAATTAAAACTGAAAATATAAAATGAAGCTAAGCCAATTAAAAATAATACACATTTTTAAATATGTAAATAAAACTAAATACCTAGGCCTAATGTGAGATAAAAGCGTTTTGCCATGCTATCCCACTACTCGTAAGAAAAATTCGTTTTTGACTGAAAAACAAACTCAATTGCATTTTTGAGTAGTGTGAGAATAGCTAACGCTGGGTACACACCACAAGATAATCGGGCTGATTCCTCCCCTTCTGACAATCCTAGGTAATGTCCCGATGATCTTGGTGGATCTAAAGATTATCTCATCAGATTTTCCTGTGGTGTGAGGTGTGTTAAGAGTGACTGAATACGCTCAGGAAGAACGTCGGAGGCGGCCCGATCGCGAATCAGAAATCCTGATGTTTGGGGGGAACCCAGAGGACAAACGCGTGTACGATCTGGACATCATCACGTGAAACTAAACAATATCCAATCAGAAAGCGAGCTGACGGAAGACGCAAGCATAACAAACACAGTCATGGCACAGCACAAAAGCATTTGGAGCGCAGAGAGGGAGGATCAGCTTGTCGAGTGTTTATACGACGTGTCCTGTAAAACATTTATTCTCAAGTCTCCAGAGATTTTGAGAGCGTTCACAGTCCGGACTCTGGTTGAACATCTGTTGGTGTGTGTTGTGCTGTCCTCGTCACATCGCAGCACACCACACACTATAGGAGCAAAACGGTTCATTCTTTTGTCCTCGTGTGTGGTCTCTCACATTTTGAAGATCGTATAAGATTTTACAAATCTTTTAGTGTGTACCCAGCATAAGTTAGTAGCATCACTACACTCATTCCCCAAGTCACCAGGCTAACTCACCTTTCCATAAACTCCAATTCTAGAGCTGTCAATGTATGGCTGCTGTGAAATCACTCTGCAGAGAATCAGAGAACAGATGTAAGCATGAAGTAAGTGTTCTCTGAGCACTGATGCTGCTGTCGTTCATGTGGATGATCTGACCTAAGAGCTTCCAGCTGGTCTCGCTCCTCAAACTCCCCCAGTTTCTTCTTGATGAGGTGGAGGAGGTTAGTGCCCTGAAAGCCGCTGCCGCGGCCGTCCAGACGCATGACTATGGTGTTGAAGGAGCTGACCAGCACCGTGGTCCAGTCCACCTGAAACTGCTCCGTCACCATCTGACCACCGGGGGTGCCGTCCCTAACAGAGTACATCAAACCCGTCAGAACCTGCCATGCTGGAGAACATCTGATCAAACAAAAGCTTCAGAACAAGGCCAAATTCACTATAACAAAACTAAGCTTCTCTTTTGTTTTTATATGATTTCTAATAAACCCACTGGGTGAATGTTGATGAAATATCTGGGTCACATTTCACAAATTATGTACCAAGAAATTATTAATATATTGCACTGTGACTTGACTTTGACACTTTTCTTGACAATTAGGCATATTTACAAAACAAAATGATGCAAAAAATCATGCTGGCCTGACATAGTCTGTCAAAATCTGCTAAGGATAAAAATAATATATTTTTCACTATTATTTACAGCAGGATCTGCATTTTCATGGGTTTAAATTAAATATTTTTGTTATGACACAATAAAACAACATTATGAATCAAAACCACTCCTTTCAGAGTAAAAGTGAACAGTCAAAATCAATCAGTTTGTGACTGAATATAATATTTTTGACAAGCCATTCATGTCAGTCTCTGAGGAACATGTCATTTATTTAATCCATAACATAAAATAAGTACAATGAATTATGCTAAAAGCATTTCAAACATGTCCAGCATGTTTTATAATTACCCAAAAATCGAACAGTCCAAAACGTAATATCTGGGTCCTCATTTATAAAGTGTGCGTGCGCTCAGATTTGATCGTAGAGTGTGCGCGCTTAAATCCACGCCAGCGCTCATATTTGTCTTTGACGTGGAAAAGTGCTTAGCGTCACGTCAGGGTCTGAGCAGACGTATGCACTTATTATTGTCAGAGTATTGCAGGTTGTTTTTAAATGTAAGTTGTTCTTGCAGCTCGCTGTTCTAAATTATGATGATTGGTGATATTTTATGTTAATGACATTAATTAGGAGTCGTTTACAAGCAGAGAGCTGAAAACCATTCAATTGCGTGCAAGTTCAAGATAATTTGCGATTCATAGATTTAACATCTGAAAGAGATGGTTACAAGCGTTTTCTGTTCGTACGTTCATGCTATGAATCACATGAAGGCATATTCGAGATATGATCGTAAGATCAAAGATTTTATAAATGAGGCCCCAGGTGTCTGTTGATTGTAATATTACAACTACATCTACATAACACACTATCACTGAATACTTACCAGCTAAGACATAAATAACTATTACCTTACGATTCATCTGTTTTCAGATTCAAATGATTTGAATATTATGATGATGATGTCTGTCAAAAGATATTGTGCACAATACATGATAGTATTTAAATCTAACAGAGGTCCAGTGAGTGCATGCATTACCTGGAAAACCCACACTAACAGATGTTTTGAATGCATCATAAGCTCTGAGAAGAGAGGAATAATGGTAGCCTGAGCGGCTTCAACATGCTGTACGTGATACATAACGCACACGAGTATTCATGTGTTGTTCTTACTTGATGAAACTGAATTGGATTGATCAGAGAACTGAGTGAAATATTTCACAAACCACAAACTTCAGTGTTAGTGAACATCGTTGAATGTTGTTTTGACTGACATTTTTATGCATGAACTATGAATTCCGATTATTGATTATTTGACAATTCTGATTTGAGCATTTTTGTAAAAATTATATTCTTGACTGATCTTTTTTCACCCTACAATTTTGGCAATTCATGAACTTTAAATGAACCTGGACCACAAAATGGGTCACATGGGTCAATTTTTTTAAATTGAGATGTATACATAATCTGAAAGCTGAATAAATAATATTTCCATTGATGTATGGTTTGTTATGATAGGACAATATGTGGCTGAAATACAACTATTTGAAAATCTGGAATCTGAGAGTGCAAGAAAATCTAAATATTGAGAAAATCGCTCAAAAGTTTTAATATATTTACTGTTGAAATGTACAAAATATCTTCATGGAACATGATCTCGTAAGGATTTTTGGCAAAGAAAAATCGATCATTTTGACCCATTCAATGTATTGTTGAGGCTATTGCTATAAATATACCCGTGCTACGTTTAACTGGTTTTGTGCTCCAGGGTCACAAATGAGTGATCTTAAGATGTAACTCTCTAGCCTCTGATTTGACTCCCATGTGCTGATCGATTCATGGACAGGTGATTTTTAGATTTTCTCAGTTTAAAAGATACTGTATATAAGTAATGAGCCGGAATCGAGCAAAATAATGTCACAATGCAAAAAAAAATCCTAATCTACATCAAGGCAACAGCTTTGCTATTTCACAAAGCATCAGCAGCACTGATGTAACCAAAATAATCTAGAAACATTAGTCCAGCTTTAGTGTGACCTGCTTTTAGTCTGGTCTTAGCTGGACTGTGTTCTGCCGTGTGTGTGGTTGGTGTGGATCATGTGTCAGTTATTCTGTCTGTGAATCACTTACACCAGCAGCAGTAACGGGTAGTGAGCCGTTTCTATAAGCCCCGCTGGCTTCAGGATCTGCATGTTCAGACCTGTGCAAATGATGGGAGAGTTACAGTACTTTGTGAAAACGGACTCGGAGAGTTTGCTGAGATACTCACAGTAATCCTCTATGTTGATCTTTCTGTACTCTACTTTGGGCATCTGCGTGTTGTTCACGGTGGTGTTCAACTGCTCATTGAGCTCCACATCCAGCAGCTCTGAGAAACCACATACAGCAGCTGGTCAGAGATGCATTTATCTACAGTAAATATGTGACCCTGGACCACAAAACCAGTCTTAAGTCACTGGGGTATATTTGTAACAATAGCCAAAAATATATTGTATTGGTCAAAATTATTGATTTTTCTTTTATGCCAAATATCATCAAGTTAAGGTCATGTTTCATGAAGATATTTTTATGTAAACATATCAAAACTTCATTTTTGATTAGTAATATGCATTGCTAAGGACTTCATTTGAACAACTTTAAAAAGGTGATTTTCTCAATATTTAGATTTTTTTGCACCCTCAGATTTTCAAATAGTTGTATCTCAGCCAAATATTGTCCTATCATAAACCATACATCAATGGAAAGCATATTTATTCAGCTTTCAGGTGATGTATACATCTCACTTATGGTCCAGGGTCACATATACACAAGTTTGGAGGCTTCATCTTTTAATGATTCTGAGTTTCTTATGTTCACCAAAGCTGCATTTATTTACAGTAAAAACAGTAATATTGTGAATTTGTTTATGGTATGAAACTATTTTCCATTGTAATATATTTTAAAATGTCATTTATTCCTGTTTTTATTATCATGTTTTATTTTAATATTAACATTAAAAATAGTTATATTTTGGGAAACCATGATAATGTTTTTGAGGAGTCTTTGTTGAATACAAATTGAAAAGCAAATAATTTTTCAAATATAAATATTTTGGTAGAAACATTATACTGTCACTTTTGATCAAGTTAATGCATTCTTGCTGAATAAAAGTATTAATTTATTAAAAAACAAGAAAAGTCTGACCCCAAACATTATTGCTAGTAAAGTAAAACAAATCTACTATAATATAATGAAATATGAATTATACTGTATGTTTTTTCATCAGAATACACGGGTATTTTAAATGTAGAAAAGGCCACTTTTTCCACCCAGAATGGTGTAGCTACAATTACCAGCAGGGCTAACGGGGTCATGCTAACCAGCTAAACCCTGACCTCGGTGTAAAATACTGTTATCTCTTAATATGGGCATCAAACACACGACTTGCTGTGAGTCCCAAGAGTGAGTCAAAGCAAGGGATCGGTCTGTTTTGTCCTGCTTCTTTCCCCCAAGAGGCCGATGATAATCACTGCTAATTATGCTAAACACAGCTGTCCTCCTTTGTCTCCGCTCACTCTCTTACAGAAGAGAAACTGGGGACGTGGTGTTCAAACAATTCGATAAATCTGTATCTCTCATTTGAGGTGTTTATCTTCAAACACATTTAACCTTCGGACACCGTTGATAGAGCTCATATCTAGGTCTTCTATGGTGTCCTCGGTGAAACAGAGCTGATAAAGTGAATGTGAGCTGCTGATAGTGTTTAATGCAGTAACAGACGGAGGACTCACTCTCGTACTCTCCGTCTCTGGTGCTGTACACGGCTGTGTGAGGCACACCGGGACCTGAGAGAGAACACAAGATGAATGTCTGACAGCATACACGTCCATGCCGTCCCATCTCACAAAAACATGCTTGTGTTTCTGAGCATGACACTATACATCAGAAATATTACCTATTTCAAATGCATCTCTAAATGACGTTTATCCACTTTATATATCGCTCAGATGATTTCTTCCAGAGTGGGTGATTTTTTGCTAGCATCTGTAATGTTAATTAAATGTCTGACCTCGTGCAAGTTACCAAAGCCAAAGATGCACAATATACAGATACTTGACTAATATAATAAAATGGTAGACAATAAAACTGGAAGTATTTTTTATATTTTGTTTTATGTGTGAAGCAGTCTCACTGCAATGTAAATGACTGCCAAAATAAAATTAAATTTCAATTCAAATTATTGATACTTTGGAAAAGATTATAAAGACCTTTTTTTATTAGTTTTTAAATTAAGTTTCTATAAAATGTGTATGTCATGATCTTTATCACTATTGACCAAAGTGTTAATAATATTGTGACATACAATTAATGTACACTACTGTAAGTTTGGGTTCAGTTATATATATATATATATATTTTTTTTTTTAAATAAGTCTCGTTTGCTCTCCAAACCTGTATTTATTTGATTAGAAATAACAATACAGTAATACTGTGAAATATTATATTTCTATTTTAGTATAATTTAAAATGTACAACAAAGTTGAATTTTTCAGCATCATTCCCGCAGTCTTCAGAGTCACACGATCTTTCAGAAATCAATATCAAAGAAACATTTCTTATTTTCATGAGTGTTAAAAATACTTGTGCTGCTTCATATTGTTGTGGAAACCATGATACTTTTTATAGTTTGATGAAAAAAAGCATTTTTAAAAACTGAAATATTTTGTAACATTATAAATGCCTTTATTGTCACTTTTGATCAATGTAATGCATCCTTGCCGAATTAAAGTACTGGAAATTATATTATAACAAATTGTTCTGACTAATTACTGATCAGATGAGCTGCTTTCAAAGCTGATTGTGTGTTTTTTTAGGAATTCATCAATGCACTCAAACCCCCTTTAAGATCACTAAACATACAGCACCTTTGCTATCAATGCATGGTTAGATCCACACAACAGGTGGGATGCATCAGCTACACGAGCTGCTCTTTCTGTGCTGAGGTAGGTCTGGAGAAACGTCATGCTGCAGGGAGCATACGGCTCTGCTCGGACTTCATCTAATTAACTACACAAACACTGACCTTTCCTTGTGCTCAACCGACCCCGCTAAACTGATCAGGGACCATGGAAACCACGCTTTATTGGTGATAAACACAGAGCAGGGTAATGATGTCATGACTAACACACTCAGATCAGCCAGTCACTGAGCGGTTACGTACAGAGAACATCAAATTAGAAATACAAATAAAAATGATTGAAACACTGACTTTATATATTACATTTTATATCTGGTCTAATAGTGCGTATTGCCTATTATTGTGGAATGATCAATTTCAAAAAGATTAAATATGGACTATTCTATTATGTATGAAAGGATATTAGATATGAAGCTATTAATATAGCAATGTATAAAATTGGTTTCTTATAACAACAGTCAATTATACAGCATTAAAATGCAGCAACTGAACCAGTCAGAATCAATTATTCTAGACAACCCATGTAATAGAGTGCATTAGGACCCCTCCTTAAGTATTTTTATCTTTCTTTTTTCTCATAGGATCTAAAAAATAAAGTGTTATAGGCCATGAACCAAACCAGCCAGTTATGAGCAGAAACTCAACATTTACTTGACGCAAAAAAGTAAATAAAAATCGGACAAAAAGACCAAGTTACAACACTGTGTACTTAATGATCTTGATGAGGGAAAGAACTACAATCCCATGAACCTTTGCAAATGACATAATCACATAAATTGAGAAATATACATTTACATTTATGCATTTAGCAGACGCTTTTATCCAAAGCGACTTACAGTGCACTCAGGTTATACATGTTTTGTCATTATGTGTGGAATATAGATATTCCACACATAATGGGAGTGTGGAATAAATATAGAAGTATTAGGTTGTAAAGAAACAATATATTTTAAGTTCATTGCAAAATATTAATATACATACAAATATTGAAATATTTTGAGGGCGTAGGGAGACGTGATTCATTTGCGGTGCTTTAAGGGAGTGGGCGGAGCTCTGTTCACTGTGACTCTCATTGGTGGAATTTTCTGTACAGCATCATGGGTAATATAGTTTTTCACTACTAAACTGATTAATTTAAAAATAATCTGAAGTGATGCAAACAGAAGGGTCCAATAGAAGCACATACACTCGATTAACAACCCTGGAGCTCACAACAGGTCTGTCTTTAAAAGTGCTGTTTGTAAGCTTTTGACTCTACTAAAGCATAAAAATAGCTTAATATGTTTACAGATATGTAAGAAATATGCTAAGTTATCATACTTGTTGACCTGAAAAACAATGCTACAGTCCGTGTCAGAATGTCTGTCTCTGTTTTGGTCTGTGTATCCCGCCCACTGCCAGTTTAGCCAATTGTAACCCGGGTTGCCAGTTGGTGGAAAACACAGCGTATTGCAATATCTAGTTCAACCACTAGATGTCAATCCTACATATAGCACCTTTAAAGGTTTATCAGTTATTGCAAAAATGAATTTCCCTATGGAGAAAATGAATGGAGTTCAGTTTTTACCTCTGGAACCATACTGTTATCAGTGCAACAAAAAGTCAAATTCATTTTCTTTGTCAGGAAACTAAACGACGTAAGAGAATCTCACTATGCTCGCAAACATAATTGTTTTTAATTTGATTTTGTCAATTGAAATTGAAATACAGCTAGTTGGTTTGGTTCATAGCTTGTAACTCTTCAACAAAGACTACTTTTAAAATCCCTATGGGTAAAATAAATAATTCTAGTAAAAAAATACTTCTGAATTAAAAAACTAATCTGTTAAAAAATCTTTAAGATATTTACAGATGTTTTGCATAGAAAAAGCATTAAACCTTTGCAGTTGAGAAGGAAGTAGTTAGCGTCTGGACTGAATGATCCACTGACGTATCCACAGCTTAAATTACAGGAAAGACAGCGGCGGTTGAAGGATCCTGTTGTGTTAGCACTAAAAAAACAACACGTCATCAGTGCAACGCTTCCCAATTACATCAGTGTGTGTGTGTGTGTGTGTGTGTGTGTGTGTGTGTGTGTGTGTGTGTGTGTGTGTGTGTGTGTGTGTGTGTGTGTGTGTGTGTGTGTGTGTGTGTGTGTGTGTGTGTGTGTGTGTGTGTGTGCGTCACATCATCCGTCATACCTGTAGAGGTGACGTCGTCTTGCATCGTCTTCTGTACTCAGAAAGTATCTGCAAAGACATTTTGGTAGCACTTTATTTTACAGTCCTGTTCCTCCTGTACATACTATGTTCTTATTGTAGTAATTACAATAACTAGGTACAAACCCTGAACCTAACCCCTAACACATGTAGTTACCTTATATTACCAGTACTTTCTTGGGTAAGTACACTGTAAGTATATGTAAGTACATGTACTGTAAAATAAAGTGCAACCAACATTTTTATTACAGATAACCATTTTAATATGTTACAAAGTGGATAATAACATATTGATTTATTTTTTGACATTTGTATTGAAAATCTGGATAGAATCCAGCATCTGGGTCTTTTGAATGCTGCCGATCACACAAGCTTACATGAGTTTGGTGTCCTCGTTGTAGGCTAATATCTCCGTCACGTCCCAGTCTCCTGACGTTAGCGACTGTAGCGTGTCTGTGCTGCTGTTGGGCTAAAAACACAACAACAGGAAGTCACTTCTTACCTTCAACATGCTGTTAAAGAATGAACATTTGCAGTTCGTTTACTCTCAGGCCATCCAAGATGTAGGTGACTTTTTTCTTCAGCAGAACAGTAAAGAAGATTTTTAAACCGCTGAAAACATGGTCTTTGGTGATTCATAAATGCAATGGCTACCGGCACTTTACGCATCAGAAAAAGCATATCAGGCAAAACAAAATTGATGATCTATTGAGGTCTTATGAAGTAAAACAATCGGCCTGTGCAAGAAACTGAATAGTATTTACAACATTACTGTCCAATGTAATCTATAGCCTCAGACAAACAGTCCAGAGTGATGTCTGGTTCACGAACGAATCGTTCTCTTGAACTGATTCATCTGTGGATTACAGACAATAATGTTGTAAATAATGTTCAGTTTCTTGCACAGACCGATCGTGTAAGAACTCAATATATCACCAGGAACCTCAAGTATTAATTGTGTGTACCTTGATATGCTTTTTTTTACTCTTAATTGTCGGCAGCCATATATGAATTACCAAGGACCACAGTTTCAGCTAAAAATCTACTTTACTGTTCTACTGAAGAAAAAAAGAGTTGGCCTGAGGATGGCCTCAGGATTGATTAGATGGCCTGAGGATGAGTAAATGTTCATGTTTGGGTGAACTATACTTTAACCCTTCATAAGTAGCGTGTCGTTTCTCTGTGACGGCTCACCTGGGAAGTGGACATGGATATGTGGAAGAACTTCCCTCGGCCGCCCTGAGGAACGGCTCGGGTGAAGAAGAACCTGTATCCGTCTCTGGAGAACAGCGGGGGTTCGTTCTGCACAGATTCACCAACATTCGAGCAGCACTCTTACACACACATCCCACACTCGTGATGCGTGACTCACCTGTCTGTGAAGCCAGCTGTCACTCTCATCTTCATGTTTCTGAAAACACACCGACAGATTCTTGTTTTCTCTCCATATGCTCCTATTATATATACAGCCGAAGCACTGACTAATCTTTTCTTTCATTGAACTGACATGCATTTTAATACATTTGGATGCAACAATAGGCGCTGTCATCCTTGCAGCCTTTTCTGGAAAATGAAAGGTCATGACGTAATTCTCACTCTTACAGTCTAGTGTGCTGGTGTATATCAGACGGTACCTTTGTGCAGATGCCTGTGGTGGCCTCACACAGGGTCAGGATAGAGTTGTTCTGCGCTCGGTTCAGCCAGTTTACTGCTAGTTTGGTGCTGGTTGCCCACTTCACCATGGTGATGTAGTAATCTTTCCTACAAAAGAGGGAAGCTGGTTAAATACCACTTCAAATAGAGTCTGTGTACATTGTTTTGTGGGTAAATATGTTTATTTTGGGCAAAATGGATTTTGTTCATTAGCTTAATTCAAAAAAGCTTTTCTTAAAGCCATTCTTCTGTCGAGTAATGCAGTCCCTTAGTCTGACTGTAGCCTGTTTACAGAGTTTGTTAAAGAGATACAATATCATTCAAAAGTTTGGGAATACATATTTTTATTCAGAATGGACATTAAATTGATCAAAAGTGACAGTAAATAAATTCATAATGTTAAATGCTGTTCATTTTATCTCTTTTTCATCAATGAATCCTGGAAAAATCTATCATGGTTTCCATAAAAATATTAAGCAGCACAACTGTTTTCAACATTGATAATTATAAAAACATTTCCTGACCAACAAATCAGTATATTAGATTTCTTAAGGATCATGTGACACTGAAAACTGGAGTAATGATGCTGAAAATTCAGCTTTTCATCACAGGAATAAATAACAACCATAATATAAAACATTTTACTGTAGTTTTACCAAATACTAACCCCAAAATTTGAATGGTAGTGTATATTGTCAAAATGAAAGCAACAAATATTAATAAAAACAATGTTGTCAAAATCGGCCCAAAAAAATGATTTAGAAAAGTTAAGCTTTTACTATAGTTTTTTAGATGCCACTTGGTTTGACATTTTAAAGGTCAAATACTTCTGGGGTCACTGTGAACTCCCAATGCAACAGAAAAGCATGATAAAGCATGTGGTCGCTGGCAGATCTTCACCTGATTCTGGGGTCTTCTGGTCTCCTCATCCTCACGGTGTGTAAAGGGCCGTTCAGACTCACCACTGACAAATAGATATCAGGGTTCTCTTCCCCAGCCTACAGAGACAACAGAGATCTCATCCGGGACCCTTCATGGGGTATTTCACTAAACATGAAAATGAGTTTCTTTTTTTCTGTTGAGCACAAATTAAGATATTTTGAAGAATGTTGGAAAATAAACAGTTGCAGGTAGCCATTGACTTCCATTATATGGAAAAAATACTTTGGAAGTCAATGGGTTGCTGTCAACGGTTTGTTTTCAACATTCTTCAAAATATCTTCATCTGAGCTCAACAGAAGAAAGAAACTCAGACAGGTTCGGAACAGCTTGAGGGCGAGTAGATGACACATTTTCCAAAATGCATGCTTCTAGAATCACTTGTGACAAACACCACAAAATATATTTTGTGCAAACAATTTAATCTGTTTCATTAAAGCTCAACTGGTAAAGCATCTGCAAAGGTCATGGGTTCAATTCCCAGAGTAGGCTATAGTTTGAGTGCACGGTAAGCTGCTTTTGGAAAAAATCTGTCTGGCAACCGTATGTTGCATAAAATGATAAACAAGCAGATAGCTTGCCATAACTATTATAAAACCTGACTTAGTTATGTCACTACAGTGCTTAAAGGGATAGTTCACACAAAAATGACAAATCTGTCATCATTTACTCACCCTCATGTCATTCCAACAAAGAAGTGTTTCATTCATTCTCAAAATGAATATTTTGTATATTCTCTCATCATTTTGTATCCATCCATTGAAGCAGTGACTACATGCTTGATGCTTGAGGAGCAATGAGGTTTGTTCTCGAGCATCAAGCAAGCATGAAAGAGCTTCTGTTGACCATATTTGATGTGCTCCATGTATGTGAATAACATAATAGAAGCCTAAATTATATGTGTTTATCATATAAAGCGTTTAAGTCTCTTTATAATGCTGATTAAACCACTTGATTCACATGGATTACTTTTACAATGTCTTTATTCACTTTTTCAAGCTTGAAAAGTTTGGTCAACTTCAATGAATGAATATATAAAATACCTTCTTTTGTGTTCTCAAGATAAACCAAAGTCAAATAGATTGGAAAAACATGATGACAGATTTCTCATTTTTGGGCGCACTGTCCCTTTAAATGTCACTCAAGACAACAGCAACCATCAGATCCAATTTCAAGGTTACAGAGACACTGCAAGATACTGACATTGAGGCACACACACAACCAAGCCTTGGTTTGATCATAAAAAGAAGCTGAAGAGATTTACTTTAGGGTAGCGGTACTCCTGTCCGCTGGGATACAGTGCGTTTGTGAACATGGGTATCTCCATCTTGGGCACTAGCGTGTCATTGATGGTGGCATATGCCAGTCTGAGACCATCTGGTGACCACCAGTGAGCGATGTGACTCTGGAAGATCTCCTCTGTGAACACAAACAAATGAAACACGAGTGAGTTAAACACAAAACTCAAGCTTCACTGCACACAAACAAGTGACATGTCCTGTAAAGCTTTGTTGCGTGGTGACCGCACCTCTGTCAGATCCTAATATAATAAAGGATTAAATATCCTTTCAAGCAAACGCAGACAGAGGCAGCGGATATGCTGTAAAACACAGAAGTGCAAAACAGCGCGTGTGATTTATCGCATCCATTTGCCTGTAGGCCTCTTCCTCGGGCGTCTCATCCATCAGTTCATACAGCGGACAGCCGAGAGAGCGGCCATCGCACGAGGGAATGTAAAATATGACTGTCTGTAACACTGCAAACTAGACCTCTAGAGCTCATTAAGACATTACGTAACCCAGACAAGAACAACACTGACAGCGCAACTTTTATTTGTTTGCTTGTTTATTTATTCATTTACTTTTTGGTGCAAGAATATGGCTATGAATACATTACTATGCAAATTGTGGCATTGAAAGCAACAATCAATCTGCTTGATGATTTAAACCGATATTCATTCATAAATATAACCCCTGATGATATTTATACAGATATTTTGTATAACTGTTCTGTTCAAACCTGCATCACCAACATGAGCACCTGGGACATTAACCACTGCGCCGTGGCTCCACATTTTAGAGGAATATTTCACTCAATAATTCAAATGTAATGCCAATACAAACCTGAATGCTTTCCTGTGAAATACCAAATGAGAACTTTGTTTTTATTTGATCTGTCAGTGCTATTTTAGTAACATTTAAATATTTGTATAATATTTATATTTTCATTTTTGATCAAGTTTTAGTAACTATAATTTGCTTGTCAATTTAAGCTCTTTTAAATAATATTTACATACTTAATAGTATTTATTTAATATTTTTTGTTTATGCACATTATAAAGCTTCTAAAACTTTAGCTTTAGTTATTTAATGTTTTAGAAGCTTTGTAATGTGCATTTGTCATTTTAATATTTCATTCAAGCAATATTTATATACTTTTATAGTATTTATTTGCTTTTAGTTTTATATTTTCAGATTTAATTTTAATTTTAGTTTAGCTAAATTTTTGTAGCTCTGTAATGTGCTTTTAATATTTCTATTCAGATTTATTTCCGTTTTTTTAGTTTTAGTTTTAGTACATTTAATGTGCTTCATCTAATATTATTTTTGTAATGTTTATATTTAATTTAATTCAGTTTTTTTCAGTACAAAAGCTATTTGTAATAGTTTTTACTTAACAATACCAACACAGTTTTCCATACAAGTTGATAAACATAGCATGAAAACACAATAAAATGGTTTATTTGACTCATAGTTTCATATTACCATCCGCTTGTTTTATAGAAAGAAACAGCTTAAACATTCTTCAACATATATTTGTTCATGTTACATGAATTTGAAAATGTACACTTTCCCTACGTGAACAATACTTACTCTGTCTGCTCTGATGAAATGCTATCTGTCCTGAACTGAGAGACCACACGGTGGCAGTAGAAGTCTTTACACACCAGGGGTCTCCAACCCTGCTTCTGGAGATCTACCGTCCTACAGATTTCAGCTCCGACCCAATCAAACACACCTGAAGCAGCTAATCAAGGTCTTCAAGGCTACGTGTTAACTTCAGACAGGTGTGTTGTTGGAGCAGGGTTGGAACTGAAATCTGCAGGACGCTGGCTCTTTACACAGCAGAGAATAAACGGACGATGTAAGAGCATGTGACTAAGAATAGCCTCAGACTGAGATGTTAATTTAGTATAAAACCGATTACCAGCATACAATACAGTTCAGCGTGTGTCATAAACACACTGTGCCCTCATACAGCAGGAACAACAGAACTATAGAGCCGAGAATGACTAGGAAAACAATGGATTATGGTTTTATAATATTGGGATTACAGGTAATAATTTGAAAAATATATGGTCTATGAAACTATGAAAAACAAATGCATTGAGTTTATTACCCCCAACACGTTAGAAATAGCATTCTCATTACAACTAAAGCCGCAGATGAAGGGGTAAATCAGAGGTTGTGTGTGTTTCTGGAGGATTCAGAGAGACGGCGGAGGAGCAGTGATTTACACCATTAACAGCATGTTTGACATGACTCAAAAATACATGTGTTCATCAAATAAAGAGCATCTAGAGCCCCGAGAAACATCCCTGTGCCATCAGGAGAAAAACTGATCAAAATGAATGAATCAAGAATATAGTATGACTTGCCTGACTGACTTGATTGGAATAATCTGAGATATAAAAGTCTCTTCTGTTCTTCAAGGCTGCATTCATTTGTTAAAAGATATAATACAAGCTGAAAAATTGTGAAATATTATAATTTTAAATCTAAAAGTTTTTTTATTTTAATATATATATTAGAATATAATTTATTCCTGTGATCAAAGCTGAATTTTCAGCATCATACTCCATTATTACTGTCACATGATCTTTCAGAAATCATTCTAATATGCTGATTTGATGCTCAAAAACATTTTTTATTATTAGCAGCATTGAAAACACTGCTTACTTTTTTGTGATACTTTTTTCATGATGTTTTTTTCATGATGTAAATTAGCAGCACTAAGTTAATGCAAACTATTATTTGCATCAGGCACATTTGACTCGACTATGTAGTAAAATGTTTATTTGTGAAGGCCTGATTTATATAAACATTTAATGATTCAACACCACATAATGGCTCATCATTTTTAAAAGTTTACATGATTTCGGTCTCTGTTTTCCTCACTCATTCTAGTGGAGCAGTGACAAAATATTATTTTAGTAAACCGTTTCCCACATTTCAATGATAAAAGTGTCTATATTTCAAGTGTGTGCACATTACTGCACAGCACATAAACGTAAAAACTAGTTGAGATTTAATACAGCTGCAGGAGTTTCTGGTGATGGATTTTACTGCAGAAGCAAAGCTCAGCGACACCCTGATGAAGAGATGTGATATGATAAACCTGCTTTACTTCTGCTCATACAGCCATCATGTTAACTTGCATACACACGCGCGCACACACACACGCACGCACACACACACGCACACACATACACGCACGCACGCACGCACACACACACACGCACACGCACGCAACACACACTATACACAACACATTACCACATCACGCTACGCACACACACGCTCATAAACACACACACACACTCACACACACACACACACACATACACACACACACACACACACACACAATGGATTATGGTTTTACGCACGTGATTACAGGAATAATTTGAAAAATATATGGTCTATTGAAACTATGAAAAAACATATGCATTATTTATTACCCCCAACACGTTAATAACCACTCATTACAACTAACAGCCGCAGATGAAGGAGGTCAAATCAGAGGTTGTGCTGTTTCCATTCAGAGAGAATACTGGAGGAGCAGTGATTTACACACATTCCACAGCATGTCTGACATGACTCAAAATACATGTGGTCATCAAATAAAAGAGCATCTAGAGGAGAACATCCTTGTCATCAGGAGATAAACTGATCAAAATTATGAATCAAATCATAGTATGCACACACTGACTGCACATTGGAATAATCTGAGATATAAAACTGTTCAAACATGTTCAATATTAATTTGTTCAAAATATAATCTTACAAGCTGAAAAATTCTGAAATATAATAATTTTAAATCTAAAGTTTTTATTTTAATATATATTATAATCTAATAACTATTCCTGTATCAAAGCTGAATTTTCAGCTGATGTCACTACAGTCACTGTCACAACTTTAACCAGAAATCATTTAATATGCTTTATTTAACTCAAATTTTTTTGGATAAAATAGCAGAAAACAGTCTAAAAAGCTTTCTGTGATGTTTTTTCATGTTTTCATGATGAAAATTAGCAGCACCTAAGTGTAATGCAAACTATTATTGAGCATCAAACACATTTGACTATGTCCTTGGTGATAAATATTAATAGAGACAAAAATAGAGACAAATGTGATCCGTAATTGCATTTACAGTAACTATTCTTCCTTACAATTATGGGGAAAACTATTTTAGGGACCAAATCTCACTTTTAACTAGCATGCATATTACTAGCATATTGGCTGTTTATTAGTACTTTACTTATAAAGCACATATGGATGCCTTATTCTGCATGAACATATTTTAGATCCCTTAATCTACCCAAGACCTAAACTTAACAACTACTTTACTCTGGCAATAACAGTAGCCTAGTTAATAGTGAAAACTGGACCTTAAAATAAAATGTGACCAACTAGGTTTTGTATGAGAACAGGTTCAGTGTCCAGAATAAATATTACCTTCACTTTTACATGCTCAGAATCAAAACTTATCAAACGTTGTTTAGCTTAAAAAAACAGTACAGTAACAGTAATGTTACTAATATTAATTGCTATTATTATTATTATAGAATAATTTTGCAAAGTCATTTAATTCAAATAAACAAACAAACTCTGACTTCTGAAAATTTAGTTATTACTTTTTCTTGTAGAAAATATTAAAATATCTGTTAAGTCCATGTCATCAGGAAGGTTTAAAAAAATCTAGCTATTTATATGTGTTTTTGTGCCAAATCTGCCAGATCGAAACTAATAAGCAGAGATGTATATTCTAGCAATGTCATTTAAATAAAAATAAAAAGTAATATACTCATATATTCACTCATTAGCAGTGCAAAAGTTTGTGGTTTCAATTCCCAGGGAACACACATACAAAAGAAAAATGTATAGCCTGAATGCACTGTAAGTCGCTTTGGATAAAAGCGTCTGCTAAATGCATAAATATAACGTGAGAGGAAATGTGCTGAGTCAGAGAGATGGATGAGACACTGTATACAAATCAACAGAATCTCCACCCGGCCTAAACACATCAGACACTCACAATCACTTCTGCTCTTTTATCACATGCACACAATCCTCTGGGTTTTATATTATTCATGCTTATGGGTTTTACCTTCATAGAGCCAGTCAGCAAGTCCATTAAATACGACCCCCAGACTGCCTGTGGACACCAGACGGATTGATGGGCTCTTCACTTGTGCTTTGTAGTAGATGTTATTCTCAAATATGAAAATCTGTCAGGAAAGAAGAACAAATTGTTGTTGGAAAGACCATGTCAAACCAGACAAAGTAACACATGTCAAACCAGACAAATTGCATTAGCGATAATGTATACAACTTTCAAGACAGATCTACCATGATCTCTGAGATTATTAAATGACAGTACTTCAAGTAGTATGATTTCAACTTAAAACGAATAATGGGTTAAAAACTACA